>OY720216.1:4214463-4741104 GCA_963082605.1 Rhodophaea formosa | reverse complement strand
CCTTTAGAATATTAGTCACGTCTAGATAAACTAATAACTTTTAACTAAAAAACGTCTTATTTTTATGGTGAATGAATTTAAGTTAGAAAGAGTCGCATGTGAGAGACTAGTTCTATTGACCGCAATTCTCTAATGGACTTAAACACGTGTATGCACGGAATGATGTAAGATAATATATAGAGGCAAGGTCAAGATCTTGACCTGTTCAGACATACTTGTCTGATGTCTCTCTTGACACACCCTCATATAAAAAAAATGATACCATACTTCGCTATCATTGACCACGCGTAGAAAACAAGGATAAAAAATAACAAAAACTAATGTATTCGCGATTGTTGCACATTTCATAAAATTACTTTAAATACGGTTTTATCGTATATATTTCATTATTTATACACCTAACGTATCGAATACTTTACAGTGTCCGTAGTCGCAGGTATACTAAGTTACAAGTCTTCCAGCGACTGCAAACATAAACGCGATAAATCATTTTAAACAAAAACAGTCTGCGATCGGTTATTGCAATTTAAAATGTCCCGTCTTTACAACTTGACACCGCTGAGGGGTACTATTTTTGAATAGTCGTTGATAAAAATCGTATGTTTTCGTTCAATCAACCCGTCCGAAATTAGTATACCAGAATAACAACTATACATAGGTAAACATACTTTTACATCGTATATAAGCATTATAGGCGACACTGCCAGCTCTCGATGGGACGCACATGGATTGGATACAAACAATCTGTATACGTATTCATAGACACACAATACTAACCAGGCGTCTTGGGATGAAAATAATGGAACAGTAAAGTTTCAACAAGAAATTGAACAAAATGCTAGTGAATAAGCGCGAGGAGCAAGTGAATAAAAAAATCCGTATCAAAATTATAAAATTCAATTTGAGATCTACTTGTACTTACTTGCAAGTTTAAAAATACTCTTAAAATATTGTACAGTCGAAACTAACGCTGTGTTCTTGATTGTAAATAAGGGCTTAGCCAAACGAAAACAAATTTGAGTTATAGTTCGCGTAAAATAAGTTTACTTTCAGTTCTTGTTTATAGTTGAAAATTTCGACATCTTTTTTATTTTTTAAATACATATTTGGGTGAAGAATCGAGTACTGAGTGCCCTTCCAATATGTAACGTGATTTACCATTCAACCTGTTTACGTATCAGACAACTCATTTGGCTCAACCCAAAACTATAAATATGATTTTGAATGGAATAAAAAACCATTAAATTCAAATTTATTGTAAACCTTATAAAAAACTCACATTGAACAGTTGTTATCAAGTGTGTCTTTACATTAATTTATCTTAATATGTATAATTTTTATTTATTTGTTTTTAGACCATTCCTCCTTACTCCAGTTTCGACTGCACTCAAAATCTTAATATTTTAAAACATTCATTCATTTGTATACAAAATGTATATTTTAAATAGTATTCCTCTCATAAGACTGTGTTTCACTAATGATCAATTTGACAAAGGAGATATTCGTTGGTTTTCTTTATTACTAATGTAAATAACATTTTGTACCAAACTCTATCTTGATTTATAGGAATCATTACAAAAAAAATACTAATCGTCTTATTATAAAACAAGGACTAACTTTAGTACCTAGTTTAAGCAATTAACCACCCAAAACGAATTGACAATGGCAGTTGTGGAAACGTCAAAGAGATATCTGTTGACTTAGTTTGGTCAGCTAATGGTTTAAACCAGGTACTAAAGTTAGTCCTCGTTTTATAATAAGACGGTATGAGTTTTTTCCAAGCAACCGCATTAATATTTTCAAAATAGTCACTAAAGGCTCGACCTTCACCTATCTGTTTACTCAATGAAAGCTATTTTATATTAAATAAATATGTTGAAAAATATATCACAAATGGGTTGCACAAAAAATATGTAATAATATAATTAATATATTTTTTTAATTAATTTCGCAGGCGACCTTATCGCACCGTGGTCGCAATACAATTATCATTATTTTTATACACGGTTATATGACCAATTATGAGCGCAAATTAATTACTAAACTCCCCGTCATAAGAAGCTATAAATTATGTAAACAAAGTTCAGGGGTTCGCAACATTTGGATGAAATAAAAAATAATATTTTTGTTGTATATTTTTTGTGTTAAAAGGTGAGCCAAAAAACAGATGGTTAGAATTCTGTTTCCATAAAGAATGGAGGGAGTTTGCAGGTGAAAAAATACTTGGTAACATAAAAAAGCTTTTTCCCTACAGTGAGACTCAATTGCTGACAACAACAAAAAAAAACAACTTATAGCAAAAATTGTTACAGAAAGTTTATCATAAATCAGTGAGACTCAATAGCTAATAAAAAAAACAAGTTCTAGCAAAAAAAACTGTAACAGACACTTTATTATAAATCTCAAAAATGCGTAAGTAACAAATGTTTACATTCACGGAGTTGGTTTCGTTCCTGTACCAAAAAACATTGAGCGACAGCGTTTAGTATCGTTAAAATATAACCCGACTAATTGGAATTGGTCTTTAATTTCGTAATACCCGTATAGTAATTGAAGTCAATTGTATTTGGTTAACTCATAATATTGTTGCTAGGTAACTCCAACTCAATAGAAGTTTATTGATGTACTTAATTTATAGCTTCTCGTGGCGGGGACTTTAGAATCAACTTTTTTGTTTATATCTGCCATCCCAGAAAAAAAAGTAGACAAACTTACGTTTTCATATTATATCGAATTTACACTTCCAATTAGTATTTGATCGGAAAACAAATAACGCACGGATTTATGTATCGAATTAACAAAAAAAAATTATTGACAGGATTTTCCGACAACTTATTCGCGATATGTTTTTTTAACATAATTAATTGGATATATAATAATTTACATCGAGTAAATACATGGAACGTCGACCCCTGTTCGAATCTAAGACCAGTATAAATTCTTACTAAGTGCTACAGTTCTAAATACGACTAAAAATAGGAATTCAAAGAGTATACAGAAATCATAAAAAATACAAATAATGCTAATCAAGATCACACAACAGCGATTCCAACTCATGTACACATATCTTAATTCTTAATAAATTCTTTAATATTTTTACGAAGGTAGTAAATCTAGGGGAAATTACGCTATCTAGCTTTCTCTTTAACAGATATTAGTTCTTTTCATATTGGCTTGGCACTTCATCATTTGTTTATTTCAAGACTACAGTGTTCGTCGTGTAAGTATATTTTACTAATTTCATTTTGGTATAGTTTGTGCATTTTCCAACGATTCCTTCGTTTCAGACTTACTAATAAATAAAGAATTAAATCATAAGGGACCACCATACCAGCAGTATTCTGCACTGCTTTCTAAGCGTTAGGAGCCGTCTCCACGAGCAAGAGAATCGCGATAAGCTTCTTTATTATACAACGTGGAAGGGACATTCCCGTAATAAATCGAACCACGGTCTATACTAGATCATTATAGTATGATGAAATTAAAATAACAGTCAAAATACAAAAATAAGTTTCGGCACTTCCATATATAAGTGTGCAGCCACCCAGGCGATATGTATGGGAACGTCGAATTTTCTTTTTGTTTTTTGACCGTTATTTTAATTTCATTATACTAAAGTAATCTAGTATAGCCCGTGGTTCGATTTATTACGGGTATGTCCCTTCCACTTTGTATATTCTATTCTATAGGCGATACGATTGACATTCGCTCGCACTCTGACACTTGTCGCATCGCCGCGACATTGTAAGAGATTGTATAGAACAACGTGGCACGGCGATAAAATCGCCGCGGTTCTCTCGCTCATGGAGATGATCCCTTAAGGTTCTAATACATTTGACGCACCGATGCACGAAAAATTTGACGTCCATTTACAATGAAACGAAATTGGCCTTTTCGTACAACATTTAAATTCAATATTTTAATGAAACAAATAGGCCAAATCCGGCCGACAGTAATACAAATATAAAATGTATCCATAAGTTTTGATTATTTTTGTTGCATTGGAAATCCGTTCCGACCTTAAGTACTCGGTCAAAGTACATTTAAAAAAATGGCATGTAGCCGCAAAATGGTCTGCGAAGACCATAGACTTAGAAGTTTGCTAGTGACGCAAAAATTCTGGAGTGCTATTTTTGAACCAGTGACCGGTCGAAACGAATTAATTTTATATGAAAAATCACTCGTCTTGTTATGTCACAATTTCAGAAGTATTACCCTTTACTTTTCGCGCGGAACTTCAGCGACGTAATTTTCTGCCAATATGGCATCACTTTTGCTTGTTTTGTCTATCAATAGTGCATAACGACGTGTGAAACAGTCGTCATAAATACTCATATATATATAGACACATATTAAACGCTCAATCACGTAAAAAATTTGATAGGATAAAGCAAATATAATTTTTTTTTCTCTGTAATCTTAGGAAATAACAGTCTATAATTTTTTTTTTGCTCTGTATACTTTAATTAGTCGTACAATGTAATGATTCACATCATTTTGCGTTACACTTAAACGAATTGGCAGGGTCGGACCTTGAGGTAAGAGGGCCATGGCAGCCTATTTACTAACTCGGATGACAGGTGTCGATGGCTATCAATCTAGGATTTACTGTTACAATGCGGGTTTTGCTTGCTCGAACTTTTTATTTGAAATACAAAAACGCATTGTAACACACTAATGTTGTAACACCTGACATCCGAGTTAGGAAAACGGCAGGCTGGGCTTATACTACTTACGGGCCTCCTAATTACTCAAAGTAGAGGAAAATATTTAATGGAATCACATTGTCACGTGATTGAGCGTATAACACTAGCCATCCACTTTATGTATTAGTAAAGTCTAGCCGTACTCGCAAAGCCAATCCTTTTTTACAAAACAACATACAAATTCACACAACAGCTGTGCAATTACCTAAATTCGAACACACAGATCTGAAATCGAAAGCATATTCATTCGAATTATCAATTTCTTATATCGATTAGCCTCTTTTTATCGGCTCGAGCGGAGTGCGGACTTAAGTTTTTAGTAATTTCCTAATCATTTTTATGAGAGCTTATCCGTGATACCTACTCTGTAACTTCAAACAATGAACGTACAGCAAACTACAGAAATTTCGACAATACACGCAAAATGTAAAGAATTGATCGCCATTTAGAACGATCATTTTTTTTTACTTTACTCAGTTTGGTTAAACTTGTTTGAACTCGAGGTAAAAGGTAATATGCAGTTAAATACTTTGCTGACAGTCTTATTATGAAACGTGGACTAAGATTAGTACTCGGTTCAAACCCACGACATAGATATTTTAATAATAATATAATTCTACAGGTATCTCATACAGAGGCTCGCGCTGGCAAGCTTAGTTTCAAAAGACATCGTTAGGTGTCAGTAGGTCTACTGTTAGTAGATGGGTGAGTCGCAAAAAGACTTGAATTTTTTCGAATACCAATATTAATCGTCATTTTATAACAAGACAGAATGAAGAAAACACGAATGCCTTGAAGTAGTCGCATATGATGTGTTTCATCTGACAGTAATTTTGTATTGGATAGTAACATTTGACAGCCCGGCTTCCAACACACTTCCGTCCCATTTCACGAAATGACTCCCACAGATTCAAGAAAGCAAGGGGAAAGATGTATATTTGTATATATTTTTATTCTCCCAAATAAAGTATATCTTTAAACACATCAAAACTAACAGAAACACGTCCGCACTCCGGCCGAGCTTTCAAGCCTTTACCACCGCTAGTATTTAAGCCCAATACCGAGTATTTTAGTAAATCGCCGTGTCCGAACATATATTTTAATTAAAAATGAATTTATGTCGTATTGGCAAGTAGCGCCTCCCACCACCACTGACTGGATCACCTGCTAAGTAAGGCCGGTCCGTTTTAGTCGAGTTTATTAGTGGCTGCTGAATATTATGTTGTGAATAGGCTTGTTTCCTAAATAAATGATTTTTAACATAATTATTTGTTCCGTCTGGTAGGTTAATAAAAAATATTGGACACGTATTCTTTCTTTTGTCGATTAAACAAAATTGATAAAGATATAACCAGTTAAAGTTTCATGTGACGTCAAAGACCGATACACTTTTTACCGGCCTGTTGTGTCATGCATGCATGAGTCATGAGCCCACTGCTGCTGCACTTAGAAGCGCTTCTGTTTGATTAAAAAAAGAAAAAATACGTATCTATAAGGTATTTTTCGATAATCTAAAAGGACAAATTAATTTAAAACTTTTTAAATTTTCCTATTGTACTCGACCAGTACGAATAATTTTTGGGCAGTGGCGTTTCTAAAATACTCGCTAGACAAAACTAGCCGTGTGCGTGCTAGGCTTCAGTGCTGACATCGACAATAACGTTCCCATCTTACTGACGTTGCTATGAGAAGGCGGCGCCGTTCTTACTGGGCGCGCGCGTGAAGATGATCTCCTCTTCATCAGCGTTTACGCTCTCCGCCGCCGTCAGCGCCACTGTGTCGCTGTGCACCACGTGCGGGGACTCATTGAACTCGTCCAACTCGTCGATGCCGGCTGTAATTATCATCATCATCAGGTCTTTTTTAGTCTCCACTGCAGGAGCAAGGGTCGTGCTGAGATTCCTCTCTGTACCTACTACCAGATAAATAATAATACATAGGTACAGACATAGTATGTCGTCTATATCCCGGAGAAGGCATTGGCTAGAAACTATTTCTATTTGATTTCATTTTCCACCTATATGCAAGCCAACACGCTAAACGTAGCCTTATGTCTTGTAGCCTCAGGATCTGTCTAACTCAGCTGTAGCAAAGACCAATAAACCGGCCCCGTAGCATGGCACACGCGAAAACGTTCATCGATTTCGTTACCTTATTTTCTGTTATATATTAGAGCGAGATTGGGTTAGATTAATGGAATTTTGTTGTCGTCCCATTACTGCAAAGGCGCCCTAAAAAACTTACTACCTCAAAATAGATAGCTTACTCGCCACCTTGACATTCTTATTGTATCGGGTCCAGCAAAATCTATCCCAATATTATAAAAGGTTAAGTCCAAATTACCTCCCGGAGCAGGCTGTTCGCCCTTGTGGTTAATTTGAAACTATAGTGTAAAAATCTCGTCTAATTCAGGGGGCCCGTGGCGACCTCAGTGGCGCAGCGGAACTTTTTTAGATTGACCTGAATCTTAGATGTGTCTATATGTGTATTTACAGTAAAATATAGTATCGTTGAGTTAGTATCCCATAACAAATGTCTCGAACTTACTTTGAGGCTAGCTCAATCTGTGTGATTTGTCCGTATATATATTTATTACCTGTATAGTCAGAGGGAGCGAGCAGCAAGTACTGTTCAGAGCGCGTGGGCCACAGCAGGTGCGCCATCACGCAGAACGCCAGGCAGTCTGCCGAGTACGTGATGCCTGTAACAACATATAGAGATATTTTCACTTGATCTTTGATGAAATTTGCAGATATTGCATTAAAATGAGTTATAAGTAGTTATAATCATCATCAGGTCTTTTTTTTAGTCTCCACTGCAGGAGCACGACTCTCTGAACTACCAGAGCAATTATATATTAGCCAGAGCAGTCAGAGGATTTGGTCTACACTCTCCACGTTGGCCAAACGGGTTGGAGGTAGTTATAATATAAACTTGCATTGTTGCATTAGCAAAAACTGTAAAGACTGTAAATAGATTAAATAGTGACGCCATTGATAGATTTTCCACTATAAGGTTATTATGTTCCGCTATAGGCTATTTCTATAAATCACCCTATTCAATGTTTTATATAATATTTATTTGTTATTCAAAAATATAAAATTTTATTTTCTACCGAATACAAGAATACTAATACTGGCGGAAGAAAGAGAGGAATGGAAGAAGCTCCACCGGCAAGAGCCCAGCTCTTAAATTTGATACTGATGATGATGACTGAATACAAATTTTGGTACACCCGTTTTTTCCCTGACACTAGTTTTATTAACCAGCAACACGCGACACAAAGAGATCTTCTGTATGACTTATTCGCTAACTTTAGTTATTATTATTCTTCTATCTACATAACTAGATAAAACCTTCGTTGACATGAATCAAAGACACTTACCCAACAGAAACTTGTACCTCCAAAGAGGGCTGATCTGCAGCGCGATGAGCGCAATAATGGGCAGGTACACGAACCACACCAGGCTTGAAGCGCCGAAGTGCAGCAGGAAGTTGAGCTTGGATATGTTGTGCTCGTACATCATCGTGTTGCGCAGCTCTAGCACGAACCACGTCATTATAGCCACTCTTAAGGTCAGTATGAGCCAGCCGGGCCAGGTTTGGTACTCGTCTATTTCTTCAATGATGTCTACTTCAGTCTAAAATAAATTCATATACATTTAATAAATATATAGGGACATATCACACAAATTGAGCTAGCCCCACAGTAAGTTGTGAACTTGTGTCGCAGGATACTAACTCAACGATACTATACTTATATAGATAAACATCCAAGACCCAGGTCAATCTGAAAAAAATCATTTTCCATCATGCCCTGACCGGGGATAGAACCTGGAACCCCAGTCGCAGTCTGGCGTTATAACCACGCCACGGAGCTCGTCAATGTGTTTGGTATTCAGCTAGCGATAATTTAAGTCACGTTCTCAACATGACAACTAAGATTATTTTGCATTTAAGATAAAAGTGGCCGTTTTTGAAAACGCTAATTAAGCTTCATATTATGTTCACAGTTTAAACTGCAAACTTTCATAAAATAGTTTGAAGGGTTTTCTAAGGCCTCAAATGAATGATAACTCTTTTTTCTTTCATATGATTTATTTAAAATGGGGGTAGCACAGGACCCCGTATATCGTCTTAACCTCTGCTCCACAGAGGTCGTCAATAAGATGAGGTTATCAATTGAACAATGTATTACTTTATCATGTATTTTATCTCGATTCTCTGACTAATAATAACCGATATTATTGGTCAGAGAATCAAGTTGGAGTAAGTAAGAAGTCAGAGTAGCCATCTTTGAACATGGAGAACAAAATATTGTTCCACAACAGCGGACAAGCATTGTAATATCTTCACAAAGTGGGTTTTCGGAATAACTGTTCCAACAAAGCAAGTTTAATCATCGTTTTTATGATTAGTGGATTTTGACATCTGCTATCAAAAATACCTCTAGTTACAGTGCCGCTACCTGGGAAAAATAGCGATTCCGAAAACCCCCATTATAGGGGAAATATTGACTCACTGTATTCCACACATATAGTAGTATGTGCACTATCCCGTAAGCCAGCCAGACCCCAAACACTAGTGGCTTATAAGTCAACTCTATTCGGGTAACTGCCCATCCTTTGGCTAGCAACAGCAGAAGAAGCATGAACAGGGTCTGAAAGAAAAGACAAAGGTTGTAAATGCATTACATGTTTGATTATGTATGAGAGATGTTTCTACTATCCTACAAAGAGCACAGACTATCCGGCTTCCGGGTGGTACGACGATAGAATCGTCCCGATTCTCTCGCTCATGGAGGCGATGCCTTTGGGTAAAAAGATATGACATACCCTGCTCATAATATCTAAAATGTCTCCTGCAGCTGACAAGTCTGCGAATCCGACTCCGTCAGCAGCAAACTTCACCGTGTGAAGAACATTGAAGCAGAATGCAATGAACTCCAGCACAAGACTGAATGTGAACAGTTTAGTCACTGGGTGCTTCTGAGTCCTGGAAATGAACAAAAATATGTTGATGAGTAAGTTTTTAGATGAGATGAAATTTAGAAGATGCGGTAAATCCATATGTATGAAAACAAAAGAAGAGGTCAGTGGCTGCATGTTGTGGTTGTGGCTTGTATCCCGTGAGTGGCAAGGCTAAGATAACTTTCTTCAGATGCCTTTACTATTACTTCATACCTATTATAAAGAAAGTCCTCCAACGCATCTGTTGTCTGTTCGCACAAAAACACAAAAGCGAATGCATGGATTTTCATGTGGTTTTCACCAATGGATAGAGTGATTCATTAGGAAGGTTTATAGGTATAATATAGGTAGCCAGGGAGGGCTGCTAGTTGGCTATAAAATTAAAACTATCTACAAGTTGAAGGTTTATGTGGTTGATGGGCTAGCTATCATTAAATTTGATATCTATGTTAAATTTAAGCCATCAACGGATTCAATATGGCCTTCACTATAGATATAAAATATTGCTTCCTAAAATGTAACATAAGCATTCGAGAACATGAAAAAAAAAATTATACTGCACTTCCTGGTATGTGATTGCCATTAAATAACTTGTCTGTCCTATTGGTCTTCAGTTCTTTGTGCTATAGTGCTCTGCACTCTACCTGTGTAAAGAGCTAATGCATGACTTTAATCTTCTTCAAATTTCCTCATTTCCGATTTGATCTTATATAGAAACACCAAGTGTATTACCCCTTTTCAAAGCTCTTTCAGCAACCTTAAACTTATAAAAGACGAAAAAATACAATCACCACTCACCTGACAGCATAAATTTGGACTGGCAATAGTATAATATAGAACAACCAGAACACCAAATACAATTCAAGTGTATTCTGTTGATCAAACGAGAACTGGTACAGCAGTGTGTTGTACAGCGACAAGTTGGGACTGCCGTTCACCAGCCAAAAGTCATAATTTAGTTTTTGGGGTATGTTCGTTAGTGTTTTGTTGTCTTTCGTTGGAGCCCCCGTGTAATGGTGCCATGAGCAATCAGATTCATCCAAGTAGCAGGATACCATTGAGATGTACCAAAATCTGTGAATAGAAAAACAATTGTTTGTTTATGTTAATTGTTTATGTTAATTGTCTCTCGGGGGAGCCTCACCCCTAGGGAGCGCGTCCCCAGGTCGCGGATAGGGGAGTTCTCGGCAGATATGCAGGGTAAGAGGGAAATAAAATACCTCTCGCGGACCAACAGGCCGGAGATGGACACTCCGTTATAAAACCCCTGTGGCAAGCTGCTTCAACATTATTGAAGGCAAGGTTGTTCCTAGTGCTATACATTTAGGCTGGAATGTATAGAAGAGATGGTGGCGGATGAACCTAAATTAGGTCAACGGCAGCTCTCAGGTCTTTCAGAAAGATCACAGTGTCAACGCCGAACAATGGGCGGCGTCAAACTAACCCATCCAATTGGTTGTCGAAAACCATGAGTGACTAAATATCCTCAGAAAGATCGAGGGCAGGAGGCCTACTCTCTCTGTTAACTTCGTTGCACGAACTACGTATTTCTTTCGAATCTTATGTCAAAACGACGCTTTTGACAACGAAAAATGCGAATCCGTTGCGTAATCATCAAAAACCCTACTCTAACGGACTTTTCGTCATCTGATCTCTCGCTCTTTCCGTAGCTACTTGTCTCTTTCAAAGTGCCTACGAATTTGTTGCGGATTCGTTTCGAATCTTGTTCGTCGATCCATGATTGGTTAACTGCAACACTGACAGCGACTTTTACGAATTTTTGCATTTTTACCTTACTCTGAGCGCGCTTTTGACAACGAATTTAACGGACGAACGACCTCTATTCAAGGTCATTCCGACGTCAACTACCGAGGTGACGAATCCGTGACGGATTTCTAACGTATTGATTTGGGAAGCATTTGAAATAATTAATTCATCAAAATATGTTACTTAAACTTTGGATTTTTTGTAATTTTGGCATTGTTGTAAGTTGTAGCGTATGGAGGATTGCTAGATTTCTTACTTTTATTAAATTAAAATGATTAAATCTTTACTTATAAATGTATATACTTATCAATCGTAATATATCCTTTACGATAATGGCTTGTTAGCTGAATTCTGTGATCTGTCCCTATATATAATTATTATTGATCTGCGCTGGAAGAGAAGCAGCTGGTTCATTGCTTCTCTGCCACTGCCTGCGAATTTTGTACCATGAGTAAAAGAAAATTGTTGTTTTTTTTTTCAAGAAAGCCTCTAGTGCTCTTGAGTACATTGAGAGATTGAGTGATACAAATTATATGATCGGTACAAAATTATGCATTATCACGAGAAATGTTTGAAAAACAGCGCGGAACGGAATACTGCTTTTGAGAAATATGTGTCGTTCGAGCTTCCGGGGCCTGAGGTATAACAATATGTTTGTTTGTTTTTCATGTGTGTAATTGGCCAACACTGGTGTCATTTTTCAAGCTGCCTAAACGCATCTGTCATAGCTTAACGACTGCTATCAATGATGACAGCCGGGACCAACGACTCAACGTGCCTTTCGAAGCAGGGAGGAGCTCGAGATACTTTTATGGCATGTTAGTTTGTATTATTGTATGCAGATAAATGATTTAGCAAATATCGATGGTCGGCTGCATGCCAAACGCTAACACACATTGGGTATGCGAGATAGGCGAGATGTAAGCTTGTATTATCTACCGTTGTAATTAACATTGAAACACAGTAAAACTTTCTTCTAGTATATTTATTGATGTAGGCATTATTATCCTTTAGATCTTCGTGAGTTATTACGATGAAAATGTGCTTGTTACCGGAAATCTTGAAATTTATAACTTAGGTAGGTAGATCTTGTTTTCGTTTTTCTTTTTGCAGAATTATAAAATCTGTAAGAAAAGGCCATTTTTTTATACATATTGTAACATTTAAGTCAGTAAATATCCTAATCCTAACTTCCTAATTAATATTATATTCTGATCTGAAGCGATAAATTCGAAAGTGAGTTTGTTTAGTTGTTACGCTTTCATGCCAAATCTACTAAACCGATAATCATGAAATTATGCATACATATACATATAGGTTAGGGAACTGAAAAGGACATAGGCTATATATCACGCGGGCGAAAGCTGGTAAATATAATATATATGTATATATTGGTCTTTAGTTATTAAAATAATATCTCCACTGATTATCAAAATCAGCCAAACTATCACTACTTCACGAAGGGAGTATTATACCTATATCCCATACTTATTATATACATATAAATTCGGTAGCTTACCCTTTGCAAATGATAATTATATATGAATATTAGAGTCTCGTCTTGTCGTGGCCAATAAAGGGCTGTTAATAGCTGTACAAGTAACCATTGTGGTCGTCTTCTTGGCGAGTTGAAATATTTTCTTTAGATGTCTTATTAGTCAATATTTGGAAACGCTAAGCACCCTTCCGTTGACCTCATTGAGATATTCAACTGTGCAAGTAGTGCACGACAAAAGCTAAGCCATGGATTAGCACCGCGTTCACAAAGTTTGTCTCTGGAGGAACCCCACCTAGCTCGGTGTTCTTCGCATCTCCCGTGCGAGCATGCTCATAAGGTTCTTGCATATTCTCCAGCCAAGCAAAATTGTGGTAAAATTGTAACAACTAGTAGGCAATCACGTAAGTAAAAATCAAAAATTGCATTTAAGCTTCACTGCTTTTCCGCTGTTTGCATATACTTTAAACACATTTTTAGTCTCCGAAATTCTGAATTATAAATAATCTACAAATTGTCACGTCACATCACGTTTTTTTGGTTAAGCCGACCATGACATCTATGTGTTTCAGCCATGTGCCGATTTTAGATTAATTCAATGATGCTAAATAAATTGTAATTTAATATTTTTAAATTATAAATAACATTGAAATAATATCTTTTCTCATAAAATAACGAAAATTCATTAATTTCCATTGTACTTAGCGAGAAAAGTTGATTCGATGAAATTTATCGACAGCATACACGAATTTTATCGCTATTTGTATACGTCACTGGTCACGGACGTTAAATTATCGTGATCTCTATGGATTCGAAGTTGCTTTGCGGAGATTCGTTTGTACCGGAGAGTAGGGTGTTTTGAACATATCGAAAGACGTATGTACCAAAAACTTTGTACGGCGGGCAGGGGTTCATAAAGTGCTGCTCCATGACAATTGTAGAAAGGAAAAAGTAAACATAACTCGAGTATTTAATATTTGTTAAAGATGAAGATTGGAGTTTAGAATACAGCCTTAAAATATATGGGTGTATGTATGGATGCACCTCTGTGTATCTACACATAAGTACATCATGAAATGTTTAAATTTAAGCTAACATAGTATTTTGCAAAAGACCTCCCGGTTTAAAGTTAATCATTTATAACATATTTCATTATTAAATGTTTAATTTTGCACACAAAATAAAATTTAACGTAGTGTTTATTTTTGCCGCTCCAGCTTGCCTCAGTCCTCAGGAGTAAAACACATAAAATACGTTATCTGAAAAAAAAAATATTGCATGTCACCTTTCACCTTCATAGTCGTTTCACCTTCTTACCAGCCGACTTCAATAAAAGAAGGTTAACAATTCAATAGGTACAAATGTATGTGATAATGTCAGAATTGTAGTTTGAGTATATATTAGTCTATAATAGATTTTAATATTTTGTGTAACATGTGTGCCAAAATTCTAAAGTGTATGTTTGTACGAGCATAACTAAAAAATTATTAGATGGTTATCATTTATTTGGGTTCCGTTGTAAACAAGGAACCCTTATAGTTTCGCCATGTCTGGCTGTCTGTCCGTCCGCGGTTTTACTCAGAGACTATAAATACTAGAAAGCTGTAATTTGGTATGGGTTAAAAATTTTTTTTAGCCTAGCTCCCATACGAGTAAAGAGGGAGTTATATTTTTTTTCTATACAAACCCATCGTCTTGGGTATTGTTAAATAGGTCTTTGAAAAATATTGTGAGGTTGAGAACAACATTTTTCGATTTAGAGATCCGTTTCCGAAATATTTGGTTTTGAAGTACAATTTTTTGTTAGAGGTAAGTGTCCCCCCCTCTATCTGCTAAACGGTTATATATAGATACGTGAAAAAAATTACAGTAGTAGTGTTTATACTGAAATTGTAAGGAAAACTATCAGAGCTGAGTACTAAGTGCAAACTAAAAAGTTATAGGTAATCAACTTCTAAAATGTACTCGAAAATGTAAAATTTCATACAATTTTCAATGTAAGATGTTTTTGGTCGTTAAACTGTGAGGTGCGAGTGTAAACTCAAAGTTGTCAATCGCAACTACGGAACCCTACACTTCGCGTGGCCCGACACGCACTTGGCCGGTTTTTTTTTGTTGATCTTGTCCAAATTAGGAAAAGTGCAAGTTACTTTGAAATCAGTTCAGTAGTTTTTTTTAGGATAAGTAGATAGTGTGTGGGTTCAAAGTCGAGTTTTTTTTTTAAATATTTACATAACATATTTACGCGCGAAAAACATTTCTTTCTTTCGAGTTTTTGATCTAGTCGGGTAAAAACGACATCACTAATAATTAATACCTTAAAAAAATTATAGTCTGTGGAAAAATGTGACACTTTTTTTACTTTGTCATTGAAATGAATGTTTGTCAGGGTCAATGGAGATATACCTCAGATATACCTACAAGGATAACATATTTTTAGTTTTCTGATATGTTTGAAAGGAAAATTATAATTTTTATCATCAAAACGAGCAGTAGGTACTATTTATTGAACGTTCCAAAAATATATATGGTATGAAGAGGAATATACCATGTATAGTGAAACAAAAGGTTTTAGAAAAGGGCGCAACGTATATTTTATTCTATTACACGTAATATTTATATGTAAATCTCTGACGAAAGACTTTTTTATTCTATTCCTGACGTATAAATACAAAATAAACAAGTTTTATCAAAGTAAATATGGTTTCTGTTCATTTGTGTTTTATTATTCTGTATCAATCAACAATTTTATAAGTATAATACCTAATACGTAGACAATAGTTCTTTACTGTGATCAAAATATAAATTGCTTAGCATTTTCTCACATGGATCAAGGCAAATGCTATAAGTGGAAGTGAGACATCACTCTGGAATTGCCCTTCCTCCGTGGAGCATATTATCTTCAGTAACGTGGAATAAATATGATGAAATTGTTTTGTCGTGAATTAAGATTCAAGCAGCCGAAGATAGATCTCGATGGCGTGCAATCGGGGAGGCCTATGTCCAGCTGTGGACGAGTATAGGCTGATGATTATGATAAATTAAGATTCAATATGGATTATCTTTCAAATGCGAGTACCTATACCTCTCAGAGCAATAACTTGCTCTGAGCTATACCTACTCTGTGCTATGAGGTTTACGTACAGAAAGCTTCGTAAAGATTGGTCAATAATTTCACCCTTTTTTTTCTAATTTTGGCAAAGGACTAAGACGTTAAGATTTCTTGATTTATGATTTCAATAAATTATTAGCAGGTAATTATTTTTATTTTATTTCTAACTAGACCAGAAAAATATTATTTGTCTCATCATAGTATTATTTTATTAAGTTTCATTCTGAATAATGAAATAAAAGCATTCCAGCATTCCATTTCCATTTTATCGATAAATATCAAAAAATTACGTCTTTCGTAGGTAAGAACTTCACTATTATCGTAGACTTTTGATGACTATGGATCCGTCCACGATTCGAACGATAAATTCGTCATTGACCTTTCGAGGTCCTCGTCTGAAATACGAACTACGTCGCGTGTCAACTTAGAGTAGGCCTCTGGTTCTTGGGAAATGCCTGTCACTTATTCTCCCACCCCCCTTTATGAAATATGGAGAATAAAGAATGCGATTTGTCATGCGATCCGGCTAACCCCCGGCGCCAAGAGGTACCCGGGCCTCATGGTGTGAAATCTGTTACCGAAGACTGTGCTGATGTGGGAAACCAGGCCTCGGCATCAGTTAATGTTACTGGAAAAAGGAAATTTGTGCAACAGGCTTTCCATCCCAGCCTCTTTATAAAACAAAAACACTCAACATCTGGTAATATAACCCAACTAGAACCCAAATCTCCAGAAGGCACCACTAATGATGAGGCCCTACGTGCGAATAAACCACCTGACTGGCAAAGTGTCCCCACTCCTCGAAACAAAAAAAGGATGAGACCGTCCGAATCACCACCATCACAAGGGATTAGCACTACGAACAGCTTTACTGGACTGCCAGTAGACCTAACAGAAGGTGAAACGGTAAATCAACCAAAGGAGAAACGACCTAGCAAACCTCCACCGATCCTTCTATATGGAGTAAAAGATGTCAACAAGCTAACACAACTCCTTGAGTCATCAGCTACCGGAGATAACTTTACTTTAAAAATAATAAATAAAAATCAACTTCGGATAAGCAGTACAGATATTGAAACATATAAAAGAATAATATCAACAGTACGAGAAAATGGTTTAATAGGATATACATTCAATCGTAAAGATCAAAGATGCTACAGAATCGTAATCAAAAACCTTCATTATACAACTCCACATACTGCTATCGAGGCAGAGATAGAAAAAACTGGTAATAAAGTCCAGGGTGAAATAATAAATGTCAAATATGGCCCCGACAAAACCCCAACATCGACATTTTTCGTTAATATCGCTCCAGGTCCTAACAACAATGCAGTCAAGCAAATAACTAGAATCCACTTCCAAACAGTTGTAATTGAGGACCCAAAAAAAAGATACACAATTCCTCAATGCCAGAGATGCCAACAATATGGACATTCAAAGAATTATTGTATGCAACCATATCGCTGTGTGAAATGTGCTCAGAATCACAAAACTTCGGATTGCCCCAAGAAAGACCGCACCACACCAGCACTGTGTGCACTTTGCCAAGGAGAGCACCCTGCAAACTTTAAGGGATGTAGTGTTTATAAGGAACTCTAAGCCAGGCGTAAGCCCAGAACAACAAGGACCGAATTTTCATCAAAACCTGCCCATACAAAAACACGCATGCAAAATGTAGATTACATACAACTCTACCCCAGTGAAAAGTCGAACCCAACCCCTCAAA
Organism: Rhodophaea formosa; assembly: GCA_963082605.1. Lineage (NCBI taxonomy): Eukaryota > Metazoa > Arthropoda > Insecta > Lepidoptera > Pyralidae > Rhodophaea > Rhodophaea formosa. Next base: position 4,723,328 of record OY720216.1, on the reverse strand, counting down.
ACACAGATTTTGCAGAACACAACTCCAACCGAAATACGGGAAAATCGTTGTACTCTGAAATGTTAAAAACCAACACAGATGAAATAACACCATCAAATTCACACAACACTATAGAAGAACTTCTGAGAAAACAATCCCAACAATTTGATCTCCTCCTACAACAAATGAGCACTCTCATGAGTCTCATGACGACCCTCGTCAGTAAACTTAAATGATGAACTTGAGGATAGCAACATGGAACATAAATGGACTGGCTCCAAATAAAGCTGAACTGGAATTGCTAATGACCGACCATAAACTTGACGCCGTGCTTATCTCTGAAGCACACTGTACTGAGCAAAGCAAGGTAATATTTAAAGACTACAACACCTACGTCACACACCACCCAGATGGAACTGGCCATGCAGGAACTGCTGTCATAATACGCAAGTCCATAAAACACCAACTGCTCCCAGAATACAAAACAGCTGAGATACAGGCAACCACCATTGCAGTTGAAGACAAATTTGGATTCCTCAACCTATCGGCCATTTATTGTCCTCCTAAGCATAAAATTCAATGTTCTTCTTATACTGAATACTTTTCGAAACTAGGAAGTAGATTCGTAGTCGGAGGGGACTGGAATGCGAAACACACACACTGGGGCTCAAGACTTATAAGCACCAAAGGCAGACAGCTAAAATTGTGTCTCGACAGTAACAATTTAAACGCTGTCACTACTCGAGAGCCTACACATTGGCCGACCGACCATAAGAAAAAACCCGACCTAATTGACTTCTTTGTAACAAAAGGACTGACAAGGCACTTTCTAAAAGTAGAATCCTGCCACGATAGTAGCTCAAATCACACGCCAGTTTTGCTGACAATTAGCACCTCTATTATATCGTACGAAAAACCTGAGTCTCTTTATAATAGACACACCGACTGGGATTGCTTCCGAGACTACTTAGATAAGCATCTTAATTTGAATATCCCTCTTAAAACCAGAGAAGAGATAGAAGTTGCCACTATGCACGTAACCAACACAATCCAAGCTGCCTGCTGGAAAACCACTCCAGAAAGCAATAAACACCCGATGATCAAAAACCTACCACTTGACATCAAGCACAAAGTACTGGAAAAAAGACGACTTCGCCGAGTCTGGCATCAAACCAGACACCCATACGACAAAGCTGCCTTCAACAAAGCTATTAAAGAACTGAAAGATTCATTGAAAGATTCTCAAAACAAAACTATCCAACACCAGCTAGAACATCTCACAGCAACAGCGGCGACCAATTACTCTCTCTGGAAGACTACTAAAGCGCTCAAGGGGCCTCAAGATATGAAATACCCGCTAAAGAACGATGCTGGGTGGACAAAAACTGGAAAGGAGAAAGCTGACGTATTCGCGAAACACTTGGCCGAAGTTTTCAGACCAAATCATTGTAGCCACGAGAGCGCGGAGAGGGAAGTAGACGAGGTCCTCAACGAGGACTTCCAGCTATCGCTACCGCCCAAACTGGTAACAGTTAAAGAGGTCAGGAAAGCCATAAGGAATCTACAAAATCACAAATCTCCTGGCTTTGACCTAATTACTAAGGAGGTACTGGAACAACTTCCAAAAAAAGCTATAGTTTATTTGACCACTCTATTTAATGGTATTCTAAGAGTCCAGTATTTTCCCAGCGCGTGGAAAGTATCAATAATTAAAATGATACACAAAGCAGGAAAACCACCACATGACGCAAGCTCATACCGACCTATCAGCCTACTACCGATATTATCTAAATTATTCGAAAAAAATCTTCTTGCCAGAATACTACCTCTTCTCACTGAAGCTCAAATTATTCCGAAACACCAATTTGGATTCAGGAAGTATCACTCGACCATAGAACAAGTGCACCGTGTATGTGAAACGATTAGAAAGTCCCTAGAAAACCGGGAGTACTGTTCAGCTGTCTTTCTGGACGTTCAGCAAGCTTTCGACAAAGTGTGGCATAAGGGCCTCCTTTGCAAAATAAAAAAGGCGCTTCCACACAGCTATTACTTGCTCATGGAGTCATACCTGTCGGACCGAATATTCCAGGTTAGAGTGGACGGAGAATTGTCGGAATTACATGACATAAAGGCGGGCGTCCCTCAGGGATCTGTACTCGGTCCAGTACTATACTCACTATATACCTCAGATCTCCCCGAGGTTCGCAACGTTACCACAGCCACATTTGCTGATGATACTGCTCTATTAGCAAGTAACAAGAGCCCTGACATAGCATCTGCCACATTACAAAAAAGTCTCGACAAGGTAGACGACTGGCTTCATAAATGGCGAATCAAAGCAAGTTCCTCAAAATCCATGCACATCACCTTTGCATTAAGAAAGGGAGATTGCCCACCGGTGAAACTGGGAAACGAGACATTACCCCAAACCGATACTGTGAAGTATCTCGGAATGCATCTTGACCGCAAACTAACATGGAAACACCACATAAAGAAAAAAAGAGATGAGATCAACATACGGTATAGAAATATGTACTGGTTAATGTCACGGAACTCGGTTCTTTCCATGGATAACAAACTGTTGATATACAAAAGCATTCTAAAACCGATATGGACCTACGGACTCCAATTGTGGGGTAGCACATGCAACACTAGCATTACCATCATGCAGAGACTGCAAAATGGTATTCTCAGGAACATAGCCAACTCTCCGTGGTTCGTTACAAATGCCGAAATACACGAAGGCCTGCATATCAACACCGTAAAGGAAGAAATAAAGCTCCTGGCCGAAAGATACAAATCCAGATTAGCTAACCATCCCAACGAACTAGCAGCTAATTTGCGATATATAACTTACCAGAAACGCCTAAAGCGATTTGATATACAGGGACTAGACTGCCGACACTAACAAGGGCTGCTGCCGCTGGGAAGCACCTTTGACAAGAAAACATCGCTTACATCTCATCCGCTCATAGTCAACGACTGATCGCAGATAAAGCAAACAAAAAAAAAAAAAAAATGTTAATTGTTTGTTGTATGTGTAAGTGCCCAAGACTAGTGTCGAATACTTTTAAGCTTCCTTAAGGCATCTGACAAAGCTTAACGACTGCCATCAATGATACTGAGCAACGTCTTGACGTGGCTACTAAAGCATGGAAGAACTAGAAATATTTTTGGACCACTGTGAGCTTTGTGGCTTTACATGTGTCTGCTCTAATAATGCTAACATTCACTGAGCCACATCAACAAGTGGGTAAAATCTTGGAAGCTAATAAAGTATCACTTCTGGCCTCAGATCAAGCTGAAATTTTAAATCCTTATGTAAATTTCGAGCTCCATGGCGCAGCGGTCAACATGCCAGCCTGCGACGCTGGGGTCCCTGGTTCGATCCCCGGTCAGGTCATGGTGGAAAACAATCTTTTTCAGTATGACCTGGGTCTTGGATGTTTATCTATATAAGTATATATTATAAAATATAGTATCGTTGAGTTAGTATCCTGCGACACAAGTTCACAACTTACTGTGAGGCTGGCTCAATTTGTGTGATATGTCCCTATATATTTATTATTATAAATCAGATGCCCATGTAAATGGTGATTGGCTAAGAAAAATAACAAATTTATAAGTAGTCTGTTGTGTCAGAAGCTGCTGATAGAAATTCCAAAAATAAAAGAGATATCTATCTTAATAATATTAAAACTTACGCGAGATAAATTCATTATGAAAACACGGCTTTACTCACGTTTTATTACGTCAGATCCGCCGACTAGTTTCGGTCTGTTACAAAGACCATCATAACAGACCGAAACTAGTCGGCGGATCCGACGTAATAAAACATGAGTAAAGCCGTGTTTTCATAATAGATATCTATCTTGTAGGGCGCATTTGATTTGTTACTAAGAATGAGATACAAGCTTGACACAAAGATATTTTGTTAATAAAAGTTATTTATTTCTTTCTGTTTGTCACAGAATACAGTAAAATACAATACATGTATAACTCTTTATACAATTACACATCAAGGTGAATCAAAACTACTTTACATCCAAATTAAATGAAAAGTTTGAAATAGATTTTTTACATGTCTGTAGTTAACAGAAAAAAAAAAACAATATATAACATCTGTGGTTAACAGAAAAAAAAACAATATATAGACAGTATATAAGCGAAAGAAATTGTTGAGTAGAATGACTATGAAAAGCAGCTGGCACACAATCCAATATTATTTTGAAAAATAAGGGAAAACTGTAGCTTTGAAACTATTAACTAAAAGCACTTACCTTGGCTGTTGATTATTCATGATAACATAAGTAAATTGATTGTCCTTGACTACATTCCATGGCATATCCTCATCAATGCACAATTCACCTTTCGGACAAGGTATTCTTCGAAATAGGTCCTGACCCTTCCCATTGCAAATGGGGTGGTATGCAGAACTGTTTAAATTTTGAAACATCACTTGACATGCTGCTTCTTTATTTGGTATGTGGCGATTTTTATAATAATGTATAAAATGATCTCTGTCTAACACAGCGAATGTTATAGGGTATTTAAACTGCTGATTTGAAGTTATATTGCCGAAAATATATCCATATGTTTCCTTTTGGTAATGAATATCTGTCTTTTGGAACCCGAACTTTACGAGGAACTTGAAGAACTCCCCCGTCGAAAACTCTCCTTTTATATGTGTAGATGAAACGGAATAAAATAGCGTTAGTAAATTTATGAGTATGCTTTTGAGGAACATCTTGAAGATTGATAGTAACTGCACGCAAACATTTTATTCCATCCTTGTCTTCGATTCATCCATTGTCTACAGATGAATACACTAATTTATTTATTTCCTCGTTGCTTCTATGGCTATTGTCTGATGAGAAGGATACATAACTTGAAATGATATTATTTCAGTAATTTGTTGCTTGCACACAATCGGAATTTTATCGAAATTTGGTAATTGTGAATTTATGACATTTGATTTGACATAAAACAAACTTTTTTCTGATCCCGGCAAAGAATGCAAATATTGTATCTCCAACCTACCACCTCACCTCACCCACCTCCTTGTGTGGGTGTTGTGTGGCCAAAGTGTGGCAGGGCAGGCTAGACCGAACCAGCAGACTAGACCACAGGCACATCACTATGTTTTTAGGGTTCCGTAGTAAACTAGGAACCCTTATAGTTTCGCCATGTCTGTCTGTCTGTCTGTCTGTCTGTCTGTCTGTCCGTCCGCGGTTTTACTCAGAGACTATAAGTACTAGAAAGCTGTAATTTGGTATGAGTGTGTATATTAATCATGGCAAAAAAGTCGTAGAATAAAATCTTGAAAAAAAATTTTTTTTTGGGTAGCTCCCATACAAGTAAAGTGGAGGAGTATTTTTTTTTCTCTATTTACCCATCGTGTGGGGTATCGTTAAAAAGGTTTTTGAAAAATATTGTGAGGTTGAGAATACCATTTTTCGATTTAGGGATCCGTTTCCGAAATATTTGGTTTTAAAGTGCAAAATTTTGTTAGAGGTACGTGTCCCCCCCCTCTATCTGCTAAACGGTTATATATGGATACGTGAAAAAAATTACAGCAGTAGTATATATACTGAAGTTGAAAGGAAAACTATCAGAGCTAGGTACTAAGTGCAAACTAAAAAGTTATAGGCAACCAACTTACTGTACTTTAAAATGTACTGGAAAATGTAAAATTTCATACAAGCTTCATTGTTAGATGTTTTTGGTCGTTAAACTGTGAGGTGCGAGTGTAAACAGTGTGAACTCAAAGTTATCATTCGCAACTACGGAACCCTACACTGCGCGTGGCCCGACACGCACTTGGCCGGTTTTTTCATTTATGTTGGCTGTACTGCAAATCGTACCATCTCCAAAACTGGCAACTGGCAACCCTTTGAAAATCTGCCGATTGCAACCATGGCGGATGACGGATGGCGTTTGGCAGTAATGGCAGTGAATTGAGTTGAATTTATGTTTTATTGGATTCTTTGTGAAAATTGTTTTGTTCGATGATTAATCTTATTTTAAAATGTTTTCTTTCGAATTGGTTATGTCTAGATGTGATTAAATTGAAGCATGGTGAAAATTAGTGTGCCATAGTAACAGACATAAATCGCCCATTTCCTTTGTGATCTAGATAACTCATAAAATGTTCGTGTAAAATTGATATTATGGTAAATAAAGTGTGATTTTCATAGTGTGGTACGTAGTAATGTTCATAAAACAACTATTTTACATGAAAAGGACTGTATGATAGAATTAAATGGTGCTTTCGTTTCTTGTAACCTAAAACGCGGAAGAAATCACGTCAGTAGAAGCCGCTTCGATACGATCTCGGTGTAGATATTAGCTCGAAAACGAAGATATAATATACAATACTGATATAAAACGCTGAATAAGTCTGCGTGAGTGAGTGAGTGATAATTGTGCTGAAGTGATTTGATGATGAAATAATGGTTGAAATCGGCGTCCCGCAGCAATCAGCTGACGAGGGGCTGGAAAACGCAGAATGGTATTGGGGAGATATAACTCGGTACGTACTTTCTGGCAATCATAACATCTGTATTTTGAAACTTATTCTCATATCATAGGACTATATTACTAATTTGATGATTTTAATGATTTTCTGTCACACGTTTGATTACGTCCACTGCTGTTTTAACACAATATGTACAAATTGCTATATTTATACATATTCTTTCTTTTCATTTCAAGCAATGGCAGTTAATAAACTGTCCCATTGCTGGGCAAAGACCATCCATTTTCCACTTGGTCTGATTTGGAGCTAAAGCTTATTGTGTACATAGCATATTTAAAACAAAAAAAGATTATAATCATTTTTATGCGTACTGTATTCATGACCCCATTTAAAGTGGTTTATTTCTTTCCTCATACCATTGTGGTGATCTATGTAATTTCTTTCTTAAGTGACTTATTTTCCCTTTTGGTTCCAATTAAAAATTAAATTGTGTTGATATAAGCTTTTATCATAGACTTAAGCTTAACACCAGCTATAATTCACACATATTTTATATGAAATGACAATTTTGTGGTGTAATTATGAATGTGACTGTCGCCAAACTTCAAAATGCCATGAGACCCATTGGCCACATGTATGTAGTGTGTTGGTGTGTGTATAGGTTGAAAACGGAATGTAAAGAGTGGTGGCTTGCTAGCTCTATCGCCTATTAAAATGATTTAAGCAATTTTCCCATTCCCTCTCTTTACCTCTTATAAGCTGATGGAAAAATCCATAGCACATGTTAGATACCTACATCTTTGATGACATGACATGAATTTACCACATTCAACATTTCAATGAATGAGTTCATGTAGAAATCATGTTGCAATAGTTTTGTTCATAATTTCACTCATTGGTTACAGAGATGAAGCAGCGGAAAAGCTGTTAGATACCTGTGATGGAACATTTCTAGTCCGTAATTCATCAAACAAAGATGGTGGATACACCCTCACAGTGCGAAAAGGAGGCTCAAACAAACTCATCAAGATATACAACCAAGATGGCCGCTATGGATTCTGCGAGCCTTTTGAATACAAATCCGTTGTGGACCTTGTTAGGTTTTACACGGAATTTTCTCTTGGTCATTGTAACACCAATCTGGACATCAAGCTTATGTACCCACTATCAAGACTCCCTGAGTATGATGGCGGAGAAAACATGAGTGATGAAACACTTGAAATGCAATACAAAGAGAAGCATGAAGAATATGTCGCTAAAGTTAGAGATTTCACAGAGCGTTCTTACAGATTTACACGTCTCAGGGAAGAGGTTAAATATAAAAGGCAAGCTTTAGATGCTTTCAAGGAAACTGTTAAGAAATGTGAAGAACACCTTAAGTTACAAGAGAAAATGCAACTGGAAGCTCAACCCCACGAAAAGAATGATATAATAGAGAACTACAAACAATTATTGGCACGAGTGCAGAGTTTGAGAGATGCCAAGAAGGAACTACATGAAATACTGCGGGACACAGTCAATTCTAGTTTGGTTCTTGAAAGAGAAATATATAAACTGAAATCTGACATATTAGTCATTTTCAAAACTAAGGACCGATACAAACTGTAAGTTGTTATAAATATTTTATAGATTTAAAGTTGCTACAAAACTATAGTTAGGATCATAGTGGATTTCATGCTTATATGCTAAAATCTGCTAAATTCTCTACCTACCATTCCTGGGTCAGCTCTTACAATCAGCAGCTTGCTGATACATTTAATATTTTTCTGTTGCCCTAGAACAGCATGGTAGAGTAATATTTTAAAAAATCTTAATATTATGTAGCACTATTCTACTGAACTTTAAAGACCAACTTCATTTGAACTACAAGAATTTATAAGGGTAATATCACATTTGGGTATCATGTGATGTTAAACTGGCTGAAGTTATTGCTTTTGTCTCCTGCAATTTTGATACACACTCATACTTATGCTGAACGGGAAGCTATGAAAATTCCAGTCCCATTAATGAGTCAAAGTGAATTCATATTGGAGGATGATTTGTTTCCTTTATTTTGATGGTTATATGAGTATTTAGAATTATTATGTAGATTTTGATTTTATGTTAAACTAGCCGTTACTAATTTATAGCCTATGTCCTTCTCGGTACCCTAACCTATGTGTATGCAAAATTTCATGATGATCGGTTCAGTAGATATGGCGTGAAAGCGTAACAAACAAACTCACTTTCGCATTTATAATATTAGTTAGGAAGTAGGATTAGGATTTTTGTGTCTGTACTGTGTTCATTGACTACTATTTATCAAATTTACTTTACTTTCAATAAGCCGCATGCCAGTGGGTTTTTACCAAATTAAACACCAGCGTTTTCCGCGACTTTGTCGGCGTATATATAGCCTACGTTACTATCTAATATTTTGGCATTCTTTATGTCAAATATGTTTTTAATTCTGTTTAAAAATTAATTCAGTTTATCCATTACAAATAAACAAACAAACAATTACATGATCAAATACATAAAAAACATGTTTATCATGTTGTTATTTACAGTGTAGGCAAATCATTTCACTTTATAACTAATAAATATTACTTAGTGAACTACAGCTAGTCTGGTTCCAGTCATAGATTAAAATAAAGTAAGATTAGACAATCAAAATGGATGTCTATAATGTGAACTTTCAAAAGATAGTATATGTCCGTAAATTATATAAATAGCTTTGAACTGATTACCTCCTAATAAATTTCCCCTATAAAAACAAAAAGCCTGAAACATCTACCTAATTTATACTTTTGTCATCAGATGGTTACAACGGCGGGGAAAAACTGATGAATACCTCCAAGCTTTGGAAAACGACAATACTGACGAGTTGGAAGAGTTATATGCACACCGCGATCCAATAAGTTGGAAGGTGGATTGTACCAGGGACATGGCTGAACGTCTCCTGGCCGGGAAACCTCAAGGCACATTCCTAATCCGCCCCAACTCAACAGGACAGCTAGCCCTGTCCATTTGCTGTAATAATACTATCTACCATTGCATCATTTTTAGGACTGAAAGAGGTTATGGATTTGCAGAACCTTATAACATTTATAGGTAAGAATTCTTTAGTATGTATGCGTTATGTTTTCCTGGTAAATATAATTAACAAATAAGCTAGACTATTTAATAATAATTCCACTAGAATATCTAGTGGAATTATTATTAAATAGCTAATATATGTTATTAATGTTTGATTAGGTATTTTAGGTATCAGAAGGTAACTATATATTTTTTCCTGTTTCAGGACCCTAAATGAACTTGTACTACATTATGCAGTTAATTCATTAGAAGAACACAATGATCATTTGAAAACGAAGTTGAAATACCCAATAAATGCCAATTTGGTAAAGAAACCGGAGAAGAATCAAGTGAAATGAGGATGTGGTGTACATTGCTGAGCTTAACTTCGGAAATGGTAACATTTCTTGGAACTTATTGTGTCTTCTATTCCATGAATAGAATGATTACGAAAAGTTGTCACTATGTATGTATCAGATACATTTGCCTAACAGCCGGCCTTTTTAAAAAAAGTCTAAAATTCAATCTTTTTTATCAAATCTCAGTTGATATATATTATCTTTATTATTTTGATATTTTTTGTACATTGAATTTGTACAATATTGCAGACATGTCTGTAGGATAAAGAGGAGCATATATTCTCAATTTAAGCAAAAGTCCTCAAGACAACGAAAAATTATAAAAGATGCGTCCGAAATTCTTCTTATGCATGTATAGGTTACGTAGATATGATCTTCGTGGTAAATGTGGGATCACAATAAGAAATTGTGTCTAGTATGATATGTATGCATTGTAGGGTAGGATATGTGAAAGATTCACATTTTGTAGACTGTAAGACGGACAAACTGTCAAATATACAAAGAGATACCATGATGGTATTATTGTGCATTGAATGATTGAGACATGTTTTTTCCCGTTTTTATTGTGATAGTAATGTGATAGATATTTTCTGTTAAATCCATTTTCTTGATTAACAAAGCATAATCATCAAATAAATATCTGGATTGTAAATGATATTGTATATGTCTTATCTCATATATTTTTTTAATATATCTGCTTACATGCACATTATTAAGTGTGCATTGCCTCAAATAGCTAAACCATTAAAATCTTTTTCTTTATTCTCAATACAATATACAATCAGACAGAACAGGGTGCCCAGTCTTGTATGTCAGTCCATCGAAATGGAATCATAGTTGTGCACCTTTACATATCCAAAAAGCGTACATGTAAAATCTATGTCCTAAAAAAGAAGGTGGAACTTTGAACTATGATAGGTCCAATTTCTATTTCGATTGTCATACTAGACTGAATACACAAACTACTTGAAATAGGATAACTATGTGTTCATGTAAAAAAAGTGTTTGGACAATTGGTGTACAATATGTAATACATATTGAAAAGTAAGTATTAGGGGCCTTTGGGGATCGATTGATCCAAATAAAAAGTGATGTTTATAAATTGGTAAGGCAAAGTGAAATGCAAAGTGTTTTAAAAGACGAAAACTATTCGGAGCTCTCTTCCATGTATTTATCAACCAAGTAGTGCAAAAAATTGTATAAATGACAAGAAAAAAATTGTTTTCTTAGTTAGCCACTCCAATGGAGTCTGTGAATCAATATTTTTTGTATAGTGACACAACTCGTTTTTTAAACCAGACATGTCAGCGTGTGCTATCTAAAATGTCATCTTCAAATAAATACCTTTACGTTAAAATATTTAAAAAGCCCATTGTAGATCATCACGGGATAAAATTATAAATGTGAAAATGGTAATGGTAATTCTATGTAATGGTTTTCATGATGTGATATTATTAACTTGTATAGACATGGATAATTTCTGTACATACTCGTAAATAAGTGTGCATGAGCGATTGATTATTTTAAAATCCAGGAAAGTTCTTGTAATTTATTATGTGCCGTACAACTGGATTTAATATGCTTACTTCTCAAAATGTTAATGATAACGGATAGTATGTTTACTTCTGTAAGAGATTCGGAGATTCCATATACATATATCAATAACGAAACACATATAATATTCAGATAGATTCAATACATTTTAATAATGTATATCATACCTGCCTGCCACATATCATATGGATCTGCACATACCTTCGCCTCCTAAACCTCTAAAGGCTGGATTGTTTAACATATATATATTATTCTCCAGTGACTTTTTCATATACATATATATGTATGTAAGTATATATAATATAAAAAATATATAAATTCATAGTTGAACTTCTCCCTGCAATCGTTAGGCAGGACCCAAGTTTGTAGTGGCTGTATTGTTGATGTCTACTATACCACATACTTGCCCCATAATGGTTTTTCAAATGCTAAAGTACTGATGTTAGTCGTCAATTAATAATTTATTAAATTACTTAAAAGTATTGCTTCAAGCTATGTTTGTGAATAGGCTAGTTAGGACTAACAAATTAAAAAGAAATACTGAGTATACTTTTTGGCTCAAATACTGGTTTCATCATACATTTTTGTTGACAGTCAATGCATATTTCTATAAAAGTATAGTATACAAAATATCGGTTTAAACGGTATTCTATTTAAAGTTTTAATAATAACCAGTTTTAATAACCTCCTTACAGCAAGATTAAAAGTATTCACAACGCATGAAAATACATTTTCACTTGTCTCAATCATCCCAGCCACAACACATATGCTGGACATAGGCCTCCCGCGAGGATTTTCAATAATCGCGGTTGCTTGCGGCTTGCATCCAGCTTCTTCCCGCGACTTTATTTGGTTTCTTGTACATTTGCCATAATGCAAAACCGTCACAGAAAAAAGATTGTGTAAATTCGTCACAATCCTACTTTTATTCAGTAAATTATTCTCTTTTATTTTCCGTACAGAACAAAATCAATTTTGATATGGACTAACTGATTATATACTTGCAAGATCTCTAATAAAAATGTAAATAAGCTAAATTCAACAAAATTTGCTTGCCGTCGGTACATTGAATTGATTGTGATAAAATTACATTAACCGTACCTGGAATTTGCATATAGTTTTTAAATCATATGACGAATTCATTTTCAATGTATGGAGTTTACAAAAGGCGACGAATTTACTTTGTGGCAAATGTACAACAACCCCTGTGGTCAGGTCGTCCGACCATCTAGGGCGTATTTTTGTTGAAGCGAAAAAATAAAAGAAATGTTCAACCTATCACGTTTCATGGTAGACAGACGGACGGACAGTAAAATCTAGTGATGTGAATAGGGTCTGGTAAAAACGTACTCGATTTTATTTTACTACGAACCGAATGCTGACGTCACAACGAGTGGCAGATCGATTCTACCAGTTCAAAATTGAGCTCGTGGTATTCGAGAACCTTTCTTTTACATGGGACTAAGTGGCCGTTGTCTCGAATCAATAATTCATTACGAACTATTTAGCTTGACTAAACAGTACTTATTACATCTTGAGGTTATTTTTACTTACCTACGAACGTCTCTAAGGAATGCAATTTTTAAGAGTTATACAGTGCAAAACAACAGTGCAATAATGAAAAAAAAAAACAATACTTACTGAACTTTGTGTAAATATCAATGAATTGATGATTTATGTTTCTAAAACACGTAAGTACTTTTAATTTATAGGTATACCTATCTATATATAAAAGATTGTTTTATATAAATTGAGAAATATTTCTTTAGCTGTATACGTATTATGTATGCATCACAGGTGTTTCATCGAAAGGGATTCGTGGGAAGGGTATTTTTATCTTTATGAGATAGAAAAAAGAAATTCTGCTATATCCGGACCTCCAGTTAATAAAAAAATTTCTACCCTTTTACCGCATTCAGAAAATAAGAATGCATATATCTACTATAATTGGAGACGTATCAAAAAATAATTTCATCTTCAAACTTTCAATAAAATTAATACAGAATGACAAACTTTTTTTCTAAATTGATTCGATTCTTGGGCTACGACCCCGCAGGGCAGTTTTTGAAAATGCCGTTTTTATTTCCTCTAAAATAAAAGAAATAAAAACACCTAGTGTCGCTTTTGCTACTATCAAGTACTTTTTGCATTATCTATCTCCTAATCCTACGGATAAATAAATCTCCCTACTAACCCATCTCGATGACACACCTATATATTAGGTTTTTAGATAACAGAGTGTATAAGAGTAAGTGAGATTATCGAATTGGAATTTATTTTTGTATTCATATCGATAAGTATATGATTAGAATGCAAATTTTATTTGCCAGCGTTTCGTTGCATCCCAACACGCACTATATCTATGTAGGTACGGTGAAATTGAATTAACAATCGTAGCGGGAACTCCGCCCACTATCATTGCTATACCACGTACACATGCAAATGTCTTTTTTGATACATCAATGTATTAAAAGCAGGCTAAGCTTCCGAGACAATTGTCAATTCAATTCTGTCGAAAATTCGAGATAGTCTATGTCTATTCTATGAGACTGGGGCTCCTGGTCTACAATTTATTCAGTGTGGTTATTGTGGAAAATGATCTCAAGAGTGGTTTGTTTTACGTACAACATAGTAGTTACGCAATTATATTTAATTTATTAACAAACTTACATGTGTACAGCCAAATCTAAATGCATAAAATAGAAGTAAGACAAACTGTCTCCATTTGATATAAACATTGTAATAGTAGTGTTTTAATAAGTGTTAATAAATAAATTGTCAACAATATCAAAGTTGTTTCCTTACTCTTTCTTCATCATCTCAGCCGTCAGAAGTCCACTGCTGGAAGTAGGCCTCCCCTAAGGATTTTTATCATGGGGCGTTTTGCCATACTCACCACGCTTGTCAGACGAGTTGGATAATAAGCGCTGGACACACAAAAAAGACGCAAGACAAGGACGGGGCGCAGACATATATCTCCAACGCGTCTTTTTCATACAAAATGTATAGAAGCGTCGCAATACTCGCAATCCAAAACTTATAGACAGGGCGCAGACACGACACGACGCACTCGTCTGCATTGTAAAACACACAGAACGGACGGGCGAAACGGGGTTGCGGGCGCCGGGACTCGCACGCAACGCATAGATGAATATTGTATGCTCGTGCGTCGCTGTCACATCACCCACAACTGCCGAGCGCCGAACACAACGTCTGTGCCTCGTCTTTTCTATACTATGTATTCAAAAGTCGCGACAGCGCCCTGTCCGCGTCTTACGCCTTTTCTATGTGTCCCGCGCTTGACCTCACAAACCTTATGCGAAATGGGACTCCAAATAGGTATTATTTACTAGCAGTCCGTCCCGGTTTCGCCCGTGGTACGACAAAGCCTCAGGGATAACGTAAGAACATGCGCTCAAATCACTTTTCTTATCCATTTCTATCTTCCAAATTAGCATATTTTTCTCATTATTGTATGTGTGCTGCACCAAAAGAGGTCATTCTGTGTACAATTCTATAATCAGTATCTATAGATCTCTATATTACCTCTCCAATCCATCTGGCCAGCGTGGAGTGTAGGCCAATTTCCTACTGCTCTGGCTAATATATGGCTCTGGTAGTACAGAGGGTCGTGCTCCTGCAGTGGAGACTAACAAAGATCCGACCGATGATGACCTATCGATCGCACGCAGTAAGCTGCAAACTTAACTCGACCTAGTTTTACACATGTTACAAAAACTTATGTTTGTACCAAATGATACCACATTTTATTTAAGATAAAAGGAATGATAGTTCATAAATAAAACAAAAATTTAAATTTATTATTTTATTGATCACGAAATCAATACAAAGCTATTGTACTATAATTATCTTAAGAAACAACGCAGGAATGATACCATGTTACTGTGAATAAGGGGGTTCGATACAAAAAATATAAACTTGAATGAATGACAGTAGTACTAATTGGACTTCTTGGAATCTTTGGATGGCGATCGTGACCTGGAGCGAGACATCGAGCGCCCCTTAGAGCGGGAACGGGAGCGAGAGCGGCTGCGAGAGCGCGAGCCGGAGCGCGCCGAGCGGGAGCGAGAGCGGCGGCGGGACCGGGAGCGGCTGTGAACATTACACAATAAACGATAAAATAATGCAGACAATGTATTAAGGGCCCACACTAGGCACACTAACGACGCCAATAGTTTTATTCCTAATACTTTACAAATAGAATGAACTTCAAGAATGTAAATCATATAAGCCTTAGTAAATAACTTGGAAGTATTTTTGGAATCATGTTTTAATTGTCTGATAATCAGTCATTTAGAGAACTACTGATTACCGCCTAAAACGGCCGTTTTTGGCGTTAATCAGTAGTTCTGTTAACGACTGAGTCTAATAATGTTAAAACCTGATTCCAAATATACTTCAGGTTCTTTACTTATGCTTATATGACTTACATTCTTGAATTTCATTCTATTTGTAAAGTATTAGGAATAAAATTATTGGCGTCGCTAGTGTGGCTAGTGTAGGCCCTTAAGGCTTCTACACACATGTCTGCAGGTCGACCGGCGCGAATGTTTGACGATTGATGCATGTGTGTAGCAGCCTCTAGGCGTGAGCTACAACGGATGCGAGATAGCGCTTATTACATTTTCCGATATTCAGTCTGACGAAAGGGACGCCGCAATACGTTAGACACGCGATGTCTCTTTACGTGTCTTACGTATAGCGGCGTCCTTCTCGTCAGAGACTGAATATCGGACGATGTATACCCCTAAATGACTTTACCTGCACTAGCAATGGAGCCCCTTTATCTCCTATGCAACTAATGATACTTTGTATTGACTATCATGTTCCATATTACCTGGCGATATTATCTTACTACCGAGCATATGATACTTAGCAGCATGAAGACCATGTAGAAAGTCACACAAAACTATTGTTATTAAAATTTTGATTTGGCCTGCATAAATACCACAGAAAATAACCTTGGTAATATTATATCCCTGCCATACCACCAAACAACAAGAATAGTGTTACATCTTAACACTTAGGGCCTATGTTGATGAGCATGGTTTCTATCTGGCACCACCTGTCGCCATGCGAGGTAGAAAAGGTCCCTTACCAAGACATTTAGACCTGCGGATGTATGAACAATTTTTTGTCTGGTTATAAATTTGTATAAGTATTTGGATTTATTAATACCGAAACAGTGATCAGGTGTGCATATTCACTATGACAGAACTTTATATTATCTGCATTTGCAAGACCCTATGTGGTAAATAGTTGCAACAAAGTTTTAGTAGAGGCAACATACAAACAACTTGTTGTTTGGCATATGTTGGCAAGTTTTAAAATTCTTTCAAACTGAAAGTACTTTCAGTAGCACTATCATTATGTTTTAGGTAGAGTGAGCCTTTACGTTTCTTCTTGGATTCCTAACAGTGAACTTATATTCCTTGATGAATCTATGATCAACCTTCTTGATTAATGTACGTTAAGTTGGCCATCTCTGTACACAAATACAGAATAATAATGTGAGACTCACTGGGTGCACGCAGTGATTACAATAGATGTAGGTTGCGACGCACGGTGTGAACAAAATCAATGAAGCTCTCAACAAGTGGAGTGCGCACGTAGCTACGTAGTTCGCAGATAACGAAGTTACCGATGGGGCTATCAAGTGGAGAACACGCCGCGAAGTGAAAACTACGTAGCGTTGACAATAAGTAGTGCAGGCGTAGGTTTCAAACTCGGCGCACAGGCCAATGATAACCTATAACATAGTTATCATTGGTATATGTGGATTCAATACATAGGAATGGAATCTTAATTATTGTTTAATCAACATTTAAACTTGCTTCGCCAAATAAGATAAAATAAATTTCCACTTTCGAAAAAAGATTCCATGCCATGGAACTTTTGCAAAATGTTTTATAAAAGTCCACTGTTATGATACTGACTGATGAGATAGAATTTGAGAAATTCATACCTGCGGCGGCGGCGTCTTGTGCAGTCTCTTGCATAGTGACCGCGGTCACCACAGTCGTAGCAGCGGTCGTCATAAGGACGGGATGGTGGGCGAGACCGGGGCGGCGGACCTCTACCTCCGTGACCACGGCTACCATTTGACATTTCAACACGAGCGCGACGACCGCATACTGTTCTACCATCTAGGCCGCGAACCTATAAAAATCAAATCGAACAATGAAATTAGAAAAAAAAAATTGTTATTGTAGGTACATTCATGGTACATTGATTTGTTTACTTCATCAATATGTAGTAGTTCACTTACCGCATCTTCGGCATCACGAGGATCTTCGAACTCCACGAAAGCAAAGCCGGGTGGATTTCTGGCCACCCAAACGTTCCTCAAAGGTCCGTAATATGAAAAGGCATCTTCTAACTCTGGTTTACTGGCATTATTCCCCAAATCTCCGACATACACTTTACAATCGCCATATCGCGACATCTTACCTACCTAAAAATAGATAAACACCTTAGCTTGTAGAAATTATAGCACATGAATACGCGATAACAACTGCGTCACAGAATAGGTACACTATAACCACAAAAAGTAATGCTCGAACTTTTTCACATAATACATTACACTTACCAAATAAAACACAAAAACTTAATGAAGTTTATGTGTAACTTAATATATCTCGATGCTATTGTAAATTACCCCGTCTACATTAAGATTATTACCACGAAACAATCATGAAATAAAACCACGCAAGGCAAGCCACCATATTTGATTGGTTGGTATTTGGATTGAGCAATGCAAGCACCACAAAGAAAAAATTTAAAAAATGTTTAGGGATGTGCACACCCTGCTCATCTTGGTTCGCGGACAGAGATCGAACTGTGGAGTATGTGGGGTGAAATGAGACAATGGGGACAAGAGGATCCATTTTTTTGTGACATGTTGGCATTGTGGTTTGTGCTGGTTTGTGTCAAATTGTCTATGCATTGACATTCAATGTAGCGTTGGCGTGGCGTCTGCATTTTTGTTTCGACAAAAATACATTCGTATAAATACAGTCACTTGTGTTAAAATACTTTAAATACCATATTCTTTATAAAGAACATTGAAGTTTAGCGTGGAGTGTTAAAAGGTAGTAAATTCAGTACTAGTTACTAAACAATGGCGGCCCGACCGTAGTAACATGCATTATCAATCACATTTACATATCGTTACAAGTATATTCTTTTCTATATTTATAGGGACACAATATAATGTCGCGTCACGGTGATTGTAAAGTATATGTGGGAGATTTGGGAAACAACGCAAGCAAACCAGAGTTGGAAGATGCCTTTTCATATTACGGGCCTTTGAGGAACGTTTGGGTGGCCAGAAATCCACCCGGCTTTGCCTTCGTGGAGTTCGAAGATCCCCGTGATGCAGATGATGCTGTAAGTATGGACTTGAAGTGGTGGTGCTGTGTGCTTTTTCACTCTCATAAATTCAAGATCTCCGCTCTGTAACTCTGATATTGATTTTTTTTATAGGTTCGTGGTTTAGATGGGCGAACAATTTGCGGGCGTCGAGCTCGCGTTGAAATGTCAAATGGTCGCGGGCATGGGGGAAGAGGTCCACCACCTCGATCCCGGCCTCCTTCGCGGCCTTATGATGACCGTTGCTACGACTGTGGTGACCGTGGTCACTATGCCAGGGACTGCACCAGACGTCGTCGCCGCAGGTATTTGCACACTTATTAAGGAAATACACACAAGATCTAAGAGAGAAGGACATGAAATATCTATTTTTGATATAATTCATAAATTGAATAGGGTTAGAGAGGGTGTAGAAAAAGATGCGTAAGTTATTGATTAGTTTATGAAAGACCTATTTTTTGTGTTGTTTTTACAAAAAGTAGACTCCAGAATAAGCCTCTGCTGTTTTTTAAATTTCCTATGAGTCATGGTTTTGCAACAAAATTTATGGGTTATAGTGACAAAAAGGAAGTGGTCCACGTAAATTGAGAAAGGTTGCCAGGAGCGTAGCAACAAGTGTTAGATTCCGCATTGACCAAGAATGTGCAAGTAGTAGCTACTATTCCTTGCTGATTTGTAGCAAAACTTAGCACTGTAGTGAGAAATTGTAAAGAACAAAAGGTGTTTGTTTTGTTCAACAAAACAAAAAATAGGTCTTATATACAAGTTGAGATTTTCCTAAACCTCAAAACCTGTGTCAGAGCTATTCATACATTATGACTCGCTGCTGGTTGCTCTACTAACTTTACACCACACACTGCAATGTCAGTAAATATTCACTATTGGGACAATTCTGTCAACAGGCTATTGGGGGAATGTGTATTAAAAATGTTTAATGATAAAAATTCACATCAATGTTTTGGCCCCACATAATCCAATGATAACTATGTTATAGGTTATCATTGAGCATGAACTCGTCAGTGTCTGCACTTCTTATTGACAACGCTACGTAGTTTTAACTTCGCTGCGTGTACTCGGCTTGAGTCTGCGGCTTCGGTAACTTCGCTCAGCGAACTACGTAGCTACGTTCTACCTGCACGACCCCTCGTCAAAATCGACATTGAGCAATCTGTTCTCTTCGCGCTTCGCGTCCTACATCTCTTATTATTACTGCGTGCACTCAGTGAGTCACAGTTATATTCTGTATTTGTGCACACAGAGATGACTAAATTTTAAAATCTACCTTTAGTTTCATAAAATATTGAAGGTACAGTATCACTACAAATATTATACAATATTTTTTAACTAGATTGTGTTTTAAAACAAAGAAACAGAACAATCGGTCTAATAATATACATTAAGAAAATAGTAAGAAATTTAAATCTAATGAAAATCAAATGCAATTACTGTTTCCTATTTGGACAGAATCATTTGATCAGTCTGACTGTATAAAATTTACAGATAATAAATTTACTCTTATCAATATCCTTGTTTACCTAGGAAAACAAGAATATTACTACAAAGTAATTAACATAATGTACCTCACTAATTAATCATTATGTTTGAGTGTATAAAATGGGTGATTAAAAGAATATCTTATCTATCACCCACCTTAAATAATCTAAGAGCATTGTACTCGAAGTTAACTGCAGTGTTGTTAAATGTCTGTGTGTAATGTTTACAGCCGCTCCCGGTCCCGCCGTCGCTCCCGATCCCGCTCGGCGCGCTCCGGGTCTCGCTCCCGCAGCCGCTCTCGCTCTCGCTCGCGTTCCAAGGCTCGCTCAGTATCTCGCTCCCGCTCGCGGTCGCCAGGTCAAGATTCCAAGAAGTCGAATTAGATTTATGTAATTTTTAAACACCGTAATGTCATACTCATAGACATATCGTGTAATATTTGTGCATCAACTTTTTTTTGCCTTACTGCTGCTAAAAGTAACGTTTGTTCTTGTGTATGTGTATATTTTTGTGCCTATGTATAGCATGAACTACAAGTTTTGACGTATTCGGTTAAAGATTAGATATATCTTCCATCTAAGTGAAAAATGCAAAGGCCAGAAAGCAGCAAGAGAAGAACTTTCCATAGCCAAAGTACACACTTTTATATCACTCAATATTGTATGGAAGATTTACCCCATTTCTTTTTAACATCAATAAACTGACATTTTTACATCATCATAATAATTGTTTTATTTTACACAAAATTATATTCGTCCATGTATGTGCAGTTTAAGAGTCGCCTGGAAGCGCATGTCTCCATACAAATGGAAAAAGGGAATTGTGGCAACATTAATTTGATAATTTTAGGGCAAACTTAAGCATCCAATCAATTTTATCTCATTATAATCTACGTACGTTCCTATACAGTTTGGTTAAATTATCAAATGTTTGAGAATTATACGCCTCTCAAGATTTCCATACAAATTTGAAAAGGCTTGTAATTCTCAAACCATTGGTATTTTAACCAAGCTGTATAGGAACGTACGTAGATTATAATGAGATTAATTGATTAAATGCTTAATTTTACTCCTAAATTATCAAATATTGCCACAATTCCCTCTTTCCGTTTGTATGGAGACATGCGCTTCCAGGCAACTCTTATCATTTTCAAAAAGTAGGTCGCGAGCTTATTTGGTTTTAAAATGCAGGCCCATAACAGCTAGGCTGTCACACCGGAGGTCCCGGGTTGGATCCCCGGTCAGGACTAGGCGGACAGCCTCTAGGGCATTAACACCAGTCACGAGGTTGTCTACCTAGGCTCAGTTCACCCGGGTGGCTAAGGCATTTTCTTGCGTGGAATTTAAACAAATCGGCAAAATTGGCGAGAGATCGTAGAAGTAGTCGCGCCTTTTGCGCTCTCGTCAAAGCTATACATACAGGGCATTGTGTCTTTCCCTCCCACCTTTTGGGAAACCTGATAACGTGCTGTTCTATGACGCTAAAGACAAAGCACGATTGACTGGCCTGCTGCAAGCGTCCATCTCGACTTTGCCGCAGTGTGAGAGCTAAAAGCCGGAAATCCGAATCACTTAGAAGTACCTACCTATGTAGTAGGGGCAGGTAAATCTGGCCCCCTATAATTTAAAATCTTTTCGTAGCGAGCGTCAGGTACACAGGACAGGTATCTGCCACCGACTGTACGTCGTGCTCTCCTAATCTGAAAGGCGTAAAATTAACAGAGGCATACGGCGCAGGCGTGGACTGGATAGGATTTTTCATAGTAAAACGACATCGCAAGGCAAAACTTAGTCGCTAGTACAGCCAGCCGACCGGTCCATTTTTCTTGCGAAATTGGGCGTTTTATGTATAGCAATAAGGATTAAAATCCTATTAGGCTCAAATCACACCGAAGCGGCGCGGCGAGCACTTGTATTAAAAATTACGAGTGCTAGCCTATTTTTGAACGCGTGACTCACTAAAACGTAAGTCGTGCACGCACGACTACAAGTCACACTCGTCTCTCTTCCACGAAAAGTCAGTTTGCCCACTAACTACGAAGAAGATTTTACTAGTATCAGACGACTTGCAGACGACCTACTGCCTTTTCTCAAAGTGTTTTCTCTAGGCAATAAAGATCATAGACAAATAATAGAGTGAGGATGAAAATGAAAAAAATGTCATACAAATCCGTTTGAGTTTCTATTGAGGGCCACAAATTCAATGATGATACATACGGACAAATCACACAGATTGAGCTAGCCCCAAAGCAAACCCAAAGTAAGTTCTTGTGTTATGGGATACTAACTCAAGGATACTATATTTTTTAAGAAATACATACTTATACCTATAGATAAACATCCAAGACCCAGGTCAATCTGAAAAAGATAATATTTCATCTTGACCTGACCGGCGGGGATCGAACCCGGTACCATCCGTGTCACAGGCCGGCGTGTTGACTGCTGCGCCACGGGCGAGCCCCGTGTTCTAGGCGTTTCAACTTTCAAGTTAGCAAATAAGGCTTAAAATCCTATCACAATGTAAATGCTCGCCGCGTCGCTGCCGTTTCGGTGTGATTTAACTTAAGCTTTATACCTAACTAGCCGTTACCCACGGCTTCGCCCGCGTAATATATAGCCTATGTCCTTCTCGGTACCCTAACCTATGTGTGTGCAAATTTTCATGATGATCGGTTCAGTAGATACGGCGTGAAAGCGTAACAAACCAACAAACTCACTTTCGCATTTATAATATTAGTTAGGATATCTTCCATGCTGGTTAATTGGGAGAAGAGGAAAAGCATAGAATATTTATATATATATATATATACCAGCTACATTTCTTCCCGCGCAGACCGTAAAACTGGTCAAGGGATGCGGCTAGCAGCCACCAAAAAATATTTTTTTATGTCTGTGCTAGCAGCCCATCACTATTTTGATCCGCTTTCCACCTTGACGCCTACGGTGACGTTAAACGTGGCCTGTGGATTTTGTGACCTTGGGCTCTGTCTACCCCGCAAGGGATAAAGACATGATTATGTGTATGTGTGTAAGTATGTATCCTATTATAGTGTCGCTCGCACTTATCTGCGCCGTGCCTTCGCCGTACTCCTTTTCTGTTAGGCCAAAAACTAGTGGGCCGGATATCATTCCTGCGATAATTTTCAAAGTGTAGGCCCCTAAAGTAGGTGCCGATGTTAGCGTGCGCGTCTATATAAAATGTCATACTCCGCAGGTGTTGTGCCTTTCTCCTAAAAGTAAACTATTAATGGCAATAGGTAGACGCCCGAAATATGCACAGACAGAATATTTAGTTACATATTCAATTTACTATTGAAGATACGTTAACGACAACAAAGTGATGCTGATTGATGTCTATGGTTCAGGTACTATTAGTAATAGTATCTTCTTCGTAGTTTGTGGTACTGGCTCTGTTGTCAAAGCAGTTGATAGAGATCTATTTTGGGTCCGGTACTTTTCATTCTGTACTCTACTATTAGGTATATCACAAACAAAATCAAAAACCGGCCAAGTGCGTGTCGAGCCACGCGCAGTGTAGGGTTCCGTAGTTGCGAATGATAACTTTGAGTTCACACTCGCACCTCACAGTTTAACGACCAAAAACATCTAACAATGAAAATTGTATGAAAATTAACATTTTCGAGTACATTTTATCGACTCACAACTCCATTTTGAACAACATGTCCTCGATACTGTTAGAAATTGCTTTTATAGATTAAAAGTTCTGTACAGTATGCGTGATTATTTGTCAGTCGAATTACGTATTAAACTCTGCGATAGTCTCATTCTTTCAAAACTAAATTATGGTGACATAGTTTTTGGCCATTGTCTTCTTGGACGTACTATAAAATTAGTACAAAGAGTCCAAAACGCTTGCGCAAGATTCTGCTTTCCAGTTCCTAGAAGGTCTCATATTACTCCGTTTCTCAATAAACACAAACTTATGAACATGGCTTCACGTCGCTCATATCACTTATCAGTCTTATTGTTTGGAATCATTTATAATAGGAACCCAACATATTTATTTCAAAAATTTAACTTTTCTAGCAGAAGCACAAGATTTTCCTCTTTACTTATCTGTCCACAATAATTATAGATGTTCCGCATTTCGTGGTAGCTTTCGATATGCTGCTACGAAATGTTGGAATAATTTGCCGCCACCTATTAAAAACTTTACATCAGTGTCATTTTTAAGCGAAGTTCCAAACAGTATTTTCTTAAAATGCAACTTTGATATTACTCCGGACAGAAATACTTTATCTAAATTTCCCCTATCCTTTCTTTCTATTCTCTATTATTAATTCTCGAGTATATATTTTTACTTTATGTATATCTAATACTTCGTATACATGCACACAATGATTTGATTACACACCTAGTTGTGAGTTTGTGAGAACGTGGTGAGAACTATGGGTACTTATATTTCAAGCTAAACTTGTAGAAAAATGTGGCCAACAACACATCAAAAAATTATTTTTATTTTATTGTGCTTCCACGGAAGACCAGTGTTGCCGACTGTTACATGACAGTCAGCAATGTATGCTGAGTGGAACTCACTTTCAGTGGTTTAAATATAACTGTTTAATTTTTTATTTTTACATAATTGGTGGACTGTACTAACTTTATGTTAACTATTGTTATTGTACTGTACCATTTGTAAATCACTGAATAAAGATTTTTCTATTCTATTCTATTCTATTTTATAAGTTGGTTTTGGTTGCCTATAACTTTTTAGTTTTTACTTAAGTTAATACTCAGCTCTGATAGTTTTCCTTTCAATTTCAGTATATATACTACTGCTGTAATTTTTTTCACATATCCATATATAACCGTTTAGCAGATAGACGGGGGGACACTTACCTTACCTCTAACAAAAATTTGCTTTAAAACCAAATATTTTGAAAACAGATCCCTATATCGAAAAATGGTGTTCTCAACCTCACAATAATTTTTAAAGACCTATTTAACGATACCCCACACGATGGGTAAGTAGAGAAAAAATTACTTCTTCACGTTAATTGTATGGGAGCTACCCAAAAAAAATTTTTTTCAAGATTTTTTTCTACCACTTTTTTGGCATGAATAATATACATATCCATACCAAATTACAGCTTTCTAGTGCTTACAGTCTCTGAGTAAAACCGCAGACGGACAGACAGACAGACATGGCGAAACTATAAGGGTTCCTTGTTTACTGCGGAACCCTAAAAATTGATAGCATTATTTATACGCTGACGACCTTCAATTATATTTGCCTTTCAAACTTTTTTTTTATTTAACCTATTATATCCCACAGTTGGGCAAAGGTCTCTTCCATTTACTTCCACTTGTCCCATCGATTGCAGTTTCTGACATAGCTGATGTGGGGCACAAGACTGCCAAACTAAAATGGGACTGGGCGGGTTTGTTAGTAGAATGGCTCCCGAAAAATGGGCGAATAGGGTAACTCAGTGGACACCCAAAGGTGGTCGGCGTCGCAGGGGCAGGCCTAAAAGGCGTTGGAGAGATGACCTTGACGCATTCCAGCGTCTGACCAGCGACCGCCTTTCAAACCTAAATTAACAAATCAGTTAGTTGATATGATATTACCGATTTAAATAACCCAGTGGTGTGCCGCGTGTGATCAAAATATTCTTACTCTCAGTACTACCAGAACCATATTAGCCAGAACATTTTGATTTTATGCACCAAATTAAATATATTTCTTTCTTTCTTCTAACAGTCAGAGGATTTGGCCTACACTCTCCACGCCGGCCAGTCAGGTTTAGCTTGTGTTTCCCATATCGCCTTCTTTAGGAAGACTTGGAGTGGTTCTATTCTTCTCTACGTGCGGCCGCTAGTAATTACTCTAATTTCTCAATTATTGTAAAAATGTTCGGACCGCAAATCCAAGGACCGAATCCGAACATCTGTCACATTTGAGTTTGAGGTGGTTGAGGCCAGTCAATATTATTCTATTATTTTCATGTCAATGGCCTCAGTTAATTCGTTGGCAACATTGAAAAAAAAAAACAAAAAAAGCAATGTAGCGGACGGACGTCGTTTCGACTTTTCTATTCCGTCATGCAATAATTTTTGTCATTCATGAGTTCGTCGATAAAAAGTATTTTAGATGGTGTACTTTACGTGAACGTTAGTTGAAATATAGTTAAATAATGTGTTAGTATTTCGTTTCGGGTAGTTCATCTTCGTAGTTCTTTATGATAAGTGTGTGACAAGTTCGGTAATGGTGGCCATGTCATGAAAATCCCAACAGCCATGGATGATAGCTCCGTATCTCATCACAACGGAGGGCAAGTGGGATCTCAAATTGGAGTCAGTGTAAATAACAAACAAAATGACGAACCTAGCCAAAGTGTCCAGTATTCAATACCGGGCATATTACATTTTATCCAACATGAATGGGCGAGATTCGAGCTCGAGAGATCACAATGGGAGGTGGACAGAGCTGAGTTTAAGGTGAGTGTTTTCTATTTTCTATACTAGTACATCGGGAAAAGCAGTTGCTAATTCTTCGGTGTGAACTACAAGTTACTGGTGACTTGATAATTGGGTGAATTTGAAATCAGTTGTACTGGGTGCTGTCATTGTATGTTCTCAATTGGATTGGATTTCTTCTGTCTACATAAGTACTACATTAGGTAGCATAGGTATATAGTATATTATTGTAAAAGTATATATTTGTTTGTAAAAATATTATACTTAGAATTTGCCATATCCACTAAAATGTATGAAATTCTAATCAGTCAATGTTTTTCATTGTGAAATCTCCTGAAATGTAAATCTTATTTAAGTTTGCAACTTAGAATAAATATTTTTAGTTATACAAGACTGCAAATATTATTGATAGCCAAAATTGTTAAGGTTTTTGAAGAGGTTTTCAAGTTTTGGTCTGGAATGCTTTATTAAATCGTGAGGGTAGATCAGTAAAAGGAAATGAAGATGAGTTAAGGTTTTTAGGTTAAGGAAGAATAAGGTTGCATACACATCAATAAACACATAATAAAATAATATAAAGAATGAAAAAAAGTCCTATGCTTTTGTTTATAGTATTTGAGAGGACAATGAGAATCTATCTAAAGACTCTTTCTCTTACTTTGAATAACTTTTAATAGCTATAAATATTTAAATAAATATAAAGGACACATAACAAAGGTTGAGGTATAGTTGTGAACTTGTGTCACGGGATACTAACTCTAGAATAATATATTTACAAATTAGAAAAACATCCTAGAAGCAGCCCTATCTGACAAAGTCTTATATCTTGACCAGACTGGGGATTGAATAAAAAAATGTGATTAAAAGGTACTTGCAGTACCTCTGAGCCACAACAGAGACCGGCAATTTCAATACTATTGCAATAGGTACTTTTTCTCAAAATAAAGCTTAAACTCAATACCCTACTTTCAGATAACATTCTTAAATGTTTTATTTACATTATAACATAATAATTTGTTTCATAATTATAAACATCACTTGTGAAACAAATTATTATGTCATACATAATGTAAATAAATTATAGTGTATGTAAATGCTGATACCTGTCAGTGTTTCAGACAAATAGTATTTCAGTGAAACTATTTTCGATACCAATGAATAGAACCATGGTATTTCAGGTGGCATAAGTAGCCTTCCCACTTATGCTATTGAGCAGTAAGGAAAGTGACAAGGTCCCCAATTACAGCATGTTTTACTTTGTACCAACCTATTCACTCTTTTTCAAACAGGCCTACCTTTATTTAACTGGCATTACCAATGGTAATGTATGTACACAGGGTCCAGTCCTGGATTTATAAATAGGCCGTATAGGCCGCAGCCTAGGGGCGGCAGCGTCATAGGGGCGGTAGATTTCGGAAGGTCACTTGATTTCAGAGAATAAAAGTCAAACACGTCCACTGGTTTTCTCATGATTTAGTGGCCTACACTTATAAAAAATATAAATCCGGCACTGACAGGGTTATTTAAAAAATTATGGCTGCAAACAGGGGGTGGGGGATCTGGGCTTGCCTTCATTTTGATGTCATGGGAATGGGAGTTTTATGTGGTGAAGATGCCTGCAACATTTTGAAAAATAAACAAAGTTTTTTTGAAAATAATTTCAATGTTTACCTAAGCTGAAAGGAGGAGGGAAATAATAATTATTTTTACTTATGCTGACAAAAGGGGGCAGGCCTTGAAAATCTTATTCTGCTGTTATTCTACTTACTAATAATTGAATATCATCATCATCATCTCAGCCACAAGAAGTCCACTGCTGGACATAGGCCTCCGCTAAGGATTTCCAATATGACCGGTAAGAAGCGGAATATAACTGAAGGCTTTATTCAAAAATTCCCTTAAAAAAAATCATATCATACTTTTCTTTGTCTGCTTTATATTATGGCTTCAACTGAGGTTTCAGTGATTCTGTCAATGTCCAGTTTTATGAGATATGAAGTGTCAGTGTTGTATGGTACAGTTTTAACAAGTAGTCATCAAATATGGAGGTTTTTTGATAGCCTTGTGGGAGCTTCTCGTGACAAATCTATTCGCATCCATGTCACTAGGATCACCTGGTTCATTTTTTTTTTTTTTTTTTTGTGTTGTGTTATGTTAGTCAACCCAGCTTTTGAAGGGAGCAAAGGACTGCAGAGGGTGTGCTGTATGCTGCGCTCATAGTTGCTTAATGGTCCAGGAATTCTTCTCTTGTAGATGCTTATGCTAGAGCATTCCAAAATAACATGCCCTGCAGTTTCTTCAGTGGCCAAGCAGCTTCTGCAAAGGGGACTGTCAATCATTCCTATTACTAATAGGTGTTTGTTTATCATACAACAACTGGTGATTACTTAATAATTAGCTACCAATCAGTATAACTCTTATAGTGGCTACATATGCTATATAACTGCCACGCCACCAAAAAGAAATAATATGGATATTAGATTTAGACCACAGCGAGGGGGCCTCGGTGACCTGTAAATCTGTAATACAAGTTTTTTAAACTTACCATAGGCACAAGGCTCTCACAAAGACGGGTGAATTTAATTAATTTTAATTATATATAATATATCTGCTGTATCTAAATGATTTAATGTAACACCTACTTCGTGAAGAAAATAAACAAATTTTGAATTGAATTACTCTCCTATCATAAGACGTAATTTTACCCTTGGTAGAGCCAGCAGGCGCTTGGAGTATTTGCTGCTCAGGGCAGGTAATGTCTCCTTGGCTTGGCGGCGTGTGTCTAGGGCAGGGCCAGGCAGACCAGGTCTGTTTGTTGTTCAGCTGTCACTCGGGTAACTTCAACTATTTCACAAATTGTTCATGAGTAATTATCTAAGGTAAACCCCGACATCCCCTTGACTTCCTAACAAAAAAACCCTCATATATCATTAAATTTACATTGGATATTAAGTAAATATTATAATTTATTACCCTTTGGAGGTTGATAAATTCCAATACATTTTGGTATGCGCTTCCCTTTGTATAGTTCATCCGCTGAAATGATGTGCACGCTTTGTCAAGGCGACGCCGGCCGCCGACAAAGCAGTGTCGGCGCCCGTCAAAGGCGGTATCGGCGGCTTCAAAGACGCCGTCCGTATAGACGCAGTGTGCGTTGGTGCGTCGCGCGGAACGGACGTTTAATTTTATTAGTAAATTACATAAATAAAAATGTTTTTTATTCGTGTAATTAACTAATGAAATTAACGAATAAAAAAAAGTATGTGAATGACGAAATGGCGGCAAGGAATGGTTTCGAAGTTGTACTTCTTCCGTCATATCATTGTATATTTAATCCTATAGAGCAAGTTTGGTCAAAGTCGAACATGACATAAGGGTGCGCAATTGCAACCCGACAAACAGTAATGCCGTCTGTCAATTAGTAAGGCAGGTTATGTGTACCCGATTTATGGAATAGATATGTTGAACACATTGAACATGCAAAATAGAGATTTCTGTGCAGACCACGATGTTGATCTCCACCGAGAATCATTTATTATAAATACAGGAAGTGATTAGGAAGACTGATTAGGAAGCAATTTTTTTTTTTAATATTTCATGTTCTGATTTCGGACTAATAAAAATATTTTCCAAGTTAAATAAATTAGTTATTATTTTTATTTACTTTCCAAAATCTCATGTGGGTGTACTGCACATCATTTGCCGGGATACACTATAACTTATATTGTAATTTTATTATTATTTGTAAAAATAACAGTTACTGTTGTAGCTAAGTGTAGTATGAACCTAGTACATTTTAATAAACTAATATGTAGGTAGGTACTTAGTCTCTTTCCCATGTTATTGTTAATCCTTACTTACATTATAAATACGAAAGTAACTCTGTCTGTCTGTCTTCCTTTTACGCCAAAACTACTGAACCAATTTAAATAAAATATGATACACAGATAATCAAGAGCCTGAGGAAGGACATAGGCTATTTTTTAATTCGGAAAAAGACTACCTAAAATCACTATTCCACGCGGACGAAGTCACGAGTGCAGCCAATAATAAATAAATTATATAGGGACATCACACAAATTGGTCTAGCCCCTCCTCAATAGAAACCTGGTGTCGCAGGCTGGCGTGTTATCCACTGTGCCATGGAGGCCGTCTAATGATGTACACACATATTTTATTTTATATTACACTAGCGTACCGCTACCCGCGGCTTCGCCAGCGTAATAAATAGCCTATGTCCTTCTCGGTACCCTAACCTATGTGTATCCAAAATTTCATGATGATCGGTTCAGTAGATACGGCGCGAAAGCGTAACAAACAAACTCACTTTCGCATTTATAATATTAGTTGGGATAATAATACATATTATCACGCCTCTTTCCCTTGGTGGTAGGCAGAGATTATGGGTCCCCACTTGCTACGATCCTTACAAACCTCTTTTGTTTCATCCACATTCATTACTCTTTTCATGCATGCTCGCCGGTTTCGGGTACTCCTTATATACTTCTCCTTTTGCAAGAATGTTCGCAATTTTATATAAAGCTATTAAGGGCGCTTATCACTGTGCGCGGCTGACTGTGCTACTACAGGTTGTCCTGTCGTCAGTTTTCGGTTTAGGTATTTGGACAGGATAAGTTTATGGGGGCCAAACTAGCCTGTGAACTAGCTGAGATTTTGTTGCATTAAATAGGTATTTTTCCTTATTTACATTTGTCCTGTATTATGTTTAAAAAAATATTGATTGTACTGACTGTTGGTCAAAGAATGTCGGTCGTAGGTCTGTCTGGCTACGGTTTTTTGTATAAAACTTATCATCATCATCATCATCATCTGGTCTTTCTAGTCTCCACTGCAGGAGCACGACCCTCTCTGTACTACCAGAGCCATATACTAGCCTGAGTAGTCAGAGGATTTGGCCTACACTCTCCACGCTGGCCAGATGGGTTGGAGAGGTCTCTTTGATGTTAATAAGCTTTGTTTAGCTTGTGTTTCCTTAGTCGCCTTTTACGACATCCACGGGATGACTTGGAGTGGTCCTATTCTACTCTGCCGGGAACCACACGGCAGAGTAGAATAGGACCACTCCAAGTCATTCCGTAATACAATAACACAAGTACTTTGTCGTCCCAAGAGGCAAAATCTGAAGGCCCCGACGGATCGTCCGGGTGGCTGAGCGGTAACTGGGATACTGACGGCTCGTCCCTGAACTGTGTGATCATCATCGAGCTCCGTGGCGCAGCGGTCAACACGCCTGCCTGCGACACGGAGGTCCCGGGTTCGATCCCCGGTCAGGTCAAGATGAAAAATGATCTTTTTCAGATTGACCTGGGTCTTGGATGTTTATCTATATATGTATCTATTATAAAATATAGTATCGTTGAGTTAGTATCCCATAATACAAGTCTCGAACTTACTTTGGGGCTAGCTCAATCTGTGTGATTTGTCCGTATATATTTATTATATTTATTATTTATTAAGTTCATACAAATCTATGGAATAGATTTCATCCAACCCGGCCGGCTTGGAAATGTGTGAACAGCTCTTTAAGGGGACTGACTTGAATCCAATAAAAATTAGCATTTTGAGGCTTAAGAGTCGCCTGGAAGCGCATGTCTCCATACAAACGGAAAAAGGGAATTGTGGCAATATTTGATAATTTTAAAGTAAAATTAAGCATTTAATCAATTAATCTCATTATAATCTACGTACGTTCCTATACAGCTTGGTTAAAATACCAAGGGTTTGAGAATTACAAGCCTTTTCGAATTTGTATGGAAATCTTGAGAGGCGTATAATTCTCAAACATTTGATAATTTAATCAAACTGTATAGGAACGTACGTAGATTATAATGAGATTTATCGATTGGATGCTTAACTTTGCCCTAAAATTATCAAACATTGCCACAATTCCCTTTTTCCGTTTGTATGGAGATATGCGCGTCCAGGCGACTCTTAACATCACAAGTGGATACCTAAATCATTAAGGCGCTCCTATAGTAACACTAGCGCCACCCAGCAATTAATTCTTTTAATCCTAAATTATATCGAATTTTAAAAATCTAACAAGTACATAACTAGTAAATTACTTGTAGTATTTTTGTATTCATTTCCACTAATATTCGTTTAAGAGAAAAATCGATTAACGCCAAAAGTGGCCACTTTTGGCGTTAATCGATTTTTCTCTTTAAATATGGAACTAGTAAATTACTTGTAATATACAAAAAATTCTATAAGTAATTTAGTAGTTTTGTGCTTGTTGATTTTTAAAATTCGATACAATTTGTGATTTAGGGAATTTAATTGCTGGGTGGCGCTAGTGTTACTATAAGAGCGCCTTAATGGTATTCATATACCGACAGTATTTCTTAAAGACCTATCCAATCACAACATACAACAAGGGATTGACGAAAAAAAATCCCCTCATACTGTACATGTATGGGAGGAAGCCTATAAATATTTTTTTAATTTTATTTAACATCTTTGTTGGCGTGATTTACGTTACTATCATCATCAACATGTCTTTGTTAGTCTCCACTACAGGAGCACGACCCTCTCTGTAAAACCAGAGCCATATTGGCATATTGCTTTGTTAAGCTTGAGTGGGTCGTGCTCCTGCAGTGGAGACTAAAAAGGACCTGATGATGATGTTGAAGTGCTTATACAGGAACGCCGCCATGTCAGTTTGAATGCAGGGGAAAAAGTTTTAATATTTATATTGTTTCTTTACAGGCACAGATCGCCTTCCTCCAAGGCGAGAGGAAGGGCCAAGAGAATCTAAAAAATGACCTTGTGAGGCGGATCAAAATGCTCGAATATGCCTTGAAACAAGAACGAGCCAAGTTCCACAAGCTCAAATACGGGGTCGATCTCCAGCAGGGCGACGTGCGTCCGCCCCCTGAGGAACCCCCAGCTGAGCCAGAGCCGGTGGAGCGGGCCCCGTGGAAGAATGGACGACAGGTCCTTAAACAGTACCTGCAGGTGAGATTATCCTGTTGAAAAAACAAGCTAATTTATTATGTTCACTACGGGACTTACCCGCGATTATTTTTGAGTTTCGTGTGATATTTCGACAACATTGCAGCTCCCATTTTCACAGACTAACTGAGTGAGTCTCTTCAGTTAGTCTGTGAATGTGGTGTTTGTGACCGCAAATACTTAAAATCATATAAGCTAATAACTTTTTACGCCAATCTTTGAAATGAAAGTATTCTTGAGCAGAACTGAACTTAGGCATCGCCTCCACGAGCGAGAAAACCGCGACGATTTGTTTGTCATGCCTCCTATTTCCATACATTTCTTAGCTTGTGTCTACACTACACACGGCGATGTTATCACCGCGATGCCGACAAGTGGCAGAGTGCAAGCGAATGTCAATCGTATCGCCTACTGAATAGAATATGTAATAAATAATATATGATAGGAGCGCGCACTTGACGCGATTCTCTCGCTCGTGGAGGTGACCCTTAACTGCAGTGTCGTTACAACTACAAGCAGTATTATTAGGAGTGGCAGAGTGGAGAGCATTTGGCAGTTTTACCAATCTTCAGAATTGTTGCATTTGCTGGAGGCCTCCTCACCCACTTTCTTTTCAGTGAGCATTATATGGCGAGTGCGTAAATTAAACCATTGAGATCGATACCAGGATAAGTGATGATTTATTAGAAATGCTACTCGTAACTTATATACTAAGGAAATATACATAGGTATCGCATTGGTAGGGGAGATCGCTGATTTAGGAATACGTGTATATTCTTACGTGATGTACGTGTCTTGCTAAGTTAACAATATTTAAACACTTCCTGCAGGTACATCACGTTCGTATTCCTAAGGTCGCAATAGTACTCCCCCTTTTGTAAAAAATAAAAACAATTAACAATAAAATTAACGAAAAATTCATAAACTGTAACAACAATAAAATAACAAAAATGTAAAAACTGTAGCGAACGCAAATATACTAAATATATCCATCAATTGCATAGTGCACGTGCTGAAAAACGCCGTGTAGGCAAATATTTCTGCGCGGCAAATTATGCGTTTATGCATTGACATTGACCCTGTGAATCGTTTTTTTTCCTTATACATAGTTGGTAGATATTGCAAACTTCTTATATCTCTTAATATACATCTTGTCAATATGGTCTTGATGTGCAGTCTGAGCTTCTCGTATAGATACGTTTTCACTTGCCAGTTGTTTCAATCCCAGTGAGTCGGGAGATAATTTCTGCTTGCTCGTAGTCTTTTGTGAGACTGTAGAGAGCGATGTCGACTAGCGCCGGTGGAAGTCCTGCCGAAGTGCTCCGCTGAAGAGTGGCCACTCTTTAAAAATTTCTAAGCGTGAGCTCGGCGGCTGTGCCGGACGTTATAATTGTCGAAAATAAACATTGTGGGTGCTCTGCTCAGGACCAGGAGCTCGGTGCGTCGGCTGCTGTGGCCCTGGAGTATGACCCGTTTGCTGGCTTGCTCTTGAGACTGCTTGCTGTGAACCATTTGCTGCATCTTGAGAGAAGTAATTTCCAGTTAAAGTAGTGCTTCTGTGATCGCCATTTTACTTTAATGTTTTCCTGTCAATATGTTGATCGCTGTTCCATCTTAAAGTTGTTCGCTCTTT
Organism: Rhodophaea formosa; assembly: GCA_963082605.1. Classification (NCBI taxonomy): domain Eukaryota; kingdom Metazoa; phylum Arthropoda; class Insecta; order Lepidoptera; family Pyralidae; genus Rhodophaea; species Rhodophaea formosa. The sequence goes on along the minus strand of OY720216.1, from coordinate 4,687,970 downwards.
TGCTTGCAGGCTTCAAAGTTATCAATTTATTGTCCTTGTTTGCCATGAAATCTATACCACTGTGTAAGTCGGTAGCAATTAGGCATTAGAACTTAATGATATCACGAAATGCGGTGCAAGATTCTTTGTTGCCAAATAAATTCTTCTTCAAATAATAGGCAAATATTTATATTCTTTCTCATTACGCCTTTTTTAACAACATACCTGCCATCGGCGGCCTTGCGATCTTGACCTCGTTCAATTATTTGTTGTAGTTGCACTTTCGTTCGTTGTTGATTCCATGTGAAGTGATGCGATTTGTGACGTCAAATGCGTCATCATATAGATATCAGCTGTTCACGTTGCGTAATTGTTTCTATTGTATTTAATAATTTCGTTGATCCTCTGTTATATCTTTTTCTTTATAATTCTGCCGCTCGCGATGACTTTTTCTTCTGTGCATGCGCTCTCTTATTTTTCTTGAAGTTGACGGCTAGAGCTTGCGGTTGCGCTGATATTCCGCGGATTTTTCTTTGCCTCGGGGTTGTCCATTGTGGTTGCCTGTTAGTTCCTGTGCCTCCTTTTGCCTTTTATGACCGTTCAGCCATGGTGAAGGATTCGATCAATGAATCGTGTGAGCCGGTGTTGATTCCTTTTTTCAGCGTGGTTGAAGCCATTTTTGATGGTCCTTGTTGTCCTTGTGGTTCTGGTTACTGCCGGAGTTCCTCTTGCATTTTCAAACCGGTGAGACCCGCTTGTGGGAAGCCGGTGAAAATGTGCACGTTGATTTATTCGTTCTTCAGGCTTGCGTCGTTTGGGTCTTCGGTTGAGGCGCGTATCCATCACGTCGGACTACATCACGACGGCTTGATCACGTCGGGGTCACCAATTATGGCGAGTGCGTAAATTAAACCATTGAGATCGATACCAGGATAAGTGATGATTTATTAGAAATGCTACTCGTAACTTATATACTAAGGAAATATACATAGGTATCGCATTGGTAGGGGAGATCGCTGATTTAGGAATACGTGTATATTCTTACGTGATGTACGTGTCTTGCTAAGTTAACAATATTTAAACACTTCCTGCAGGTACATCACGTTCGTATTCCTAAGGTCGCAATACATTACATCAATATTGCACCAGATTTGCAACAAAGTATATTCCGCCTACTTTACTTTTAAATCTTTGGACAAAGAAACGTGTTTCTGAAATGGACTCTATGTATAAGCAATGGTCGGAATCGGAAAGCAATGCGCATATTTGCCTAAACTTAGTGAATCATCGCAGAGTGATATACCGCCGCAGAAAAGCGCGCGCTCTTTTGTGTTGCGAAGGTATTATCCGCACTGTTGTTATTCGCTTTCTAGAAGTTTATATATTAAAGGTAAATAAATATGCGCCTTGCGTTCCGATCATTGCTTAAGAATTTATAAGATTTGTCTATTACTTAGTTATAATATAAGCAATGGTAAGACAATAGCTAATACATAAGAGATGGGCAAAGCCAGAGGACTGAAAAGGCTCAACAAGAAAGCAGTAGGGTAACAAGTCATACTGATACGTCAGCGCACAATGAGAACAGACAGGTAGAGAGCATTTCTTAAGACACTCGAAAGTAAACTTTAAACTATTTTCATAAAGTGCATTCATGTTTGAGCTCGTGTGGCCACGAGACCGCGCGAGCATTTTTGTTATGTTCAGCATTGTTGCACTTTATGACAATAGTGTTAAAGTTTATTTTCGCGTTTATATGAGAAGTATGCTTTCCGCTCCTCTGCTCTTAGTGTATGCTGACCCTAGACCGGCAGTAAATACATACGGTATGTTGACTATACAAGAAATTAATATATTTTTTCTCGTGGAACAGGAAATAGGATGTACAGATACAATACTGGAATTGCGCTCGAATCGACTGCGGACGCTGCTCGGGCAGAATGAGGAGCAAGCAGAGGATCCCAACTACAGAAACTATGACAAGCAGCGCGAACGATACGAGATCTGCAGCAGCCACGCGATGAACTCCATGGCGCGCAAATACGACTATGGTAAGGCATCAACTCCACGAGCGTAAGCGTACTCAACATATTATTATTATTATTCATGTATAATTTAATAACTTAACTGTTTTTACTTAGCAATGAGACTTCGTATCACCCTGCCAGGGTACGTGTACTTTTACTAACACTATATTCTACCACCTTTTATAATGTTCATGTACATGTTAGCGAGAAATAAAAGAAATAAAGCGTCGTGACAATTTTATCGTCGAGCCACCTATTTCCATACATTCCCTTAGCATGTGTCTACTCATGGCGATGTTATCGCCGCGATGCGACGGGCGAGCGATAGTCAATCGTATCCCTTTAGAATAGGATATATAAAAGTATTAGATAAAGTGCCGACTCTTAGCGATTCTCTCGCTCAAGGAGGTTATCCCTAAGACGAGACTTTTATCGTCGTTATCATCTCTTCCCATCTTCCACTCAATACTGAGCTAGGTCTCTGGATTTTGGCCATCTGTCTCGGTCTATAGTACTATTATCCGGGAACGATTGGTTAACAAAGCCATAGTTATTATAATTCTACATGAATAAACTAATGTCCGAGATTTATATCGGCATTATCATCTTTGCCCATCGTCCACTTATTACTGAGCTAGGTCTCTTCATTTTCGCCATCCGTTTAGGTCTTTGGTACTATTACCCTGGAGCGAATGGTTAACAATACAATAGATATTATAATTCTACATTAATAAACTAATGTCCGAGATTTTTATCGGCATTATCATCTTTGCCCATCGTCCACTTATTACTGAGCTAGGTCTCTTCATTTTCGCCATCCGTTTAGGTCTTCGGTACTATTACCCAGGAGCGAATGGTTAACAATACAATAGATATTATAATTCTACATGAATAAACTAATGTCCGAGATTTTTATCGGCATTATCATCTTTGCCCATCGTCCACTTATTACTGAGCTAGGTATCTTCATTTTCGCCATCCGTTTAGGTCTTTGGTACTATTACCCAGGAGCGAATGGTTAACAATACAATAGATATTATAATTCTACATGAATAAACTCATGTCCGAGATTTTTATCGGCATTATCATCTTTGCCCATCGTCCACTTATTACTGAGCTAGGTATCTTCATTTTCGCCATCCGTTTAGGTCTTTGGTACTATTACCCAGGAGCGAATGGTTAACAATACAATAGATATTATAATTCTACATGAATAAACTCATGTCCGAGATTTTTATCGGCATTATCATCTTTGCCCATCGTCCACTTATTACTGAGCTAGGTCTCTTCATTTTCGCCATACGTTTAGGTCTTTGGTACTATTATCCAGGAGCGAATGGTTAACAATACAATAGATATTATAATTCTACATGAATAAACTCATGTCCGAGATTTTTATCGGCATTATCATCTTTGCCCATCGTCCACTTATTACTGAGCTAGGTCTCTTCATTTTCGCCATCCGTTTAGGTCTTTGGTACGAGCGAATGGTTAACAATACAATAGATATTATAATTCTACATGAATAAACTAATGTCCGAGATTTTTATCGGCATTATCATCTTTGCCCATCGTCCACTTATTACTGAGCTAGGTCTCTTCATTTTCGCCATCCGTTTAGGTCTTTGGTACGAGCGAATGGTTAACAATACAATAGATATTATAATTCTACATGAATAAACTAATGTCCGAGATTTTTATCGGCATTATCATCTTTGCCCATCGTCCACTTATTACTGAGCTAGGTCTCTTCATTTTCGCCATCCGTTTAGGTCTTTGGTACGAGCGAATGGTTAACAATACAATAGATATTATAATTCTACATGAATAAACTAATGTCCGAGATTTTTATCGGCATTATCATCTTTGCCCATCGTCCACTTATTACTGAGCTAGGTCTCTTCATTTTCGCCATCCGTTTAGGTCTTTGGTACGAGCGAATGGTTAACAATACAATAGATATTATAATTCTACATGAATAAACTAATGTCCGAGATTTTTATCGGCATTATCATCTTTGCCCATCGTCCACTTATTACTGAGCTAGGTCTCTTCATTTTCGCCATCCGTTTAGGTCTTTGGTACGAGCGAATGGTTAACAATACAATAGATATTATAATTCTACATGAATAAACTAATGTCCGAGATTTTTATCGGCATTATCATCTTTGCCCATCGTCCACTTATTACTGAGCTAGGTCTCTTCATTTTCGCCATCCGTTTAGGTCTTTGGTACGAGCGAATGGTTAACAATACAATAGATATTATAATTCTACATGAATAAACTAATGTCCGAGATTTTTATCGGCATTATCATCTTTGCCCATCGTCCACTTATTACTGAGCTAGGTCTCTTCATTTTCGCCATCCGTTTAGGTCTTTGGTACGAGCGAATGGTTAACAATACAATAGATATTATAATTCTACATGAATAAACTAATGTCCGAGATTTTTATCGGCATTATCATCTTTGCCCATCGTCCACTTATTACTGAGCTAGGTCTCTTCATTTTCGCCATCCGTTTAGGTCTTTGGTACGAGCGAATGGTTAACAATACAATAGATATTATAATTCTACATTAATAAACTAATGTCCGAGATTTTTATCGGCATTATCATCTTTGCCCATCGTCCACTTACTGAGCTAGGTCTCTTCATTTTCGCCATTCGTTTAGGTCTTTGGTACTATTACCCAGGAGCGAATGGTTAACAATACAATAGATATTATAATTCTACATGAATAAACTAATGTCCGAGATTTTTATCGGCCATCTCTCTCTCTGCCTTTCGCCCACTTACTACTTAGATAGGTATCTTCATTTTCGCCATCAGCCTCGGTCTATAGTACTATTGGCCAGGAACGAATGGTTGGCAATACATCCAAAGATATTTGTCACTTTCTAAGAACGTGTTTTAGTTTTTGAATTCTTGTTTATTGTTTATTTTCATAACATTCGTTACATGTCAGCTCTTTACAATTATCACATTATATTAAATTATAAATCACATTAAATCATTTCATTACATTCATTAAACCATTTGATTGAAAAATAAAAACAAAGCTTATTAAAATAAATTACACAACTTTAAACCTACATTTGACAAAATTCCTCGTATGAGTATGGTGCTAAATCAATGAGCCAGTTTTTCAGCTTTAATTTAAATGATTTTACATTTTTGGCCAATTTGATCTCCTGTGGGATGCGGTTGTACACTGTCGGCCCCATGATGTGCGTTAATTTGCCAGATTTTTCTAACGTGCATGGAGTAGAAGCTAATTTGTCAGCGTTCCTCGTTCTCATGGTCAAGTTATTGTCACCTCTTTTTGGGAATGTCAGTATGTTTTGGTACACATATTCTTTTAATTTGGGAAAATTCAATCACATCTTCCAAAGTCGAACAAAAAATCGGCTACTGTTAGTGTAGTGTATACCGGGGCTAATGCCTGAATGAAAACTATATGTGAGTAGTAAAACTATTAAGGCCCCACACTATGCACACTAGCGACGCTAATAATTTTATTCCTAATACTTTACAAATAGAAAGAAATTCAAGAATGTTATTCATATAAGCCTTAGTAAATAACCTGAAGTATTTTTGGAATTTCTTTCTATTTGTAAAGTATTAGAAATAAAATTATTGGCGTCGCTAGTGTGCCTAGTGTGGGCCCTTAAGTGCAACTGTGTCTTGACCACAAGATGACACCGCAGTACTTTAGTCTCGCTGCGACCACGATGGATTTAACTCCGTTGAAACGTCAACGGAAGCTAATAAATGAAAGGTTCGTGCTAAGTCCCGTTTATATAAATAAGTATATGAATAAACCGCGAAAGTTTACAGGCCGGAAATGTTGATTATACAATTCAATGCTCTTGTCAACAAGCTTTAGGAAAACCGCGTTTGCTATGCAGTTTGCATTTGAAAATTATGCTTATAAATATTTAGTTAAACATGTCATTCGGATTTCACATTCGGAATAAATCACCTTCACTTTAGGTAAACATAGATTCAGATGTATTATACATAAGTTTACATGAAAACGTATTTATACAAAAATACACAAAGCTTATAGAATTGGTAACTGACATTCTCCTGGACATTTCTAGGCTTACTGTATTATGTTATGATGAGATATATTGTTTTTTCAATTGTCTCTGGTGAGTGTCAAAGAGTTAAGAAAACGTATTTTTAGACAGTCGACCTTAGAAAGTGGTTATCATTGTCTACCTGACACCAAACGAATATCACATCATGAAATTCATAAATCTTTTAGAATGTAACTGAGGAGTCGCCCGGACGTGCATGTCTCCATACAAACGGAAAAAGGGAATTGTGGCAATTTGATAATTTGAGGGCAAAATTATCCATCCAAAGGCTTGTAATAATTGAAAAGGCTTGTAATTCTCAAACCATTGGTATTTTAACCAAGATGTATAGGAACGTACGTAGATTATAATGAGATTAATTGATTAAATGCATAATTTTACTTCAAAATTATCAAGTATTGCCGCATTTCCCTTTTTCCGTTTGTATAGAGACATGCGCGTCCAGGTGACTCTTAAACCTAAATCTTTTTTTACGTTACTAATGTTTTTATACATTCGTCGTTTCCGGGGTGGCGGTAGCTCTAATGTGTTGGTTTGGGCCTGGGCCAAGTTATTTTCTCGAGAAATACGTACGTCGTCGTTTGTCATGCTGTTACAAAATAGTAGCGCATTCATTACCTATTTGTAATAAGTTTTAATCGATCTTGACAAATCAAAAATCTTCTTTTATCAAAGAAGAATGATCATTAACCGTTAATGTTAGTTAAAGGTTCAAAGTGATTATGATTAATTCTAAATAAATTAGGAAATAAGACGTAAAAAAATTCCACTGGGCAGGATTTTAACTGCTTCTTGATCTTTATACGACTACGCCTTACCAATTCGGCCACCGCGTTCGATCTTATACGTCGAATTTCTCCACCACATTATAAGAATTAGGGCTTGCGTCACCTAACAACCCCACCATTGCAATTACGGAATTTGATTTAACTTATTTTATTGCACGGTTGGCTTCCTACATAATATTAATCGTTTTTCAACTTCATTGTGAAATGAGTTAAATCAAATACCACACTTGTGATACACATTCATAGATAAACATTAAGTCGTAATCAGCACTGATTGATAGTGTTTTATTTAAACATGTTACCTATAGTTATTATAAAAGTTCTGTAGCAGTTTTTGCTGGTTGTAGTAGAAAGTGACTTTTTGCTAAAATGTCATTCTGCGAAATTTACACATATTTTCGCAGTCATTCTGCGAAAGTGACAAATATTTTCGCAGTCAATCTGCGAAAGTGTCAAATCTGTTAGCGGTGATATTTTACTGTGACGGTCTGTGTCATACCAGAGTTTGTTGTAATTGTAACATTTCCATTGGTCCGTGAAGAGCAATGGGTTTCCCTCTCGCGTCGTCAGGACTCAGGACGCCCCGACGCTTCGTGGCTCGTCGATACTAGATGTCGTGTTGTGAAATCCTAACTAATATTATAATTGCGAAAGTGAGTTTGTTTGTTTGTTACGCTTTCCTATCTACTGAACCGAACATCATGAAATTTTGCATAAACATAGGTCAGGGTACTGAGAAGGATATAGGCTATAAATCACGCGGGCGAAGCTGCAGGTAACAGCTAGTAAAGTAATATTGTTGGTGCAGGCAAGGAGCCCCGCAAGAGCGGCATGCCCGCCGGCTACAACGAGGAGGGGCTCTCCGCGCAGGAAACCACGGCCGTGTTCGCCAACTTCGAGTTTCTGGCGAGCCAGGAGATGGACATGGATGACATTGACGACCTCGATGCTAAGCAGCCCCACCATGCTACAGGGAAACAAGGTAAGGAATTCTCATAATATTGAACACAAATGAAAAATCTTTACGAGCGAGGGAATCGCTGACTGTGGCACAGTTGTTAACACTGCGACGCGAGATGCGACCCTGGGTTTGATCCCCTGTCAGGTTATGACGGCAAAAAAAATATTTATCTACTCACACACTATAAAATGTCTATAACGCTATCAGAAATTGTCTTTTAAGGAGTATCATATATATATATAATGACTTTCAATTTTCGAATACCTTCATTTGGAAAGGAATCTTGATCAAATTTTTGAAAATAGAACTACATCGCTGAGCGCTGTCGTCCACTACACGCATCCTTACATGAGTTTTCCATTGTGAAATAGGTAGATTTATTTGTAGTAAAAAGTGAATAATAGTGAATCGAAAAAGTGATGACGATGCAGCTATGTACACCACCCAAAATTCTCTACAGGGCAGTGAACATAATTAACAATTTGTTGCCAGATAAGTCAAGAATGAATTACCTATGAAAAAGTTTTTAGAATAGTTTCTGCAACATTATAGACACTTTAGAGTGTGTTTGTAGATAAAGTATTGTATGCAACTGTTAGTAATTAGTCCTTAAAATACTCATGTGATATTATTATGAAACTCGCCTGCGGCTCGTTTCATAAACCCACATTCATATTTTAAGGACCCTTATTACTTAACAGTTACATATAGTACTATTATTGACATGTATCACACATAGTACCAAATACATAATAACAGGAGTTATTTAGTAACCATCAATGGGTACACCTCTCCGAGACCCACCATTGGATGTTCATACATATATATTATATATGTAAACTTATCACGATTCTCTCGCTTGTGGAGATGGCCCTGTAAGTTTGTGTCTGTTTCCTTCATTTATTTTGAATTATTTTACTTTCTTACTGTAATTGTATTGTTCGGACTGATAGTCATGTCATGTCAGAGATAGCTTCACGATTGAGGGTCTTTTGATCTAAGAGGAATGAAGGCACTGAGGAATCGGGTCCGGAAAGCTGTGATTGGGCCACAATGTGTCAGTTGTTGCTGCTTGTCAAATATTATCCAATGACAGCGGCTTATGGAGATCGACGCCTCAGTGCCGCCATCTAGTGGTGAGCATTTCAGAAAACCCTCATTGTAGTGTTATATCATCACCGTTTTATTGTTTCATTCACACATATGAACTGCTCATTTACAATAATGAATAAAATATAGTGATTATTAATATGTAAAATACGGGTCACTCACGTATGAAGTCAGCTGCAGGCCGAAAAAAAAAATAAAGTGAGCTCACCTTTTGTGTTAGCTAAGCCTCCGTATGCGTATTATAGCTCCGAGGTTTTGTTTTGTTCGTTTATACTTCCATTTCGTGATGTCAACCAAGGAATCGAAAAATCCAATGGAAGACAAGCGCTGGCAGTTAGGCGTACGGCCAGCATATGCTAAATTGGACTCATATTGAGACCACGATATATGTTTTAAAATTGTTTTTGTTGGTTGGTTTATCTATTTTATATCTTTTTAACCGACTTCAAAAAAAGGAGGACGTTCTCAATTCATCGGAATGTTTTTTTATGTATGTTCCCCGATTTCTCGAAGACGCCTGGACCGATTTAAGAAATTCTTTTTTTGTATGATAGTTAATACTTTACAGATGGCCCCATTCAATTGTTATCGAAATGTGTCGAGCGTTTATTGAAAAAATACACTAAAACCAAAAAATATATTCACGGATGCCGTTCGGTTTACACTTATTACATTTTATTATTATGCTTATTCAAATTATTCAAATAAATTGATAGGGTTGAAGTCGGTTTTTGATTTTTATTAAAAATATGTTAAATTATTGTGATTAAGAGTCGCCTGGAAGCGCATGTCTACATACAAACGGAAAAAGGGAATTGTGGCAATATTTGATAATTTTGGAGTAAAATTTTTTATAATATCTACGTACGTTCCTATACAGTTTGGTTAAATAACCAAACTGTATTGGAACGTACGTAGATTATAATGAGATTAATTGATTGGATGCTTAATTTGACAAATATTGGCACTATTCCCTTTTTCCATTTGTATGGAGACATGCGCGTCCAGGCGACTCTTAAGTATTTTATTTTGTTCCCAAATAAATATTTACTTACTTACTATATCATATGGCGCAGGTGAAGAAGTAGATCTGGAAGCGGAGGAGGTGCTCAACGAGCTGAACCTGCTCACCGAGAGCGAGGCCGACGGCGGCGGACAAGGTGACGAATATCCTGTCGGTGAGTCGCTTCTTACTTTTATTTGCTGCAAAACGTGATTAATTGATATCAAAACTTTATGGTACATCAAATGTGTGGCGCTTAAATAAATTTTATAAGTATGTCGATTACCTCATAGTGTTGTGACTTCTCAAACTAATTTATCTATCCCTTAAACGGTAGACAGAGCCTATAGACCTAAAGGCTGTGTTTAGCTTGTTGGTAAAAGAGAAAAGAAAAAGTACCTAGATTGTACGAACTGCTTCTCTTTCCGCGCAGACTGTAGGAACCGGCCGAGAAAATGGGCGAAAATGTTAAGGCCAACCCGTCTATCTTTTCATACAAACGATCGTACGTGATTATGGCGGTGTAACAAATCTTTCTTTGAAGCTTTTCGACTAATAGGTATCTTGTGCACTTTTTCTAGGTTTCTATCATAACACGAAATCAAAATTTGGAAAAACAACTTCAGTATTAGCCTCCAAAAATCCGCTTTTTTACATAAATTTTATGTGAACTTTGGGCGTTTATAATGTATTCATTAATTGTAACAGTAAAGAAAATATTTGCAAATGATGGAGATTCTAAAAGTTAAACGTTTTTTCATAAACTTGTAAGGCTTACTATAAACACGTATTTCTTGAAACAGGTTTAATGAAATTTCTGCACACTATTTTTCGTTCAATGTCTTCGCGTACTCACTAGCTTGTTACCATGTGGCAGTAAGTGGTGTGCGGGGGACGAGGGCAAAGGGCTCATTTCGCTTTGCCTCTTTATCTGACATTGCTCTGGACGGAACAATCTTTTCGACCATGCTCGCGTTGACGATAGTCGGTCGGGGAAGGGCCCTCTTAAGGAATCATTAGGCAATGCGTCTAGCAATCAATCCCTATTTTGATAGCGTTTTCAATCAAATTTACCCACCAACAACTGGCCTTTAGATCTTGTGGCCGAACACTCAAAGGCATCTAAACTGAAAATGTTCTTAACGGCCCACACTAGGCACACTAGCGACGCCAAAAATTTTATTCCTAATACTTTTCAAATAGAAAGAAATTCAAGAATGTAAATCATATAAGCCCTAGTAAATAACCTGAAGTATTTTTGGAATCATGTTCTAAAATTACGAGAATCAGTCATTAAGAGTATTACTGATTACCGCCAAAAACGGCCGCTTTAGGCGGTAATCAGTAGTTCTCTTAATGACTGATTCTCTTAGGATTCAAACATGATTCCAAAAATACTTAAGGTTATTAAAAAATTATTGGCGTCCCTAGTGTGCCTAGTGTGGGGCCTTAAGTCTCGTTCTGTCTCTGTCAAGATAATTAGGCAGACAAAGACATTCTGAGAGTTGAGAATGTTATTAGTCAGGATTGTTTTGAATATTTAGGGGTTAGAGTCGGCCAAATCTTTTGACTTTGGCTAGTAATTTTATGGCTCTGGTAGTAAAGAGAGGGTTGTGCTCCTGCAGTGGAGACTAACAAAGACCTGGAGATGAGATGAACTAACAAAGACCTGGAGATGAGATGAGCCTATATCTGCCCTGTGAGGGATTGATATGTAATGTAGGTATGTATGTATGTCATATTTTTGGTTGCCTCTATGCTAGCTCTATGGTTGATTTTGTTTACTATATCTTAAACAATTATGACTAGGTAGCGCATTAGCTTCTAAGTTTAATTTTGCTTACTAGCCAAGTTACGTACAACATTGACCTGATTTCGTTGCAGTTGAGAATAAATATTACCCATGAAATTTATGGCGCAATTGTAGTGCTCCTATTTTTTTATTTATATTTAACAATTAACAATAGAAAGAATTATTAAAACTTCCAATCAGAAGACTTGAATTCATGGGACTTGATGTTTCTGTGTTGCCATTTGGTGTATTTTGGGATGAGCGGAGGGCTAAAACCTACGAATAAGAATAACAGGAAGCATAACTGAACTTCAAAAGTGACCCCACTCAATGGGAACCACGAAGGGCGGGGCTTAAAAAGGGAACCACGGCCGCTTTCAGTCATCGCTGTCACTTCGACGAAACAACTTCTCTGCGATTTAAATTAATTTTATCACCGAAAAATTGTCTTCCTATGGTAGTGAAGTAGTGTTAGGGCTTCTTGCACAACAGAAAGTCTAAAATCCCTTTTACAGGTGAATAATTGAAGATATTTACCTAGAAATCTAATAAATATTCTAATTCTTATGGACAATGTTATGCAGCAATAACTAAGTCTTTATTAGTTAAAAACTTTTCACGGATGATTATGTATCACATATGAAACAAAACCATTTATCATTTCAAGTTTTATTTATCACGAAAAAACCTATTACTTTTCAATGAGGATAATTTCACGAAAAGGACTAAAATAGAGGGAAATTTACTGAATTACAATTGAGGCACTAATAAGTTTGCAACTGATTGTAACTTAAATTTTAGTTATTTACAATACATTTAGTTGGGCCAAATCTTGCAACTGAATTTTAAAGCACTTATCCAGAGGTGAAACATTTCGCATTATATTATATTAAAGTACCTAACGTATTATGAAATTTTATTAAAATAACTGTATACGTAAAAACAATACCATAAAACATTGAAATGTTGGAGCAAAATACAAATTTAATTTGATAACTTTAATTTTTTTTGTCTAAAAAATAGAATATTTGTTATTTTCATTTATTATTTGAATTTCTAGATAAACCCATCCCCGTATCTTTCAAACATATGTCAACGTCAAATGCCGCGCAGTTGGCACAGTTGCTGTTGTACATTGCAGCAAGTGCGCAAACGAATAACGGATGTTGTTCTTGCTCAAAACCAATCAAAAAGCTTGCCGCAACGCAACACGTTACACGACCGCAGCTTCTTTATATGTTTTGTTCTGTTGAAGGATGGGACAAGCTCAGATTATGCATAGTTCTGTGGGGACAAGATTACGCGACAGTTTTGTTCATAGTTACGCTTCCTGATATTCTTATTCGTAGGCTAAAACACCTCAATTTTTCTTAAATTCCGTCTCCCAATTTGATACTTGCCTAGGTACTGCTACTGTCATCTACGCGTCTTTAAAATGAATAGAATTATATAGACTGTCTAATCTGAAACTGAACTCCTAAAGCTATAATATTTTAATGTGAAAAACTGTATTTTTAAAAAATATCCAACCCAGGAGGTGCCCCACCCCTCTTGCAAGCTTGCCCATGTTAAGCTCTGGACACACAAAAAAGACGTAAGACAAGGACAGGGCGCAGACATACGTCTCCTCCGCGTCTTTTTCATACAAAATGTATATAAGCGTCGCGACCCTAAACATATAGAAAAGACAGGGCGCAGACACGACGCTTACTCGTCTGCGCCCTATTGTAAAACATACAGAACGGACGGGGCACGGGCGCAACCGGCCGGAGGACGGGCGGCCGGTGCCCCGTAAGCGTTGCTGTCACATCACTCACAACTACCGAGCGCCAAGCGTCACGTCTGTGCCCTGTCTTTTCTATGTGTTTTCAAAAGTCGCCCCGTTTGCGCCCTGCCCGCGCCCCGTCCGTGTCTTACGCCTTTTCTATGTGTCCCGCGCTTAAGGTTGAGTGTAAATGTGGCATAACAGCTATCGTGCCGACAGGCAAGTTCTCTGGTGGCGCGGCGGCGGCGCCGGCGACGGTCGGCGCGGCGGCGCCGGTGAGCGGCGCGGGCGAGGCGGACGAGGAGCCGCTGGCGCTGGGCGAGCTGGCGCAGCTCACCGTCAGCAACGAGCCGGAGGCCTACGACGTGGCCAGCGCCAACAAGGAGTCCTTCCGCAAGACCTGGAACGCCAAGTACACCCTGCGCTCGCACTTCGACGGAGTCAGTAGATTCTTTTATTTACAAACGTTATTACAAACATGAAATTCAAGGCCATCTTTCACTTACTTGAGGCCCGTACCGTTTTTTCGTTCCATTATTTTCTCTTAACTTTTGGTGTCGACGTACTCGTAAAGACCTTGCGACCTGTGCGTGAATAAAATGTCGCGCCATCACTACTGTCACTGTCATCTACCAGTGTCCAAAAAAAATCTAAGTCACTGTTTGCCTCTGCTCCTATCGCGATTCGCGCGCGCTTAAAAATCGATTTTCCGCCGTTATCTTCCACCCTTCGATCGCTAGCTGAACAGGAAGAGAAGAAACAAATCAGCAGCACTTGTCCGCGCTGTGACTTTTGTTAACGCCAGGCCCTGAACGCATTCGGATAGTAAATATAAACATAATATAGCATGATTTTACATTTTACAAGATTCCCGGGGTCCAACATTCCCTACTCGTATCCGCAGTGCCCTTGGCCCAGTGGGAAAGAGGGCCTTTTACGCAATTCAAAGCTGAAAATCGTATATCAAAAACTGATGCATGCAATTTTCCTATTATTTTATTGGTTGTCGGTTTCAGGTGCGAGCGCTGGCGTTCCACCCGACAGAAGCGGCGCTGGTGACGGCGTCGGAGGACCACACGCTGAAGCTGTGGAACCTGCAGCGCACGGTGCCGGCCAAGAAGTCGGCCGGGCTTGACGTCGAGCCGCTGTACACGTTCCGAGCGCACACGGCGCCCGTACTGTGCCTGGCCATGGGCGCGCCGCGCTCCGAGGAGTGTTTCTCGGCCGGGCTCGACTCCACCATCCGCGTGTGGAACCTGCCGCCGCCCAGCGCGGACCCCTACGACCCTTACGACCCCGCCGTGCAGGTATTTACACACTGATTTCATCCGTACGATCCTGCCGTGCAAGTAGTCAAACAAATACTTCATTTATTAAAGTTTTCTCAATTTTTTCGAGAATAGCACTATACATACCTCGGCGGGAATGGGATTGTTGGACTCGTAATTGTTGTCAACTGATTGATACTTATTTGCCTATTGTGACATGCATGAGCCCCCACTCCTGCACTTTGATGAGCTTTATCTTTATGATATTTTGTTTGATTGAAAAAGTAAAAAATACGTATGTGTTATTTTGCGATACAGTTTATACGAGAGTTTGTTTTTTTGAAAAAAAAAAATTTCCGGACATGCCTTTTGAAATAACATCCTTATCCTATCCTAGTGGTACATTACGCGCCGTCTGTTATACGTGCGTTAGTTCTTAAATTCATTTAGCGATGTCTTTTTTAATAATTCACACATTTTATTAAGCACAAATATGACTACGCTTGAATGACGTGCCCGAGAACCAGTCAGTACTAAAGCATTGTTTGTGCAGGGCCCAGTGCTGCGCGAGCACACGGACGCGGTGTGGTCGCTGTCGGCGGCGCACGGGCGGCTGCTGTCGGCGTCGGCCGACGGCACGGCGCGGCTGTGGGCGCCGCGCGCCGCGCGCCCGCTGCTGGCCACGCTGCGCGACGACGCGCTGCCGCCCGCCGCCGCGCCCGCCGCCGCCGACTTCGCCGACGCGGGCGCGCGCGCCGCCGTCGTCTACCGCGACGGCATGCTCGTGCTCTACGACCTCGAGACCGGACAGGTACGTGCCAGCTACATAGCGGCGCGCCGCTGCTGGCCACGCTGCGCGACGACGCGCTGCCGCCCGCCGCCGCGCCCGCCGCCGCCGACTTCGCCGACGCGGGCGCGCGCGCCGCCGTCGTCTACCGCGACGGCATGCTCGTGCTCTACGACCTCGAGACCGGACAGGTACGTGCCAGCTACATAGCGGCGCGCCGCTGCTGGCCACGCTGCGCGACGACGCGCTGCCGCCCGCCGCCGCGCCCGCCGCCGCCGACTTCGCCGACGCGGGCGCGCGCGCCGCCGTCGTCTACCGCGACGGCATGCTCGTGCTCTACGACCTCGAGACCGGACAGGTACGTGCCAGCTACATAGCGGCGCGCCGCTGCTGGCCACGCTGCGCGACGACGCGCTGCCGCCCGCCGCCGCGCCCGCCGCCGCCGACTTCGCCGACGCGGGCGCGCGCGCCGCCGTCGTCTACCGCGACGGCATGCTCGTGCTCTACGACCTCGAGACCGGACAGGTACGTGCCAGCTATATAGCGGCGCGCCGCTGCTGGCCACGCTGCGCGACGACCCACCAAACATTTCCAATGGGACCAAACTGACTAAATTAACAAACCAGCAAAAAAAAAATTACATTTTCATGCAAGTGTTCAGCTGGTCAGGTAATTGGTATAAAAATGTCGAAATAAACTTTGATTTCCCAGCATTGGTCATACAAGAAAAGTTGTTCATTTTGACAGGCTAAATAAATCGTTTGAAGGATAAGAGTATTCACCCTTACATCCAGTATGTATTTTCAATGATTAAATTATAGTCAGTCGCCTGTTAACTGTATGATACTATGATAGGAGTCTATTTGCTCGTGACAATCCTGCTAGCTTGAGTTGGCCAAAATCAAAGAATATATATAAGACGCCACCTTAATACATAAGCATGTAAAATATGCTCGGCATAGTTAGTTCCACTAACTGCCATATGGCTACCACTATGTGTAACCTTTTATTTTTCCCATAATATGGTGAATTCATAGTTGTGAATAATCCTCTGGCTGCTCCGGCTAATAAATGGCTCTGGTAGTACAGAGAGGGTCATGCGCCTGCAGTGAAGATTAAAAAAGACCTGATGATGAATAAACCATTTAATTACCATTGTACGAGTAGAAGTCGCTGCAGATAACCATTGTTATGTAGTGTGAAACTGTAACAGCCTCTGTGGTCCAGTGGTTAAGGCGTTTGCTTTACTGACCCGGGGGTCGTGGGTTCGATTCCCACGGGAAGCATACTTTGTTGAGTTGTTTCCAGTTTGGTTAGGACAATGCAGACATGAATCACCTGATTGTCTGATAAGAAAGATGATTCCGTGCTTCGGAAGGCACGTTAAGCCGTTGGTCCCGGCTGCCATCTTGTAGTCGTTAAAGGAACCACGTCAGAGGCCGAGAGGCGGTTCCGAAGAACTCTGACAGCAGGGTGTGCATGGTCGACTGACCGTTTCACCTACTCGAAATGATGATGATGATAGCAGGGCTTTACTTCCCTATTTGTCCTAGCCTTATACTACTTAGGAACTGCGAAATAAAAGAAATGAACTATTTATATAGGTATAATGTGCTGGTAAAATAACTAGTAAAATAGCTAACTGGTGCCTAGCTAGTAGAATGGCGAAGTGAATCGATCGCTGGTCATCCGGCGTCCCGCAGCCCCTCTTTCGTCGCTCGTCTCGACATAGTGAGTGGCATATAATCATGTACTGTGTACTGTGTCCCGCAGACGGTGCTGCGCGTGTCGTGCGACAGCCCGGCGCACCGCGTGCGCTCGCACCCCACGCTGCCGCTGCTGGTGACGGCGCACGAGGACCGGCACATCCGGTTCTGGGACGGCGTGGCCGGCCGCTGCGCGCACGCCATGGTGGCGCACCTGGACGCCGTCACGGGGCTGGCGCTCGACCCCAACGGGCTGTTCCTGCTGTCCGGCTCGCACGACTGCTCCGTGCGGCTCTGGAACCTCGACACCAAGACGTGCGTGCAAGAGATCACGGCGCACCGCAAGAAGTTCGACGAGAGCATCCTCGACGTCGCGTTCCACCCGCTGCGGCCCTACATCGCCAGCGCCGGCGCCGACGGACTCGCCAAAGTCTTCGTCTGAATATAACGTATATATACTATATGTAACATGTAATTTTACTTTCGATACGAACTGTGAGTCGGTAGCGCTGATGTCGTGTCTAGTCTTGTTGCTCGGTAGCGAGTCGCGGCTGCACACGGGGGCCGGTCGTTTTATCGTATTTAATATTGTAACGCACGCGCCCGACGCTCGGTACGGGCGCGTAGTGAACTCATCTATGTATAGACATTTGAAATCTATTATAATATATTTTTAGACTTTCAGTATGTGGATTTTAGGTTTATATCGCGACTTTTTCACCGATTTTACGATACGCAGTGAGAATATTATTCGTTTCTATGCATCTGTAAGTGAGACCTTGTAATAAATATCATGTGGATATCGACGATGTTCCCTCGGTACGTCTTATGTTTTCGTCTGTACAGTTAGATGTTACGCAGTATTGATAATCTCTTGCAGAGAACGAATGGTGTTTCTTTAGCTAGTATATATTATTTAAATCGATTGGATTTCTATAGAGAATATTCTTACTTTTGTTTTGTGACATGTATGCATATGCTCTCATGATATCTTATGCAGATGATGAGCGATCGAACAAAATATGATTGAGTAGAAGTACTATATCGAAAGTAAGTAATGTTTGTTCATAAAGAGTACTGCGATGTAGAATATATATAATAAAACATTACAATATCCTTTATTTTCCTCGAATTCATACTTGTACACATACATCAAAAATTGATAGTAAAAAGCAACATAACCGAATCACACGTTGTTTTTTTAATTTATCACCTTCCTAAGCCCTAATTATACTTAAGTTTTGATATTAAATTAGTAATAGTAATAGTAGTAGTAGTATTATATAGTAAATTGTGTACGAAAGAAAGAAAGAGTAATGAATGTGGATGAAGCAAAAGATGTTTGTAAGGATCTTAGCAAGTGGAGATCCATAGTCTCTGCCTACCCCCATGAGAAAGAGGTGTGATAATATGTATCATGTATGTATGTATTGTGTACGAAGGGCGGTATAGAAGACATTACGTCAAACGAGCGATTACCAACAGGCACGAGGCGAAGCAGAGTGCTTTTAGTAGTCCGAGTTTATAATGTCTAAAGCACTGGGCACATAGAAAACACGCAAGACAAGGGCGGAGCGCAGACATATGTCTCCTCCGCGTCTTTTTCATACAAAATTTATAGAAGTGTCGCAACCTAAAACCTAAAACATACAGAAAAGATAGGGCGCAGACACGACGCTTACTCATCTGCGCGCTATTGTAAAATATACAGAACGGACGGAGCACGGGCGCAAGCGGCCGGAGGACGGGCGGCCGGTGCGCCGTCGAACGTCGCTGTCACATCACCCACAACTACCGAGCGCCAAGCGTTACGCACGTCTGTTCCCCGTCTTTTCTATGTGTTTTCAAAAGTCGCGACGGCGCCCCGTCTGCGCCCTGCCCGCGCCCCGTCCGTGACTTACGCCTTTTCTATGTGTCCCGCGCTTGAGTGTAAATGAAAACCGAAATAAAAACCGGCCAAGTGTGAGTCAAACTCGCGCTTATATGCTTTGTGAACTCACTTTGTGTGTAATTCCCTCTTTTCTGAGCTTTGAATTCGAAATGTGCTTTCATAAAAAATAAAATTGCTGTTTTTTTGATTGACAGCTGTCCCATTTAAGCGATTATGCAAAAATGTAGATAGCGCTATCTAGTGGTGTTTTGGTGAACTATTTCCCTAGATGAACTTATTATAGTGGTTTTATCACTTTATTTTCAACTGGTAGAATTCTTATTATTTTTTCTGTAATCTTCAAGCAAAGAACTATATTTTGTAATTTTTAACCTAACCAAATTTCACCTACTTTGGTTCAGTAGATTCGGAGAAAATCGGCTGTGACAGACGGACGGACGGACAGACAGACGCACGACTGATCCTATAAGGGTTCCGTTTTTAATTTTTTGTACGGAACCCTAAAAATATTTTCTGGCTGGCGTAACGTTACTCCAGCCGAATTTTTTTGATTTAGACTAGGTACCTAGCTCTAAATGAAGTACACACACAGATAGCTTCACTTTGTGCTCAAAAATGACTTATATTTTCAAATTTGTGCTCCATACAGTTTCAGAGGTATTCAATTTTCGGCTGGATTAACGTTTGCTCAGTTGCTGTACTCTGAAACAGCAGGCCAGTCAACCGTCGTTTTTTGTATAGATATAGAACGCTATTTGTGCCGTAGGATTCATAAGTATCACTATTATGGTTAACGAGTTATGATTTTTAGGGTTCCGTAGTAAACTAGGAACCCTTATAGTTTCGCCATGTCTGTCTGTCTGTCTGTCCGTCCGCGGTTTTACTCAGAGACTATAAGTACTAGAAAGCTGAAATTTGGTATGGGTATGTATATTAATCCCAGTACCATAGTAGTATATATACTGAAGTTGAAAGGAAAACTATCAGAGCTGAGTACTATGTACAAACTAAGAAGTTATAGGCAACCAACTTATAAAATGTACTCGAAAATGTAAAATTTCATACATTTTCATTGTTACATGTTTTTGGTCGTTAAACTGTGATGTGCGAGTGTGAACAGTGTGAACTCAAAGTTGTCATTCGCAACTACGGAACCCTATACTGCGCGTGATCCGACACGCACTTGGCCGGTTTTTTCTCTAAAAATCGAAAATAGGCCCTAACTCTTAAACAAAGAAACCTTACCAATTCAAACTGGTGCCAACATGAAGTTCTTATACCACCACACATAATCAGAAGATATCATCAGCCTATCCCACAAATTCGGTGAGTAATGACGATATTACTTGTTTCGGAAAGTCAAATCCGGTCCTGTTATTTTGAATATAAAATTCACTATTTTCCTGTGAGTCGACTGATTTCATATTGATACATTATTTAGAGCTTTCATTTGAGAATATACCTTCAAAAATTTAGATAGAAATACCTACGAATTAAATTTATAATAATTGAAAACCTACTTAATCATTCTTACGCGATTACCCGACCAAATTCAAACGTAACGTTTTCGGCTGGAGTAACGCATGACGGAGGACGGGCGAAACGGGGTTGCGGGCGGGGTGAGCCAGCCCACTTTGCTTGCATTCAATGACACTGTTTTAGGATAGGTGAGATGAAAACAGCAAACTAACCTTCTTGTGATATAAAATGCATAACCGCTTGAACGTTAAGCCCGCGGCCTGCCGCCTGCCGCGTACTCGCGCGGTCTAGACGCTGACGCACGCGAGTGCGGTTTTGCATCTTATAGTACTAGTACTACATAAATGTTATAATAGCTTGTTTTGAAATGACGCTTCGCTTTTGATGCCATCCCATGCCAATCCAGTGTAGCGCGGCTCTAATTAGATCTGACAAAAATTGCATTAATGTAATCCAAGTGCGTAATCCAAGGTTACAATTTGAGGAAAGAATTAAAAGCAAAAAGCAATAAAATCTATTAGCATATAACAGTGTTTGTTTGTAGTTTTTCGTGTATGTAAGTGGCCAGCACGAGTGTCATATTTATCAAGCTGCCTTGGCACTGACATAGCTGAACTACTGCCACCAATGATGACAGCCGGGACCAACGGATTAACGTGCTTCCGGAGCACGGAGGAGTTCGAGATATTATTCTGCCACTTTTGGTCACCCAAGCAAGTGGGGACCACCTCAGAAGTTGCTTCAAAAAATTAATAAATAAACTTAGTGTGTAGAGTAAAGAAGTTCTGTTTTATCTTAATACATTATTTGAATGACATAATTTACAGCTAACAATAGACTAACATGATCTCATTGTTATCAGTACCTATGTTAAAAAGAAATTTCTTATACTAAGAAATCGCAAACAAAACAAGCATCTCATTCATTGCTAAAACCTCCTTAGTAGGTAGAGTTCGGCTAGCATTTTTTTTATAAGCTGGTTCTCTAAATTAAGTAGGTTTATGTTTTGGGAAGAAAACCTAAATACCGGACCTACTAGGATTTCTCGATGTACCTGTAAGTAATTATCTACTAAGTACTAGACTATATTATTACATTGAGATAGTTGTAAATTCTTGCACCCGCAAGAACGCACGCTTCAGCGCAGTTCTTTCTTTAGTTGATGCATTGCATCCCTCCCTGGACACAAGTGACTATGTGGATAATGGGATGGGAATTTTTGGAACTTGCTATACCCAAAGGTATTAAATCTACCAACACGGCCCGCAGACTTGCAAAAACGCTTAGTTGACCGGTCATTCGGTGTCAGCTTTTCAATGGCGGCCTGGGGTGGGGAATCGGGCACTCGGCCGGGGCTTCGCGCTCTAAAGCTCATAGAACCCCCGCTATCAACTAGCAACAGTGCTCTAGCAAACGCATCGTATGTAAGGTGCCTCGGACTTTGGAGCCATGAAATGTTTTACCTGGAATTATTGTTTTCTAGCGGATGTTTGATCTTACTCTCAGCTTCATTATATTTAAGAGGATCGACTACCTGTAATTTTCATACAAAAAGCGATAACTATTCCACCCCCTAAACCTTTACGAAATGAGGGAATTTTGGTGTCATTCGATTCAGCACACCTTAATCTAGGGCTAACCGTCTTTCTTTTTTATTGATTCGATTTAGATTAATTTACATAAATTAAAATGCCCCGGGTATTTTTTATGTAAAAATATGGTTATTTACTTAGATGCTCATAAGTTTTATTGTAAGCAATATATCTTAAATATCAAAACGTACAGCCTTACTACTTACTCCAATTTATCAATAATGTGTAAAAAAATATTGAAATTGGACAATGTTTAAGGGGTGGGAACCGTTATCGCTCTTTGTATGAAAATTTACAGGTAGTCTATCTTCTTAAGTATTGCTTCTTTTTGTATATAATTGGACATCCTTATTTTTAGATTAGGTATAATTATTCCTGTAGGCACACACATGCACGTTATACAATCAGAATAATGCAAATATATGGGAAGAGATTGCGTGTAGCCCTCTGTCCTTCTGTTTAAAACGAACGAGATTCGGGATCTAGAAAGGCGCTGCGTCGCGCAGCCCTCGATGACAGTCAGGCATCGCATTCACAATCACTATTATGTTCACTACGGGACTTACCGCGATTATTTTTGAGTTCTGTCTGATATTTCGACAACATTGCAGCTGCCATTTTCACAGACTAACTGAAAAGACTGCGGAGGTGTATGATGAGATGTCAAGGAAAACCGTACACAGGTTTTTGCACACAACACTGACGGTGTCCGTTCGGGAATTATTCACTGAAGCGCGCGTACACTTTTTACACAACTCAATCACAGGGTTCCATGTACCCGAAAGCTTGAAGCCGTCTCCCCGATTAAAATTGGGATGCTCCTTAATTTAAATCGCTTCCCTAACTAGCCGGAGTATAAAATGGCGTTCAGTTGCAAGTACTTTTGGCTGGTGCAGCTCGATCCAGTGATTGGTCTCTGCTTGTGATAGATGCTCCGCTATGGCAGACTTCACAATATCCCTGTTTTTAACTGCAGTTATGTGCTCTTTGACCCGTTGAGCTATAGCCCTCTTGGTTTTCAATCTCAAGCTATCTAAAGGCAACTGCCATCTCAAGACGACAGCTGAGATCAACGGGCCTTCCGAAACTTAACTAATCTCATGTTTGCAGCGTGTTTACAAGCGTGCTGAGTGCGGCACTCACCATCTACGCATTCACCTGGGCGTGGCACCTGCTAATGGACCACATGCCTGAGCCCAAGCTGCCGACTCCCCTCACCAGCTTCATGCAGGACCCTGAACCGAGTGTGATTATCGTGCACCAAGCCCACCGACCCGGTTGATTCAGGAAGAAAGGATAGCATCCAACATAAAAGAAATAAAAGTTTATTTCATGTAGATCTCTGTTTCTAAGCAAGTCCAATGATTAAACCGTAGTAACCAGTTCTTTTGTTTTACATATATTTGTGGCATTTGCAACTGCTAAGCAAGTATAACAAAGTTTGTATATAAATACTACGGAATGGAGCCCTAAAAAGTAATCTAAAATTAACTTTAGTTCAGGTTCCAAATTCAGATTACAACACATTGAACATTATTTCAAAGCCATGATTGCCTTATGTACTCGTAAGTATACCTATTTAAGTAAATTCTTAGTCATTATTTCTTTATCTCTTAAAATATATGCATCATTTACAAATTATGTAGCAGCCAAGTTGAAACGAAACTATCTTACGGCCAAATTTATTTTAGAATAAAAGTTTCAATAACCAGGTACCTATTACATCTGTTATATGTTAACGTCACTCCAAATAGTAGACCTACTGTGGGGTAGAGAATAATCGTAGGATTTGAGGGCGCTGTTGTTTACAAGAAAACCACACGACAGTTCAAGAAATTCAGCTTTTCTATACATACATATTATCACGTCTTTATCCCTTACGGGGTAGACAGAGCCTATGCAAGGTCGTAAAACCCAAAGGCCACTTTTAGCGTGTTAGTGGGTTTAGTTAAGGTGGAAAGCGGAATTAAAATAGTGATGAGTTGCTAGCCGTATCGCCTATAATTTTCGGCCAATCCTTTGACTGGCTTTTACGGTCGGCGCGGGAAGAAAAGCAGCTGGTATATTCTATGTTTCTCCTGTTCTCCCAAATCACCATGGAAGAGCTTTTCTGTGATAAAGGAAGTTAAGGACGTCCTCCTATGAGATGGGTTGATGGCTATTAGTCAAAGTCGCGGGTTGCTCCTGGTTAAGATCAGCAGAGGATCGAGATAAATGGCGGAAACGAAGAGATGCCTATGCTCAGCAGTGGGTGGAAGATGGGCTGAGATGATGATGATGAATAGGAAGTTGAGGCGCTCTTCTCCTGAAATTCGTTTTAGAAAAAGCTCTTTTTCTCTTTTTTTTGTAGTATTATTTTACGGCCCTGAATACAAGTCCTTTAGAGCCTTTCTTCATTTATTTCGCCAGTTGGCGAGTTCTTCTTCTTGGTTGTCAACGAAATGATGGTGTAATTCATTTCGTTGTTTTCACGAAGCCCCTGGCGACAACTCTTCGCGAATCCACTGGTTTCATCATTGACGACGCAGCAAGGCGGACAACCACCAGCCCGCTATGTAAATCTCACTACAGCCGCACAATGACAGTCTATTTTAGTTATTCTACACATTTTTCATAAATATGGGCATTTATAACATAAAATAACACCAATTTCACATTATAAAGTCCACTAGAATCAATTTGCGAAACAATCCAAAACAGACACCGTGTAGTCCGCTAAAATTCCCGCCAAGAACTCCCGCTCTTTTTCTCTTTTTTTTTTTTAAGTATTGTTTTACGGCCCTGGATACAAGTCCTTTAGAGCCTTTCTTCATTTATTTCGCCAGTTGGCGAGTTATTCTTCTTGGTTGTCAACGAAATGATGGTGTAATTCATTTCGTTGTTTTCACGGAGCCCCTGGCGACAACTCTTCGCGAATCCACTGGTTTCATCATCGACGACGCAGCAAGGCGGACAACCACCAGCCCGCTATGTAAATCTCACTACAGCCGCACAATGACAGTCTATTTTAGTTATTCTACACATTGTTCATAAATATGGGCATTTATAACACAAAATAACACCAATTTCACATTATAAAGTCCACTAGAATCAATTTGCGAAACAATCCAAAACAGACACCGTGTAGTCCGCTAAAATTCCCGCCAAGAACTCCGCTCTTTTTCTCGCACACTAATGAATGTCAATCGAAAAAAATATATGTTAATTTGGATTATGTTATCTAAGGCCGTCGGTCATAACATAATATTATGCGATTTGCTTTAATAGATGAAAAAATCACAAACATTGGTCAACTTTTGACGAAAAATGCATTATTCAAGTACTAAACATATGATGGCAATTAAAAATTATGAATAATTAAGGATAGGACCACTCCAAGTCTTCCCGTGTATGTCGTAGAAGGCGACTTAGGAAACACTAGCTAAACAAAGCTTATTAACATCAGAGAGATCTCTCTAACCCGTCTGGCCAGCGTGGAGAGTGTAGGCTAAATCCTCTGACTGCTTTGGCTAATATATGGCTCTAGTAGTACAGAGAGGGTCGTGCTCTTGCAGTGGAGACTAAAAAGACCTAATGATGATGAATAAGCTGAGGTTATTGGCCGTCAAAACTGTATTAGTTAAAAGCGCATTTTTAGTTTACAAAATCGACTTTTTCCTCGATTTTCAAAAAAGGTCACGCGGATCAGTCAGAACTACGCCAGACAACATGGCCAGAGAACCTGGGGTACGATTTTTGAAATTTCGCCATACACAAACGAGCGATTTTTTTATACAAACATCATTCGAACAAACATCATTCGAAGACGAGTGGCACGCGTTCAAAAATTCGGAACGACATCGGCAGCTGTCATGGGTTAGTATGTAAAAATCATGGTGTCAGTTCCCTTGTAGTTACGCCACGCACGACCATTCTCTTTCCGCAGACTTGTGCCGCAGACTATTGGAATGATGGATGGTAACGTTATTAGTAAATATGTTGTCATATGTTTGTTTATAAATCGACGTCGGAGTTATAAAACAGTAGTAATAGAGCGGATAAATATTGTGGTACAGTGCGAGCTATAATATACGTAGCCTACCTAGGTACTTACAAAAATAATAGTGTTGATAAGTATTGTGGTACAGTGCGAGCTCTATTATGTAGCCTTTCTACGTTTAAGATGACTCAAATTTTAATTTAATCAAAAAGTACGTGATAACAAGTCCAGTAGGTACCCCCGTATCGTGAGGAATTAGCCACACACATCTAGTAGGTGCAAAATGGTCGTGAACATTTTGTTTGTTAAAATCCGAGGATTTTGACCAGCGAGTGCGTATGTACCAGCTAAGCCATGATGACCATTTTTGATCATCTGTTAATTCAAAAATAACCTAGTACTTACCTTTATAGGATGTACTTTTTGATTTGACGAAGAGACTTACTTTTTACTTAATTAATTCAAACCTTGTGTAACTTTTGAATTTCGAGACATCCGTTATTTTTTTGGCAAGGCACCTATGCTGGTTTTATGTCTTTGGATTATGATTAAGATTTTGCGGGTTTTGTGTGTTCCAACAAAGGGAATAAGGTATGTCGAAAGCAACTGTCACAGCGGTAGATCCAGGATTCACGATTTATAGAATAGCTAGTGGATAGAAACTTTTACTCAGAATTTAAAACATTTACGGCATTTCCATATAATTTTTCCGCTAGCTAAAAAAGTTTTTAAGAGTCCCTAATAGAAAAGTTGCTAATATTTACGAGCTGAGTAGCCTGTCATAGATGTTTGCACGAAACCCTGTCATGGTTTACGTAACCAAACTAAACCAAACGTAACCAAACCGATAGGTTAGAGTAGGTATATTAAAACATAGCTAACTTTTAGCTTCTGGATAGATTATTGATACTGGATTACAAGCATCAAGAACGGTATTGTTACGAAAGCGTTAATATAAACACGGCAGTAAAACGATATCGTTCAATTTCATTTCTTCCTGTGACTGAAGGAGACTAACAGTCAAGATGTCGGGTGGTATGTGAGTATTTTTTTGTTATTATGAAATACTAGCTGTTACCCGCGGCTTCACCCGCGTGATCTATAGCCTATGTCCTTCTCAGTACTCTAACCTATGTGTATGCACAATTTCATGGTGATCGGTTGAGTAGATAGGGCGTGACAGCGTAACAAACAAACAAACTCATTTTCGCATTTATAATATTAGGATTTGCAAGTTCATTAAATAAAATATTGGACTTTAAAAAATAATATTTTATTGACAGGCTTTATTATGAGCGAATTTAAATAATTTGTTGGCATCCGGAGGAGTGGATTTATTTAGTATATAAAACAAATTTAAAGTCAATAAATATTTATATCGGGGGACCAACTTGAAAGTTGTATCGTTGAGAAAGTAAATAGTTAATCTGTTTCAATTGGTCCGTTTGATTGTTCGAAGTCTGTTTGACAATTTGAACTGTACTTCCAGGATAAAGAAAAATAGTTGATCCGTTTCAATTAATCAGTTTAGTTGGTCGGACTGGAAGACAGTTTTTGGGCTGTAGCTCAGGGCCACGCAGACATAAAGGACATTGTTATATATTTGTCAATTAATCCAGGATAATATGACGATTCCAAAATATTTAACAATACAGAGTGGCAAAATTATCTGCCCGTAAAGCTCTCTGTAGGCTCAACAACATTTTCGGGGTTATTCCGTATTCATCCCACGTTTCACTTAAGCTACACATATAAATAAATAAATTTATACGGACAAATCACACAGATTGAGCTAGCCCCAAAGTAAGTTCGAGACTTGTTTTTTGGGATACTAACTCAACGATACAATATTTTATTACAAAACATCCAAATGTTACCTACTGTGTAAAAAAAATATCAGCTCAATCGAACTACAGAAAGCAGTTCTGATTCAGCATTCAACATACATAGGTATGTCAACTAAAGACAAATTGTAACAAAAAAAGGGTCTACGTTTGGAAAATAGAGTGAGATACTTACAGTGCTATTCAATAGAAAGTCTTGAGTGTACTTATTAAATACTTCTTGCGACTAAAGAAATAACTTCTGGTGAATAAAAGCATACCCAAAGACAGTAGGTA
Source organism: Rhodophaea formosa (assembly GCA_963082605.1). Lineage (NCBI taxonomy): Eukaryota > Metazoa > Arthropoda > Insecta > Lepidoptera > Pyralidae > Rhodophaea > Rhodophaea formosa. The sequence goes on along the minus strand of OY720216.1, from coordinate 4,659,617 downwards.
TGACGCAGGCAGGCAGCAAAGAAAACTATACCATACAGCGAATACCGGGAACACGCTTGGAAGATGAGAGAGACAGAGAGTCAAGCACGAGAGTAGAATACGGTAACGTTCAACCCAGGAGCTCAATTTTTGAGCTAGTAGAATCGATCCGTCACTCGTTGTGATGTCAGCACTCGGTTCGTATTCACATATGAATAAAATCAACGAGTGGTCCTGTTTTTACGTATTTTTGAACCGTGCGAATATATTTTTTGTTTTTTCTTACATTAGTACCTTTGGTAGTTCTTGGTGTTCTTGGCTTGGTGGATGGTACTACCAATGGTACCTAATGTGGCCCAATGGTACCTGTGGGACCCATTGGATGCATGGGACCCTTGGTACTCATGGAATCCTTGGGACCCAATGGGACCCATGGACCCTTGGGACCCAATGGGACCCATGGAACCCTTGGGACCCAATGGAACCCATGGACCCTTGGGACCCAATGGGACCCATGGAACCCTTGGGACCCAATGGGAGCCATGGTATCAATGGGACCCATGGGACCCTTGGGACCAATGGAACCCTTGGGACCAATGGAACCCTTGGGACCCATGGAACCCTTGGGACCAATGGGACCCTTGGGACCCAATGGGACCCTTGGGACCCAATGGGACCCTTGGGACCCAATGGGACCCTTGGGACCCAATGGGACCCTTGGGGATCTAATGGGACCCTTTGGGTACCCTTGGGACCATTTGGGTACCCTTGGGACCCTTTGGGACCCTTGGGACCCTTTGGGACCGATGGGACCTAATTGGACCCATTGGGACCTTATGATACTTATAGAAACCATTGGGATCATAAGTAGTCAAGTCAAATTTCATATTTTATTGTATACGTCTTTGAATCCGAGTGCTCTCGTGCGACCATTCGGAAAAACCATTCCAATAAAGTTTCAAAAATAGAGCCAATTAAGATTCACCATGCGAAAGCTTAACAACGAGTGGTGGATCGATTCTACTGGTTCAAAAATTGAGCCCCAGATTTAATTTACCAGAAATGTTCTACTGTCACATTCGAAAACGACAAGGATTCATGTAAAAAATACAACTCTCCAGTAGGTAGGTTAGAGAGCTAAGGAGTAAAATAAAAGGAGAGTTTACATATTATAACGGGATAATCGAATAATCGATAGATAAATCTTTTACGCTCTGGGAGTCAATTTTTCAACCAAGGGAATCGATCCGCCACTCGTTGTCAAGTTTCCGCATGGTGAATCTTAATTGGCTCTATTTTTGAAACTTTATTCGAATGGTTTTTCCGAATGGTCGCACGAGAGCACTCGGACCGGACTACGCGTGCAAAATGTCAAATTTGACTTTGACCAAATTTTTATTGTTTTCTTAAATTCTCGTCCTTAGATCTAGCGTTTTTGCCACAACTGTCTACAAAAAGTGGGAATATACGTCCGATTTGCTTCCGATCCGATTGCAGCGTTGCCTTTTAAAAAATAAGAAATTCCTTACACCTACATGAACAAAATTAAGATTTTAAAAGAAATTGCAATAAAAACCTCCCTAGATGTGCCTTAGTCACTGCGTTAATAAAATCAGAAAACATAATTAGAAAATAAGAAGGCTTTTGTACAATTCGCAATTTTATTTTCATTACGCCATTTACTGAGAAGACTTCGTCTTTGGTATCATCTTGTTCATAATTAACTGGTTTTTCTACGAAAGAAGATTACGAAAAACAATTGCCTAAAGACAATCAAATTCCCCTAGAATTAAAGACACTGTACCTAAAATGGCAACACCGTCCGATTGTCGGATTGAAAATCGGACGTGTATTCCCAGCTTAAGCTTAATATTTTTTTTTGCTGGCAACGCTAAGCTACACAACCATTCGCACGGTTCAAAAATACGTAATAACAGGCCCGCTCGTTGATTTTATTCACATGTGAATACGAACCGAGTGCTGACGTCACAACGAGTGGTTGATTGATTCTATTAGTTCAAAAATTGACTTCCTGAACATAAGTATTTTGCAGGCTTTCCGCTGTTACGTTGGTCACGTACGCTTTGATTTGGATCACAAACAAACTGTCCGAGCTGCCCAGTCCGCCGGACCCTTCCTCTACTCCTGCGCCTGTGGACCGCCACTACATCCCACCGGAAGCGAAGAAACAGATACTACAGGGATAGAGGGAAATAAATTGTTTGCTGTAATGATTAAGTTTTATACAATTTTCAAACCGTAAGTAGCCTGGTTGAGATAGGGGTAGGCAGTGCCGGCGTTAGAATTACTAGCGACCCGGGCGAGATTTTATGGGCGCCCAGTCACACACGGGGTGTGGGAGGGGTGCAAATCTCTTCGCCCTGCGTCCCTAACCTGATTTTGATTTGCCCCTACACACAGCGCCGTGGGCGGTCGCCCAAGCACGCACCACCCAAACGCCGCTACTGGGGGTAGTACAGGGAATATTTTAGAATGCTTTATTTATTTTTTCAGTATCAGCGGACTGATCCGAGAAGTTAAATCCAAATGAACAGAAACAGATTTAAATATTAGGATGTATTGCTGTTGTGTTATTTATTAAGATATCTATATAAAAACTGGAACCTTGTCAAGAGTATTACAAAGGGTAGGTACACGTAGTTTAGTTATTTCAGAATTTAAAAATCGTTTAGTAATTATTTTTAGACAATAAAAATCTTAATCCAAGGAAAGATTATTTCTCATTTATTCATTATCAATGACATTTCACTCTACATGAACCCTGACATGGGCCCTCGGCATGGGCCCTCATTAATTTTGCTGAGAACACAAGTCTATTCTCAAGTCAATTCAATGTAGCGAATCTTGAACGACAGTGACCATGAGAAATATACATTTGAGTCATCATTAAGGAGGTCTCATAGTTTGAGGACATTATGAGAACACTTTTTACAGCGACACTCCCGCAGAGCTGTGCCGAGTCGGTTACATAGAGACTGTTGAGATTGCGAGGCGAATTCCTTCTTGCCGTCGTCAAATTGGTAACCACACTGAAACAACGTCAATAATGGAGATATCTACTTTTTATATTACAAAATAAACACCTGTAATAATTATCAAACTAGTTATCCTTATCCTCGATGATACGTAAGTAGGCCATTTTCTTGAACTATATGAGGATTCTGGTGCGTATGATTGGTTGGAATGCCAAGCAACTTCATACTAAAATTGAGAATTTAGGCATAAAGAAGGTACTTTGCAGGAAGTCCCTGATGTAGGCCGCTTCCAACCGGTCATATTAGAAATTTTGAATAACCTGAATGCTTCATAGCCAGACAATATAGATAGACGGGACAAGTATGATGAATGGAAGTACGAGAGGCATGCAAGCGAGAACTGGTTTAAAAGAGAAACAGCAGATATAGGCTCTGATTCAGTCAGAGGGTGTAGTATTAAAAAAAAAACCGATCATATTGGAAATGGTTGGGGGAGGCCTATGTCCTTCAGTGGACTTCTGGAGGCTGAGATAATGTAAGAATAAACTTGGTCGTCTTGGTGGCAGTTCGTTACTGCACTGGTTTAAAAAAAGTCCTGATGTGGGATATGATAGAAAGCCACAACAATGCCGAGTCTCATCGGATACGTCAGCTGCATTTTGCAAAGCTGTCCTGTCGTACGTAAGAAGCGATCTCCCCACTTTGGCAGACGTCTGTAAGAATGTTGATCTTCCCACTACACGACACAGCAGTTCTGCACTGAAAAGGCAACTTACGATCCTCGCTATTTCCCTTCAGTTTAGTCTCCTGGTACTGGGGCGGACCAGCTTGGCCAGCAGCGCCCAGGCGCGTCCTGCCCGCCGGTCCCACTTTAACGCCTGCACTGCGCCCGCCACCGCGTACATTTCGGCAGATGTCTGTAAGAATGTAGATCTTTCCACTATTACTCGACACTGCAGTTCTGCACTAAGAAAGCAACTCACAATCTTGGCCATCTCCCTGCAGTGCAATCTCCTGGCACTGGGGCTGACTAGCTTGGCCAAAAGCGCCCAGGCGCGCCCTGCCCGGCGGTCCCACTTCAACGCCTGCACTGCGCACGCCGCCGCGCACGTTTTGGCAGACGTCTGCTCGTCCGTTGTATCCGCGTCACCACCTTCACCCATCTCTGCCCTCTAAAAATTTCAAAATGAAGCGTTTTTGTACTGAAAAAACATGAAGAGAATTCACAACATTTCATTTTTACTGAGGTGCCCTATACTAAAAACCATTCCCAGATATACATTTTCAGATTAATTGAGTAATAATAGAATTAGATACATTCATACACAGTATAACGTCTTTATCCTTTACGGGGCAGACAGAGCCTAAGGCTATAAGACTCAAAGGCCATATTTAGCATGTTTAATGATAGAAATATCTTAAAGAAATTGTGGGTTTTCAAAGATTAGGCAGAATCTTCAATTGCTTAATTGAATGACTTGGAGACATAAATATGGGCCATCCACTGAATAACGTAGAGGCAACAATTTTTGCTAGTGCACTCTGTCAAAGAACTTATAAGAATAAGGCGGAGTTTTTGGTGGTGAAGTCAAGGGGTTCAGTTGGGGTTTGTTTTAGATTATTTTGCAAAATATACTTTATTATGAAATTGGTAAAATTTTCTCTCCAACCCGTCTGGCCAGCGTGGAGAGTGTAGGCCAAATCCTTTGACTACTCTAGCTAATATATTGCTGTGGTAGTACAGAGAGGGTCGTGCTCCTGCAGTGGAGACTAAAAAAGACCTGATGAATGGATGATGAAATTGGTGTAATATTGAATGTTTTGTCACCAGAAGTTTCTATGAGCTAGTCAAAAGACCTACGCCATTTTTGATTGCTACTTGTTAAAACTGTATACCGTACAACATCGATACTTTGTATCTCATTATAAAAGTGGACATTGGCAGAATCACTGAAATCTCGGTGGAAGCCATAATATAAAGCAGAAGAAGAAAAGAATATGGTTACTATCCTGATTGTTCACATTATGACATGGCTCTGCTTCTTATTAAATAACTAAATTGTTGTTTGTACTGCTACGTTTACTTGTTCCAGAAAACAATCTCTAGACCGTTTCTCCCTTCTGAATCCTTCCTTTTATGTCATTTTCCAAGCGTGGTGTGTATGGCAAAAAACCCCCAATGATTAAAATCCTTACGATATTGTGCCTTGATCCTTATGATCCTGATATGACCTATTGATCCTTATGCCTATGTCCAGCAGTGGATCTCACACGGCTGAGATGATGATGGTGATGATGACAGGATAGTGGGAATTTTAGAGATGATACCGTCATCCAGTCATCGGCGAGCGCCATCCATGCGTACGCGTTGGGTTGGCGACGGATGAGGTCCACCAGCATTGACCTGGTGCGCTGAGGCTCATTCCTCGGCAGGCCCAGCAGTGTGCTATCGCCAACAACATAGTATGTTACAAAGGATGTCTAAGGGGTGTTTCTACAAAATACATACAAACATATTATCACGCCCGAGCTCCGTGGCGCAGCAACACGCTTGCCTGCGACACGGATGGTCAAGGGTTCGATCCCCGGTCAGGTCAAGATGAAAAATGATCTTTTTTAGATTGACCTGGGTCTTGGATGTCTATATAAATAAGTATCTATTTTAAAATAAAGTATCGTTGGGTTAGCATCCCATAACACAAGCTAGCTCCAAGTAAGTCTCGAACTTACTTTGGGGCTAGCTCAATCTGTTGATTTGTCTATATATATGTATTTATTTAAAGGGTGTCTATGGGCAACAACAAGGTATGATACAAAGAGACATATTATTTGTCAATGTAATGTATTATTATTATTTTTTAACTGTTATTTAATACTCAAAATATGGACCTGTAATCGTTGTCTGAAATAAATAAATGAATTTGAAAAAAAGAGTGGCTAAGGGGTGTCTCTATAAAATACATACATTCATATTATCACTTCTGTTTCCCTTATGGGGTAGACAGAGCCCAAGGTCTTAAGACCCAATGGCCACATTTAGGAGATAAAGAAATATGGTCTGAGAAACCGTGAAGCCGAGAAAAAGAAATCCGTTTAAAGATTTTAAGCAGTACCCGAGCTGGATATAGACTGCAATTATTTTATTTATTACTGAATCTAAACTGACATGGAGATTTTCATAAAGGTATTTAAAAATATTAAAGTTCTAACGTCTTTACGGAACGGAAACTTTCAGCTTCCCTCGCAATATAGCGGTACGACACCTTCCCTGTTAGTTAGATGTTTTAGGCATATATATCACTTCGCTTTTATGATGGGCCATACCTGAGGCTTAAGATAAGGCAAATTACCTGTAGGCCCCTACACAACTGCCTGCTTTGTCGAAAGATGCTCTAGCGCCGTCGAAATCCCTGTTTTTGTGAAGACATTCCGCTTCTAACGCCCGGAGATAATTGATCTGTTTCAACACACTATAATGAATTTTATAAAAGTGAATTGTTGTTAATATCCCTGTACTGGATGTTGATTGACCTATAAAGATATACTGTAAATTTTTTTTTATAGTTGATGTATTTATTAACAAATTTAATAATATTTCTTCACATCATCGTTTGATATGATCTGAAGTTTGCTTTTCAGCATACTTCCCCTATTTGAAATCTAATGCCGTTGATCAAACACGTTTTGCTCGAAAACCTTTACTCGATTTTCCATGACCACTATAGTTTGCCACACCAATTCATCAAAATCTCTTAGATACGAGTATAGGTAAACGCGATGCATTGATGTAGCAAGCTATAGAGCACACTGATTGTGATCTTATAGACAGTTGAGTAAAGGTGTACGAGCAAATCATGTTTTATCCAACGGCATTTGATTTCAAATAAGGGAAGCTTTCAGCGCTTATATTAAGTTTCAGATCATCACTAGGCATCATCAGTCAAACAAAGATCTTCAAATGTCAAGTTTTATACTCGATAGCCTAAGATTTCATCGTCGATACTCTAAAAAATGCATTGTATGATAAGCAACGCTTAAAGACTCCGTAGAAAATGTGGTGGGTAAAACAATGCTGATAAATTTCTTCTACCGGCTTCTACAGGAGCACCCAGGTCAAGCTGAGAGCATTAGTGACGTTCTATATCCCGCACTAACATTGGTTAATTCTAGACCATTGGCTCTAAATAGGTGTAATAGGACCAATCCTGAGTGTCTTTCGGCGTATTCTGCTCAGGAGTGCTCTCAAATTCAAACGTTTACCAAGAAAATAGGCCCCACTTTTCTTTGTCAAATCACATTTAAAATTATCTTATTATGTTATTATTAGTTATTGTTCAAAAGCTACAGACAACTATTGTTTCGAAACCGACCACTGCAGAGAAGAAACTCTTTTCAGCAATATCAGGCCTTTCCAAAACGCTTTAGATTGTCGATTTTGCAAATATTAAAAACAAGCATAATAAGACAGAAAAGGCTATGTTCAAAAAAAAAATAAAGAAGATCCTTTATAGAAAGTCACAAACCTCTCCAAACTTCTCCAAGCCACGCCTCACGTGGCATAGGGCTTCGTTGACGGATCCTCTCAGCCGGCAGCACAGCGCCACTAGGTGGTAATAAGCTGCAGTTTCGCCCGCTTCTGCCAATGCTCTTGCTATGCATACTTCTGCCAACTATTCAAACTTATAAATAAGGGGTAGAGACTTCTGCCATAGGCGAAGTTTAGAGTGTTGGTGGGCTTGTGGAAATGAAATCAAATAGCCGCATCAACTCGATAAGATGGTTTAGATTTTTTTCTTAATCATGAAAAATTAATCCAGGGAGATCAGCTAGTAAGGGGCTCGACATTCTACGTTCTTAATCGTGATAAAATTTCAATAATATAGGTAGATAATTAATTTGACTCAATTAATGTGTTATTTTTGAAGAATGTTTCAGTCTTTCCTTTTAGAATTTTTGATATTCCATTATTTTTCCTGGATACCTTTAATGTCATATTTTACAAGCATAAAAAAGCATCAGCTTTAGAAGAAGAAGCAGAAGCTCATAGATCAGTAATCCCAGTCTTAACTCAAGTAGTTAATCGCTACTCTTTACTACAGCATTTCCCATCTAGATAGGTTTATTGAATTACCAACTAAATTTATTACCTTATAAATTTAGTAGTGCCATATTTAAGCAAGCTTTTAAGGTACAAAAGATACCATCTTTCTTACCTTAAAAGCTCGCAACCTTACAGCAATCGCTACTCTTTATCACAGCACTTTCCCATCTAGGTATCTTTATTGGCTTACCAACTAAAATCTATTATCTCTTTAACTTTGGCAGTTATAATAATGGTATATTTCTTACCGTAAAAGCTCGTAACCTCAGCAGCAGGTCGGCGGCATCGTAAAAGACACTCATTCCAGGCAACAAGGGCGTGCTTTCCCACCAGTCTCCCAGCTCGTAGTCCCAACAACGAGGGTAGCCAATTTGGTCATCGTCTGATCTGAGCCCTTCTGCTTTAGCTCTAAAATTAATTTTATTTTATCTAAAACTGGCTGCCTCTTAAGGCCGCTTCTACGTCGGGGTCACCGAACATCAAAGAGACCTCTGCAACCCGTCTGGCCAGCGTGGAGAGTGTAGGTTAAATCCTCTGACTGCTCTGGCTAATATTATGGTTCTGGTAGTACACAGAGAAGGTCGTGCTTTTGCAGTGGAGACTGAAAAAACCTGATGATGATGAAGCCAGCTTCAGAGGTTGAAATAATTACCAACTAACTCGTAACTGAAACGGTTCAAAGAACATGACGATAAAAGATCCTTATTGTTACGCACGAACTATGGTGAAGTTTGCGGTACTGGAATGGAGGCCCAGATTACGTTACCAAATGTGTAAGAAAAACTCTGATGGACTGATGAATTCCCGGAAAGATGTTATTGATGTGGAAATTTCAAGACAGAGGAGAATGGCTTGCACATAGGCTGAATTCGATAATAGGAACAAACAATATTTTTTTCTGGAATTTAAGATACTATTAAGAAGGTAGTTAATATCAATAATGAAAGGGAGACTATCAATGTAAGAGAAAATCGTAATAAAGCCGATTCCGTGCTCCGAAGAATCGCCACTGAAGATGCAAATAAGCATTGCTGTCGCTCACCTTCTCATAACAATTTTGACCTCATCAGCCATGTGGTACAGTTGCTGTTCGAAGTAGTACGCGCTGATGATGATCCAGCCAGTGGTCCAGTACGGGTACATCGCCATGATTGCGCCGAAGAAGACCTCTGCTGCTTCGGGGTCCTTGTCGAATACAACACAGGCTGCTGCGAGTAGGCTGAATTTACAGTTGAAATAAATTTTTGATGTTTTGGACTATGTGCTACATTTGTTACGTACTTACGTATCATCCACGTGCATACAAACAAATATATGTAGCTCAAAATCGCTTGTGCACACACGTGACAAGTATAATAGTAACGACATTAATATGTTTAGATTTACATGGGTCAATGTGATAGGGTCTAAAATGGAATAAATTCTATATTATTTAATGTTCGTGCGTGCTTGACTGTACAACAAGGCTCTTCCATGACCCAAAGTTTAAGTTTTGTTAGTCCGTGGTAGCATTACAGATTATTAAATGAAACATTTTTATATTTCTACTAGCAGCCCTACCCGGCTGCGCCAGGGCATACCTTAAAACCTTCCTCGTGAATCACTCTATCTATTGGTGAAAACCGTATGAAAATCCGTGGAGTAGTTTTTGAGTTTATCGCGAACAGACAGACAGACAGACGCGGCAGAGGACTTTGTTTTATAATATGTAGTGATATGTAGTGATTTCGCTTGAGCTTCATACAGCAAATTAAAAATACCTAGTTGTTTTACCTAATAGGATGTCTCATGTTGAGCTGCAAGGACTTAGTGAGGCAAATCTCGGCCCAATCTCTGTTTATATCCATATAGCAGGTGGACATCTCCCGCCAATAGTTTGCTTCACGAGGATTTTGGACGACAACCTGAAATAATTTCCACGTCTGTGGTCATTCAGACTGCTCAGGTTAATATATGGCTTTGATATTACAGAGAGGGTCGGGCTCCTGCAGTGGAGGCTAAAAAAGATCTGATAATGATGGTAGTTTTATTTTTTAGATTCCTCACAAAGCACTTTCCATAAGATAGACAGCTAAACATAGGCCTCTCACTAGGTTTCCCAATAAGACTGCTTATAAATAAGTCTATTTTATTAAAAACTAATCTGTGTATGTGAATATAAATATATAAGGACAAATCACACAGATTGAGCTAGCCCCAAAGTAAGTTCAAGACTTTATTTCGAGACGTTATGGGATACTAACTCAACGATACTATATTTTATAATAGATACTTATAGAGATAAACATCCAAGACCCAGGTCAATTTGAAAAAGACCATTTCCCATCTTGACCTGACCGGGGATCGAACCCGAGACCATCCGTGTCGCAGGCAGGCGTGTTGACCGCTGCGCCACGGAGCTCGTCAATGTGTTTCTAGAAACACCTCCGGCATTGTCTATTTATAGCATGGGACTTGCTGTAGTGTCAAAATTCTTACAGCACCCATATTTAATAATGACCTGTGTCAGGCAGGTCTTCATAAATCGCTGTTTCCAACGGATATTGAGGATCTTCTGTCCTGAGAAGATCTCAAATAGTCTAAATTGGCAGCTCTGTGAGAAAACTAGCTAACTAGCCATCAAATCTTGCAACGCAAATGGATGTGGATCGGCCGCACACTCCGAAGAGAAGCCTACATTTCTAACAGGCACTAGAGTGGGCTTGTGGCAAGGGAAGAGGAAGCGTGGTTGGCCAGTCGACCAGACTGACCTGGCCTGAGTTGAAGTTTGTTGTCCAGGATAGAGCGATGGAGAAGTACTGTGGAAGCCCTCTGCCCCACCCAGGGAACATAGGACAATAAGTCATACATACATAGTGATGATAATTGGTATTATCACCAAGATAAAATTTAAGGTAAAGCAAAAGTAGAACCTGCATGTAAAGCCGCTTGGCGTGGACCTCGTCCTGCATGTGACGAGCATGCCTTGCCGCCCGCAGCGCGGGGTCTACGCTGGAAACATTGACCTCCACCAGCATCTGACACGTGACCCTCATGAGGCAGGCGTGAGCCATTAGTAACATTTCCTGGAACAGGCTTGCAATGAATAAATAAACGGCATTGAAGATGATAGATTCCATTTAATGACATCGCTTTTATTTTCCGAATATCACACATAGATAAAAGTAGATAAAAGTTGGTAAGGTGAGACACAGACATACGTATTTACTTCAGTAGCGTAACTCCATTCAAATTAGTGGTGTGCAGGCAGAGCTGTTTTAACCCGGGGGTGCAAAGGATCGCACCCGGGGCCGGGAAAGCTTCAAACTAACCCACTTCCCCCTGAAAGTAAAGCACTCCGCTCGCCCCAGAATTCAGTGAACAACAGTCACTTTCACACGAAGGGCGCCGAACCATTCGATGGCCTCGGGTGATGAAGCCTCAAAATGCACCATTGACAGCAGTTCTGGCCTGTGGCAATGTTACCTGAGCATCAGTTCGGAAGATCACCCTTGAGAAGTTTGAATCTTCTTAAATTCTTAACTACGTACCGTAATAGCTTTCTTAGCTACATTGCACTTAGCCGTGTAGTTCCCGGCAATCAGTCAAACCTGTCTGGCAGCGTGTAGCGTGTAGGCCAAATCGTCTGACAGCTCTGGCTGATATATGGATCTGGCAGTACAGAGAGGGTCGCGCTTCTTCAGTGGAGACTAATAAAGACCTGATGACGATGACGATTCAAATTCTTACCTCGTAGATATTATCTGAAGAAAGGTAATCTTGGACGATAAAATTATTGTTGACGTATGTAGCCGCATCGTTCGTAAATGAAGTCAGAAGTTCTACTCTCGTGCGAGTCTCACTGAGCTGACGATTGAAGTTACAGAATTCAGTCATGCCTGAAACAAGTTTTGTCTTTACAGATCAAATTTATAATCCATCTTTACATAATATGATATAAGATATTAGCAGCATTTCCACTTTCAGTATCACTTTAAATCGAAATCCACTCTAAACTTCATCAGCCATTTTGATATACTACATATAACTATATATAACAATTATAAGGTGTGAAACAAAAATAACGAAAAAATAAAGGTTTGCCCCAAAATATTATTTCGTGATCAGTCCATTATATTATAAACAACTATCCTCCAAGGGACACACATTGAAATACGATTTTTTTACTTCCCATAGAAACTCGATCAGCTGATTGCTTATTTTGTATGCAATGGGAGGCCGGATTCCTTTTTCGTGTTTTAAAGATTGTACCGGAGAAAACTGTTCGATGTCATGGACTGATCAATGATCATGTTATTTTGCCATTTTGTCACATCATGTATCTATGCTTTTATAATATCCTTTGGAGCCCAAATATACAACGCACAGCTAAACTACTGTTCCTAGAACTTGACATTTGGTACAGGGATCCTTTCATAATATAAGTGAGCAATTTGAAATGATTTTAAGAAATTCAACCCCTAAAAGTGAAATAGGAAGGTGAAGTTATGGGTGGATGACGTCGCGCATTACTAGTACGTAATAAATTATGTGGTGGCCTTTTGTAGTGGCCTTTGGGGCCTAAAATAAGGGTGTATTACCATAATGGGGCACTTTCCGCAGGGAGGTAACGGCGGTCTTCAGCGTGGAGAGCCACTCGCGGTCCAGGTGCCCGCGTCCAATGCACTCCCGTTTCACTTCAGTGGCTTCGATCACTGCCAGCATTTCTGCTATTTCCGAACTAGCAAACAAACATCCTATGATACAGAGGCATAAACTTTTGATTTTATCTAGAGCGAAACCCTCGGGCAATCGTAGCGTGTAAATTCACCCTCGGCATTCCCATGAAGAGACTCAGGCCGTCATTTTTCCGAGGTCTTCGATGGATGGCTCAGTAGGCATGAGCTTTGACGAACTCCGTGGCGCAGTGGTCAACTAACACGCCAGTCTATGACACGGGTGGTCAAGATGAAAAACCTCTTTCAGATTGATCTGGGTCTTGGATGTTTATCTATATATGTATATGTAATAAAATATAGCATCGTTGTGTTAGTATCCCATAACACAAGTCTAGAACTTACTTTGGGGCTAGCTCAATTTGTATGATTTGTCCGTCTATCTATCTATCTATCTATCAGCCAGTGACGTCCACAGCTGGACATAGGCCTCCCCCATAAATCGCCACAAATTGCGATCCTGTGCATATTGAGTCCACCGCCTCCCGGCGACCCTAATAAGGTCGTCCGTCCACCTGGTCGGGGGTCGTCCCACACTGCGCTTCCCTATTCGTGGCCGCCACTCCAGGACTTTAATGCCCCAACGGCCATCTGTCCTCCGGGCTATATGTCCAGCCCATTGCCACTTTAAACGAGCAATCCTGCGAGCTATGTCTGTTACTTTGGTTCTGCTGCGGATGTCCTCATTTCTGATTCTATCGCGCAGTGAAACTCCCAGCATAGCTCGCTCCATTGCACGTTGAGTCGCTCTGAGCCGTCTAATTAGTCCCATTGTGAACGACCACGTCTCAGATCCATAAGTCATCACTGGCAACACGCACTGTTCGAAGACTTTTGTCTTCAGGCACTGAGGAATGTTGGACGAGAAGATGTGACGCAGTTTCCCGAACGCCGCCCACCCGAGTTGGATTCGACGAGTGACCTCTTTCTCGAAGTTGGACCTACCCAATTGAATTGTATGTCCCAGGTATACGTACTCGTCGACAACTTCGAGTGCAGAGCTTCCAACGACAACTGGGTAAGGTGCGACATGAACATTCGACATTATTTTTGTCTTGTCCATGTTCATTTTGAGACCTACCTGTCGAGAAACTCTGTCGAGATCACCGATCATAGAATTCAGCTCCTCCAGTGACTCCGCCATTATCACTACATCATCAGCAAACCGAAGATTAGTAAGATACTCGCCGTTAATATTGATACCGAGTCCTTCCCAATCCAGTAGCTTGAAACAATCTTCCAATGCAGCGGTAAACAATTTTGGAGAGATAACGTCTCCTTGTCTTACGCCTCGCTGCAATTGGATGGGCTCAGAGCTCTGGTCCTGGATTCGGACTGACATCGTGGCGTTCCTGTACAGAGTCTTCAGCGCTTCGATGTATCGGTGATCAATGCGGCATCTCTGGAGGGACTGAAGCACAGCCCATGTCTCTATGGAATCGAAGGCTTTTTCATAGTCCACAAACGCCAAGCATAGTGGCCGGTTATACTCCTCGGTCTTCTGTATAACCTGCCGCAGCGTATGTATGTGGTCTATGGTGCTAAAGCACTTCCGAAACCCGGCTTGCTCGGGTGGCTGAAATTCGTCGAACCTACGCGCGAGACGATTCGTAATGACTCTGGAGAACAGCTTATATACATGGCTCAGAAGCAAGATGGGTCGGTAGTTTTTCAATAGGGTTTTGTCACCTTTCTTGAAGAACAATACCACCACGCTTCTGTTCCATGCTTCAGGCGTTGTACCCTCGAGTATGACGGAATTGAACAATTTCTGGAGGACCTTGAGTACCGGTTTTCCACCCGCTCTCAGAAGTTCGGTAGTGATTCCGACATCACCCGGCGCCTTGCTGTTTTTAAGCTGTTTCAGAGCCATTCTAATCTCGTATAGGCTGACGTCCGGGATATCCTCGGTGTAGTGTCGAGTTAATCTTGATCTTGGGTCTGTAACTGGATTGATAGCGGGCCTTTGCACTGACGTGTATAACCGTCCATAGAACTTCTCGACTTCCCTCATAATCTCGGATCTAGACGAGACGATACTGCCAGTATCGGTCTTGAGCTTCGTCAATTGGCTTTGCCCAATAGACAAATGCCTCGCGAACACTTTGGAGCCTTTGTTCCGCTCGATGGCATCTTTAATACTGTTTGTATTAAATTGCCGTATGTCCTGCCTGAGGGATTTAGATATTTGTCTATTGAGCCGCCTGTAAACCGACATATCAGCTGGAGACTGCAGTATCATTTCGCGTCTTTTGTCTAGTAGATTAAGAGTTTCAGTCGAGATCTTCTTGGTTCTATCCGTGCGTCGTGGCTTGCAGAACTTTGCTCCGACGGCATGGACAGTTTCCACTAGCCCACCATTAATCTCGTCCACTGAAGTGCAGTCTGCTAGGCAGTCGAAGCGATTTTGGAGTTCGAGCTGAAATTGTTCAGGGTTCCGGATATCGGCAGGTGTTGGACGAAGCGTCGACTTCATCATTTTCGACCTTTCCAGCGCTGGGCTTACATTCAGCGTACCTCTTACCATGCGGTGATCGCTGCCGGTTTTTACCCTATTGATCACAGAGACATCGCTGAATATTTGCCTTTTATCGGAAATAATAAAGTCGATCTCGTTTCTGACGGTACCATCCGGGCTTATCCAGGTCCACTTCCTGTGGGGTTTCTTCTCGAAGAAGGAGTTCATCACAAAGAGTCCCTCCTTCTCCAAGAAGTCAACCAGCTGTTGCCCCCTAGGGTTCCGCTTGCCAATCCCAAATCGCCCAACTCTCACCTCGTCCCCGCTTCGTTTGCCCACCTTTGCATTAAAGTCACCCATCAACACCGTGTAGTGGGTCTCGGACGTATGTATGGCTCTGGAAATGTCCTCATACATAGTCTCCACTTCCGTGTCTGGGTGTGTCGACGTTGGAGCGTAAACCTGTATCACCTTCAGCGAGTATCGCTTGGTGATTCTGAGTATGAGGTACGCCACCCTTGTCGACACACTCTCAATGCGGATCACGATGTTGACGAAGTTCTTGTGGACGATAAACCCGACACCACCTTGGGACAGTTGGTCGCCCTCTCGGTAATAGAAGAGATTACCAGACTCAAGGATTATCGTGTCCTCTCCCTCTCTTCGGACTTCAGACAATCCCAATACATCCCAGCGAACTCTCCCTATAGCGTCTTCTAGCTCGTTTATCTTCTCGTCGGTCCTCAAAGTGCGTGCGTTATATGTTGCCAGGGCCAGTTGTCGTCGTTGGTAGCCGACTCTCCTCCGGGGATTATTAGCACCCCCTGCTCCGCCACTGACCTGACCGCTACCGTAGCCAGGAGCGGCGGCGCTACCGGAGACTGGGGGCCGTTCTATATTTGTGTCTGTCATTTAGGGGGGATATTGCCATAATCGCCACGCTAGGCATGCGGGTTGGCGATCGCAGGATGGGGTTTTTGATGTTGGGCTCACGGTGCTGCTGCCCACCGAGAGCGTGGTTTAGTAGTCCCTTAGTCGCCTTTTACGACACCCGCGGGAAGAGTAGGGTTGGAGCTATTCTTAGCCGGACTCCACACGGACATTATATATATATATATATATATACTAAATTTCATGGGCCCTGTGGTGACATCGTTTATTAGGTACTTCTTCTTTTCGAGTCAAAATGGTTAATTTTGCTTTACTAAATCGTTTTAGACCAGTATGTATTATTATTTATTTAGGTACTTATTCGCAGAGGTATTTGACTTTGCGTAATTAAATAAATAAACCAAATCCTCATTTTTAGGGTTGCGTACCCTACGGGATACTAAGCCTCTGATATCCATCTTGCTGTCACGGAGCTGTATCTTCTAAACTTTAATAGGTAGGAAATTGGAATTTACAAAAAATATGTTAATCCATTGCCACTATAACAATAAATAATAATAATAAAAAAAATAAGGTGGGTCCCATACAACACACGTGTTTTGAGCGCTGTTTGTAGTGAAATATTGTGTAATAGTGATACGACGGTACCCTTCGATTGCAGTTTTCACTCGTACACTTGACAATATTATTTTATGTCGACATAACTGAGATACCCAACGCACTTGGCGATATGCGGTGGTATGGTGGGTTTCTTCAGTGGTCGGGCCAGCGTCACCTCCACGATCACAAAGGCGGCGTTGCCATCGGCCCCGGTACCCCGGAGGAACTCCGAATCGTTTTCGGTGCTCGTGCTGGGCGGCTCTGAAGTCAGGTTGCTAGGTGCAGTTCTGGAAACAACAATGTTCGGTCCGAACCTCGCATTGTAAGAATTTGTTGATTAAGCTATTCTACGCGCCGCGTGCATTTTACATTTTATAGCAAAAATCAGTTCACGTATCATCGCCGTCGTGTACTCACGTATCATCCCTAAAATTGTATCAGTTTCCTATTGTTTCCAGTCGCAATAAACTTAATTATTATCAATACCATCTTTCAATCATATCAACTAAAGGTGTCCCAGACATCTTTATGGTCCTTCGATAGCCTTCAAACAGGCTCAGGATCAGTCGCGCGTGGACTTACTAGACAAGGACAGTTTTCGTGTGAGTGATTCTGTGTTAACCAGCAAGACATTGGATGCAGTGCTACTTTATCAAAGAAGAGCGGACTTTTGGCAAACAGCTAAAGGTCATCAGCATCACCTATCAGCAGCATCAGCAATCAGGTTGCAGGTTTAGCAGCAGATAAAGTAAGATCTATCCTTTTTACTAGTATACATATCAATTACTAGCTATCAAGATGGAAGATCTCCTTGCAACCCAAAATCAGCTTATTGGAGCCATCAATCAGCTCTATTCCAATTTCAAGAAAGACGGAGTAGAACGTAAAACTTCTTCGTATATCAAGAAGAAACTCGATATTTTAGAGTCGTATTGGAGTGAATTCCAGATCAATCATAATAAATTATGTGAGTTCCAAGATCAATCTCATGTATATTTTAGGGAAAATCACTTTGAAAAAACTTATCAATTTTACACCGACATTTTAGCAGCTTTACACAAGTATATTCCAGCAGGTCCGAGTAAAGAGGACAAACCGGTGCTTAGGCCGGCGACTCCTCTATCAATTCCTAAAACATTTGAAAACCCCTCTGACCTTATGTCTCCCACTGCCGACGCTCCAACCGGGACTTCACCCGGGACGTCCCAATCATTTGAACCTCCCTTCTTATCATTGCCAATTACTTCGGCACCTTCTAAACTTGTTTCTAGCGGAAATATGAGTAGGTTAGATGAAATGTTGCGTAAGCAGAAGAGCAATTTTAGGGCTTTTTCCCGTACCATATCAAGTATCAATCTCGATTCGTTAACGGCTAAATGGGAACTAGAAGATTTACTGAAAACGGTCAATTCACGTTGGTCAACTATTGATGATCTCCATTGGGAGATCGATAGTGAGATGCATGAAGAAAATGTTGAATACGAGCAGGCCTACAGTAACTATGAGCTAAAATACAACGAGGTCAAGAAAGAAGTAAACAACAAGATGTGGTCAGCGTGTCACCGCGAACAATCGGTGCCTAAAACTGACCTTCCCACCTTCAGTGGATCATACCATCAATGGACTTCATTCAAAGATCTTTTTTGCGAAGCCATACATAATAACCGGTCCTTATCAAATGCCCAAAAATTACAGTTTTTAAAAGGGAAACTTCGAGGGGAGGCCGAAAAAATCGTGCAGCATTTACATATCACTTCGGATAATTATCAGGTCTGCTGGGACATTCTAACTCATAGGTACAATAATCAAAAACTAATTTTCGGCGCTCATATTAATATCATTCTTAATTTACCATCGGCTCAGCAGCAATCATCAGCTCATATCAAGAAAATACACGACAATACCAATGAGAGTTTGAACGCAATCAAAAATCTCGGTATCGACATCAGTACGTGGGATCCCTTACTAGTACATCTCATTTGTCAGAAATTAGATCCTGAAACTCATAAAGAATACATTGAGTCCTTGAAAAACCCAAGAGCTTTACCCTCCTTAAAAGATTTTACCGATTTTCTTGAGAACAAATTTACGTCATTAGAAGTCTCAAGACGCAAGCAAGAACCCTCGGTGCAAAAATCGATTCAGCCTGAAAATTCTTCACCGTTCAAAAAACATCAAAAATCACAGCATTATTTAAAATCATTCAACAATCAAAGTAATGTGCAATTAGCAGACAAAAAGGCACAAACAGGATGCCCACTATGCAAAAAACGCCACGGAATATTTCATTGTGACACCTTTCTCGCATTACAACCTACGGAAAGGCGCAATATGATTGCGAAATACAAATTATGCATAAATTGCCTTTACGATCACCACGGCACCGCGTGTATTTCTGAAAGAAGATGTCGTGAATGTAATGAACAGCATAACACCCTTATTCATGACGCCTTTGTAAAACAACCAAGCACGTCAACTGAATCTCGTAAAAGTGTGAATCACGTGGCCCAAGAGAATATTAGTGAGACCCTCTTAGCAACAGCTCTCGTGAAGGTGCAAACAGCTGATGGATCATTCATCATTTTGCGAGGTCTTATCGACGGTGGTTCTCAAGTCTCGATCATTTCTGAAAGGGCCGCGCAGACCTTAGGACTTCCTCGTCAAAATTGCAAGGGCACTATTTTTGGTATCGGGACAAATGCGCATACGAGTAAAGGCTTTTTAACGCTAAGTTGTCAGTCAACGTTCAGTGACTATTCTTTTAGTACAGATGTACTTATCATGAACAACCTCATTAATAACTTGCCAAATTATTCATTTCCAAAACCATCCTGGCAATTATTGGAAGGCATACAGTTAGCCGATCCTGATTTCAACATCAGTCGTCCAATCGACTTATTATTAGGTGCTGAGGTATATGCTCGTATTATCATGAATGGCATCGTGAGAGAGAATGACTCCACTCCGATAGCCCAGCAAACACGACTCGGCTGGATTCTTTGCGGTAATTTCACATCGTTCCAATGTAACGTCGTCATAAACAACGTCGACGAGTTAAAACAATTTTGGACGATTGAAGACATTCAGTCGGACTCTGATTTATCACAAGACGATTTAAAGTGCATACAGCACTATAAATCAACTACCATCAGAAATGAAGAAGGTCGATACGTCGTAAAATTACCTTTGCATGAAGACGCCACAGAAAAATTAGGACAATCGAAAACCAAAGCCGTGGCTCAGTTCTTAAATCTCGAGAGGAAATTTCAAAAAAATTCGAAATTAGAATCTGATTACAAAGCATTCATTTTAGACTATATTGAATCGGGTCACATGCGCATTTCTGATAACAATCAGTCACTCAGCAACTATTTGCCTCATCACGCGGTGCATCGGACTGATTCAACCACGACGCCACTACGTGTAGTCTTCAACGCTTCATCGAAAACATCGACTGGGCATAGTTTGAACGACGTCATGTATTGTGGCCCTAATTTGCAACAAGACCTATTACTTTTGATCTTAAAATGGCGAAATTATCAATTTGCATTTTCTGCGGACATTAAACAAATGTATCGACAGATTCTTCTTGATGCCAAAGATCAAAGCTATCAAAAAATTGTATGGAGAAACACTCCAAAAGACATGTTGCAGGAATATCAGCTCACTACTGTAACATATGGCACCAAATCAGCGCCTTTCTTAGCCATGATGACTCTCAAACAATTAGCAGTTGACGAGGGCCACAAGTTCAGCAAAAGCTCAGCAGCTATCGTTCTTCAAGAACAATTCTTCATGGACGATGTCTTGAGCGGAGGTCACAGTTTGACCTTGACAAAGCAGCTACAAGCAGATCTCATAGCCCTTCTGAAACGAGGTGGATTCGACCTAAGGAAGTGGTCATCCAATAAACAAGAACTGCTAGAAGGTATGAGCACTACGCAAAAAACACAAGAGGCTTACGATTTTAAACACCAAGAATCGACAAAAACTTTAGGCCTGCGATGGTGCCCAAAGAGCGATAAATTTGAATTTAGATTAAACATTGACACTTCCCCGAGTCACAGAACATCGAAGAGAAAATTGTTATCCGATATCTCAAAGATATTCGACCCTCTAGGTTGGCTCTCTCCAGTTACTACGAGGCTAAAAATTTTATTCCAAAAAGTGTGGGTCTTCGACAATCTATCATGGGACGACAACCTGCCTGACAGTATCAACGAGGAATGGAATAAAATAAAATCAGATTTAGAAAACATCAATTCTATCACTGTACCAAGATGGCTTCAAACTCGTGGGGGCGGGCACTTAGAGCTTCACGGTTTCTGTGACGCATCAATCAAGGCGTATGCATGCGTCATATATTGTAAAGTTCGTCAACAGAATCAAAAACATTCACTTGTAATAATAGCCGCGAAATCACGCCTGGTATCATCTTCAAACAAAGATAAGACGACATTGCCTAGGCTCGAATTACTTGCAGCCGAGCTTTTATCAAGGCTAATGGATAAGGTCATATCTTGTTTAAAGGACTACAATATCACTTGTTACTGTTGGTCAGATTCGACTGCGGTATTAGGATGGCTACAAGGCGACCCATCTCGGTGGCGTTCATTCGTAGCCAATCGAGTAAACAAAATAATATCAATAGTTCCTGCTAAAAGCTGGCGGTACGTCAAATCAGGCGATAACCCAGCCGATTGTGCAAGTCGGGGTATATCTGCAGAAGTCCTAAAACAGCATCCGATTTGGTGGAGTGGACCTACCTGGCTTCCTTCGTTCTCTGATCAAGGAGAAACAGAAATATTCATCACAGACGAGGAGCTGAAAAAATCAAAACAAACAAACGTAGCCACTACGTCGACGCGTGACGTAGACACAAGCGATGACATCATCGGTTCGCTTATCACAAAGTATAGCAGCTGGACGCGTGTAACCCGAGTACTCGCTTGGATATTACGTGTCGGGAATAGTAACAGCCGTTCCATTCCCTACCTTACGATCAATGAATTGAGAAAGTCAAAATTGATGATCATTAAGTACGCTCAACAACTCGAATTTTGGAAGGAAATCAATGACCTGAAAAATAAACAATCCATTAGTACAAAAAGTAAGTTGCTACCTCTTAATCCGATCTTAGACAAAGACGGTTTACTGAGAGTTGGAGGCAGACTAAAAAACGCTAACATACATCCTGACATGATTCATCCATTGATACTTCCCCATGACAGTCAAACTACTAACTTATTAATAGATCATGCACACATACTTACCTTTCATGGAGGAGCAAAATTGACTCAGGCATGCCTTCGTCAACAATTCTGGATCGTAGGCGGGAACAGAGCTGTAAAGAAGCGTTTACTTACCTGTATCAAATGTAGAAAGCAGAATCCCATTAAGCAATCACAACTCATGGCTCCCTTACCTGAAGCAAGGGTAAATCTCATTCGTCCTTTTCTTAAATGTGGGGTCGATTATACGGGTTATGTAGAGGTCAAGGCTAGCAAAGGTCGTGGAATCAGATCATCGAAGGGGTACATCGCCGTGTTCGTCTGTATGGCGACGAAGGCCGTTCACCTCGAGTTAGTGTCAGACCTAACATCATCAGCATTTTTGGCGGCCCTTCGCCGCATGTCAGCAAGGCGTGGAGCACCGCGTCACATTTTCAGTGATAACGGCACGAACTTCGTTGGATCAAATAACATGTTACGGAAGGAATTTCTAGACCTCACTACCATCATTGATGAGGAATTCTTATCAGAGATAACCAACATGCAAATCGAGTGGCATTTCAATGCACCAACTTGGGCTAGCGCCGGAGGGCTATTTGAGGCGGCTGTGAAAAGCCTCAAGTATCATATGAAACGCGTAATTGGCGAACAGAAACTGACTTTCGAAGAGTTTTCTACCATATTAACACAGCTGGAAGCGTGTTTGAATACCAGACCTCTCTGCGCAATCACTGAAGACCCCGATGACTTCGATTACTTGACTCCATCACATTTTTTGGCGAGTGGTCCAGTTTTGAACATCATCGAAACTGAGACTGACGAACGTACCAGATGGTGTTTGACACAAAAATTATTTACCGACATATGGAAACGTTGGAAGGGTGAATACCTAACACAGTTATCAACAAGGACAAAGTGGCTGAGAAAGCAAAACAACATGGCATTAAACGACATCGTGCTCATCCATGACGCCAACTTGCCTGCCGGTAAGTGGGCTATGGGCAGGGTCATCGAGCTCCATCCCGGAGCTGACGGACTCGTAAGAGTGGTGACTCTAAAAACAAAGTCTGGAGTCTTGAAAAGACCCATAACAAAATTATCACCACTATTGCGCGACAAGGAAAACAATCCTACTCAGCAAAATATTGAGAAATCATCTCACGTCATCACTTCTCAACCACAAGTTCAAGGATCACCCCCGAAACGGAATTTTAGTTTCTATACCGTGTGTTTCATGTTACTCAGTATGCTAGTATCAACAGCAAGTGCTTCGTTCAATATCACTTCACTGAATAATAATCAATCTATGTATTTTGATAAAATTTCCAACATGTATTTGGTACGCGACGATTGGAAGCTGGTAGTGTACTACAACATGGATCCATACTGGCTTAGTACCGATCTTTTTGGCAAATACATAAATCATCTCGAAAACCTATGTAATGAATCATCGGAAAAGAATTTGTGTGACGTAGTCCTCCTCCAGTTACGCAACAGCTACGTAGAGCTTCAATATTACAATGACATGTTGCTCAATCAGCATTTTGGCGCCGCACCGACTCGCTTACGTCGCGGGCTTATCAACGGCATAGGTCATCTCGCTAACAGCCTTTTTGGAATTCTGGATGAAAATTTTGCGGAGCAATATAGCAAGGACATCAAGTTAATCCAAGAAAACCAAAAACACGTTATGTCATTGTGGAAAAATCAAACTTCTGTTGTTGAAGCCGAGTACAATCTTTTGAAAAGAGTGGAGAACAGCATGGAACGACAATACAAGATCTTCAATCAACACGTCAATAACTTAGAATCAGCAATAACGACTCTAAAAACACATATGGAGTTCACTATGTCCGCTATCTTAGCCAATGGATTAATAGTTCATTTGAAAAACATTCAAGACTGTTTCCTGGACACGATTGCAGACATATATCATGGAAAATTTGATATTCATCTGATCACCCCCGATCAGTTGAGAGAAGAACTTAGTATTATCTCGGGACAGTTGTCAAAGGACTTAGCTCTTCCTATCAATAATATTCACACCGATCTATCAAAAATATACCAATTACTGAAGGTTAAGGCCCGAGTCACCAAGGACTACTTAATCTTCGAAATCAAGATCCCTCTCGTCAACAGAGAAGGTTACGAAATCTTCAGAATGCTGCCCATACCTCATCAAAACGCAAAGAGCAAAATCGAAATAATTCCTATCTCTACCCATTTAGCCATCAATCTCCAAAAAGATACATACGTACCGATGACGACCACCGATTTTCTGAATTGTATACATTTTGAAGAAAACGGCTATCTGTGTGGATTGACTAGCCCTGTTTACCAAATGATGTCCGAAAACGACTTATGCGTAAAGGATCAGGAGACCAAACAATGTAAATATCATAAGGAAGAATGCACTAGCGTATGGCAACAGCTGACCGCTATTAATACCTACCTATATTTCTGCTGTAATCATTGTTCGTTCCGTTTCATATGCGGATATCAAGTTACAACTCAACAGGTGAGCGCGGCAGGTATCATTCTTCTCGGCAATGATTGCCTTATCAAAAGTGACTCATTCACTGTATATTCTCATAAACAACAATTCAACGAGATACATTCTCAATCCGATTTCATCAAGTTAGAGATACCCCCTATCAATAAGGTTCTCAACTTCTCAATCCCTCAAAATGTCAGTCAACCCGATTTTGGAACTCATCAGATGGAAATAGGACAGATAGGTGACCAAATTCAAGAACTCAAAAAGGCACAACCTCTGGTGGACAATATTTCCTACCACGACGTACATCATTACGTAGTCATCTACCTATTGTTGGGAGCTGCAGTTATGACGGGCGCAGCGTTGGCCTGGCGGGCGCGCCGAGCACGGCGCCGGCCCCGGGCAGCCTCGACGACGGAGCCCCCCAGCGCGGACACGGTCAGCAGTGAACGTCTCGCAAATATAAGTGTTAGTGTTCCGTGCGGGAGTGAAAAAGTGTGTGTCAGTGAGAATAATATTCCACGGGTGCTCAATCGGGCGACCTCCCCCGTGCTTACAAAATTCGACTTTAATGAAATCAAAAACAATTAGTATCATTTAGGGACATTAGTGAAAATTATCTATCATCTAACAATTAAGCAAATTGTTTTTCACCTTGTATTAGCATTCGCTCATCTTCCATCCTCATCTCTCTCGCCCCGCAGCATGTTCGGTCCGAACCTCGCATTGTAAGAATTTGTTGATTAAGCTATTCTACGCGCCGCGTGCATTTTACATTTTATAGCAAAAATCAGTTCACGTATCATCGCCGTCGTGTACTCACGTATCATCCCTAAAATTGTATCAGTTTCCTATTGTTTCCAGTCGCAATAAACTTAATTATTATCAATACCATCTTTCAATCATATCAACTAAAGGTGTCCCAGACAAACAATACATTCGTGAATAGGTACTTTGCTTTAACTATATAATTTCTAGACACCGTCATGCCTTTATTTCAATGATTAAAAAACAGGCCAATTTTACAATGCTTTTGTGCGTGACAGCTTTATGTTATCACACGCGTCCTGTCAATTTATGCCCTCGAAATCCGTCAAATTGGTATTTGTGTGTGTGCGCGACCGACTATGCGTTGGACCCTAGTTTTTTCTACGCTTTTATGCTAATAGACTCTATTTAGGCTTTATATAATCTAATGAAATACTTTGAAAATGAATATTTTGTCTCCCAAATTGATCATGTAGTAGCGACCTAAGAATACGACACATTCTAGCCGTAAATTATTATGTAGCAAAACGAATAGGCCAATTTTCATTGTCAATATAGTAATAGTACAAGTAGAAAATTTCAAAAAATAAAATACCCGACTTTCTTTTTGACAATCACGTCACTCCAGAGAAGAATACGAAACTAATGAATGACATCTCACACTTCAAAATCGGTCAAGACGTTTAGACTACAGGAAGCGACAATAAAAAAGAAATTCATTCGATACTGATATTATAAATTCGAAAGTCACTCTGTTTGTCAGTCTGCCTATCTTGCTTTCACGCTATAACTACTGAACCGATTTAAGTGGAATTTGGTACACAGTCTTGAGCCTGAACACGGACATCATCAACTTTTACATTACATCCTTCTCGATGGGTCAGTCAGTCGGGAGAAAACAGGTGAGTATCAAAATGTACAATGCCTTACTTAGCCGGTTTGTGGCCACTGCCAGGAGTAGAAGCAGCATTGTCTAAGTTCGTGAACAGCAGCTCGCATCCACATTCTTCGCTCAACGTGTGGGCGTTGAGCCAGTGCAGAGGCACGGCCATGCAGACCATAGTCGCTGTAAATAGTTATACATCATCATCAAGTATTTTTTAGTCTCCACTTTAGGCGCACGACCCTCTTTGTACTACCGGAGCCATATATTAGCCAAAGTAGTCAGAGGATTTGGCCTGCACTCTCCACGCTGGCTAGACGGGTTGGAATGGTCTCTGATGTTAATAAGCTTTGTTTAGCTTTTGTTTCCTAAGTCGCCGTATCGTATACGACATACACGAGAAGAGATGGAGTGGTTCTATCCTGCCGGGCACCACACGGAAGCATAGTTTTCTTTTTGGTCAGGGGCGTCATCCTCAACTGCCAGTCCGGTGGTCGTAGGTATGGTATCGGCATGTGGTCTTAACGCCTTAATCGTAAGATTTGTTCTCAGAGACTCGCATAGATGGCGCCACTTGAAACTACACAACATTTTATCTACCGTATTATGAGAATATAAAAACATGATTCACAAAATATATCTTATTAAGGGGGAACAGTAGGCACAGTAGCGACGCCAATCATTTTATTCCTAATACTTTACAAATAGAAAGAAATTCAAGAATATAAACAATACAAGCCTTAGTAAATAACCTGAAGTATTTTTGGAATCATGTTTTGATATTATGAGAATCAGTCATTGAGAGAAAAAGTGATAACCGCCAAAAACGGCCGTTTTTGGCGGTAATCAGATTCTCATAATTCTCACTGATTCCGATAATAATAAACATGATTCCGAAAATACTTCAGGTTATTTACTAAGGCTTGTATTGTTTATATTCTTGAATTTCTTTCTATTTGTAAAGTATTAGGAATAAAATGATTGGCGTCGCTACTGTGCCTACTGTTCCCCCTTAAAAATCAAAACAATATTTTAGGGTAGGGTAGACCGAGGGTATGACAACCGCTCCGGATGGTACCTGACTCAAAGGTTGTCCATAGCCATACAAAGAGGTAATGCATCAAGTGTGATGGGAACCTTTGAGCCGGGTACAATTCGGGGGGGCATCTTTGATTAGGTTGTTATAGGTAGTGAGTGTGTTAATGTAAATTATATTCATTGTATTGTATTAATAAAATAAAATAAATGGATAAATTTTAGGCATAATATTTTAAAATGACACCGTATATTTAGTAAGTTAAAGGCTAACGCAGATTACCGCCATCTAGTATCGAGTAGCAAGCAACTCTCCTGCGCCATACATTCGCCTGCTTTTCGCAACCTTAATTTGGTCCAATATTTTTGTATGAGGTGGGCAGTCTATTACGTTAGTATCTAGTATATTGTCTTTGGTATCGGTAACGCGTGCCCGGCCTCCTGAGCTGCTACTTCCTCATCTCCAATCCATCCAAGCAAGTAGCATCCTAAATACCTTTATCCCGTTCCTGCAGTCCAACACACTCCGATCCTTCTCTAGGTTAAAAAGGGTTTCAATGGGCAGCAGCATCGAAACCGATATAAGCCAAAACACACAACAAACTGGGCTCACCAACCCGTCTACCAAGCGTGGTGAATATAAACCCCCCCCCCCACCCTATGACGGAAATTTTCGGGGGATGCCCATGTCCAGCAGAGAACTTCTTGCGGCTGAGACAACGAGGATAGTTTAGCACGACCCTCACTGAAGTTTTATTATTATTTTTATTTTTTTACTAGTTTTCTTTTACATAAGTAAAATAAGGAAGTAGGTAACTACCTCCAGGATAGAGCAATGTAAAGAGATTGAGAAAAGCCATGAAGTCGTGGCTTCTCAGTTCCGCAGTCATGTGTATTTCCAAAGGCCACTTGTAAGTTCGCAGGTGTTCCCAAAGCCACGCGTCCTTCTGCAGCATCAGCGTCCGGTGGAACGAACCCCACACGGTGGTATCTGCAGATGACAAGTAAGTTGTGAACTTGTGTCGTGGGATACTAACTCAACGATACAATATGTTATAATATATACTTCTATAGATAAACATCATAGACCCAGGCCAATCTGAAAAAGATCGTTTTCCATCTTGACCTGGCCGGGGATCGAACCTGGGACCTCCGTGTCGCAGGCTGGCGTGTTGACCACTGCGCCGCGGAGCTCGACAAATCTAGAAGTGTTTTTTTCTGCTATGGGTTAAAACCACAGAACACAGCTTTCTGTGTTCTGTGGTTAAAACCCCCCTTAAAATCCATGACTTTATACATATAGGTATATTGTTTCTTAGTATACTTAGGTAGACGAGCTCCGTGGTGCAGCAGTCAACACGCCTGCCTGCGACACGGATGGTCCCGGATTCCATCCCCGGTCAGTTCAAGATGGAAAATGATCTTTTTAATATTGACCTGGGTCTTGGATGTTTATATAAGTATCTATTATAAAATATAGTATCGTTGAGTTAGTATCCCATAGATCCCATACCATAACACAAGTCTCGAACTTAGTAGAGCGTCGATTATCCGAACTAATCGGGGGGACGTGGGTGTTCGAAAAACCGGTATTTTCGGATAATCGAACTATGTATGTACCTATATTCAGCCATACATATTTACGTACAGGTAAATGAAAAGCATATAATTTATCGACTAGCGGTTACTTGGAAGTGACATACGATTACGATAACAAGTGAACGTGTCGCGACAAGTGCGCGAAAACTGAAGCGCGGGAGGCGCCAGGCCAGCATAGCGCCCGCGGGGCGAATGAGGTGGGGGGAGCGTTGACCTGCGCGGTACTACTGTTCGGATAAGCGGTCGTTCGGTTAGCGACATTCGGATAATCGACGCTCCACTGTACTTTGGGGCTAGCTCAATCTGTGTGATTTGTCCGTATATATTTATATTTATTTATTTAGTTAAACATTTAAAACGTATACAGTGTGTAAATTGACCCTCGACATTTTCTTAAAGGGGTGAACCGACCGACAATATGAAAAACCTTTCCTATGAAACCGATGCTGAGGCTAATTCAAAAATGTTTTCGAGTTACCAGCACAGGCCCTTTAAGATAAGTTTTTCATGTCATATGGTCAAAGTTCAAGGGTCAATTTACTCGTGGAATTTCCAGTGTTAGTCGGAAAAGTTGAACATATTGATGGGCTGATAAGTACAAAATGCGCGACACTTGCCTACCTAGTGGGTGTGAGCATTATGTTAAGCAACCCCGGGCGCAGAACCCCACTTGGATGGTGACCGCAAGTGAAACAAAAATATCTCTAGCTCCTCCGTGCTTCGGGCATTGGCATCATTGACAGCAGTCGTTAAGCTATACCTACATCAGATGCCTTTAGGCGAAAAATATGTATAGGCTAATAGGCTTGAAAAATCTGACGTCAGTGTTGGCCACTAACACAGAAAAAAAACCCGGCCAAGTGCGTGTCGGGCCACGCGCAGTGTAGGGTTCCGTAGTTTCGAATGACAACATTGAGTTCACACTGTTCACACTGTTCACACTGTTCACACTCGCACCTCACAGTTTAAAGCCCAAAAACATCAAACAATAAAAATTGTATGACATTTTCGAGTACATTTTATAAGTTGATTGCCTATAACTTTTTAGTTTGCTCTTAGTACTCAGCTCTGATAGTTTTCCTTTCAACTTCAGTATATATACTACTGCTGTATTTTTTTTCACGTATCCATATAATAACCGTTTAGCAGATAGAGGGGGACACACACACACACACACACTTACCTCTAACAAAAATTTGCACTTTAAAACCAAATATTTCGGAAATGGATCCCTAAATCGAAAAATGGTGTTCTCAACCTCACAATATTTTTTGAAGACCTATTTAACGATAACCCACATAATGGCTAAACAAAGAAAAAAAAAATACTCCCCCACTTTACATGTATGGGAGTTACTCTAAAAAATTTTTTTTTCAAGATTTTTTTCTACCACTTTTTTGCCATGATTAAAATACATATCCCTGCCAAATAACAAGTTTCTAGTACTTATAGTCTCTGAGTAAAACCGCGGACGGACAGACAGACAGACATGGCGAAACTATAAGGGTTCCTAGTTTACTACGGAACCCTAAAAAAGGGAGGTTAAAATAAAATGCTTCTTACAGCAACGCGGCATTTTATGGACGTAGTGGTGCAGATCGATCCCCTCTTCATTTTGTATGTCGCCCAGGGCATACGTATACTTTTCGTCACCTCGTGTGAAAAGGTCCTCGTTCTGTCTCAAACTCTCCCACGACGGACAGAAGGACGAGGCCTTAAATCCCCTGGGTACTTTATGCCCCTGGCCGAAAGGCATGACAGTGGTGTTCTGAAACGAAAATTTTCATAAAAATAGAGACACGACTCTTACAAAAAAACGAATGTCACATGGAATAAGACAAGGATCCCGACGGTAAAAAGGGGTATCATTTTAACTCAGACTTACCGTACTTAAATCTTAATGTACTATAGATAAGTGGATATTAATTCTTATTTGATTTAAGAGGGTATACTAGCATTGCGTTTTCCATACAAATGTATTTCTCTATTTTCTCGCTGAAAACTGCTTCTAGAGGCACAATTTTTTTTACATACAATCTATTACTAAAATAGGTATGTCCCTATGTTTTATTTTTTTCTAAAAACCTGTTTAAAAGAAAAAAAAATTTTACAAAAAGTTTTTTTGGAAAAAATAAAAAATAGGGGCATTCCTATTTTAGTACTAGATTTTATGAAAAAAGAATTGTGGCTCTAGAACCAGTTTTCAGCGAGAAAATAGAGAAATACATTTGTATGGAAACCATATTGAAAAAATACTGCTAGTATACGCTCTTAAGCATTATAAATAAATATAAAAACCGCGTCAAAATCGTTCCAATAATTTCCAAGATAAACGTCAAGACGGTTATATTACGTATTGATTTTCTTAGAATTTAAGATATTTTTAACAAAAAACAAAAACCGACTTTAACCATTCTAAGGTCCATGCTTCAACCCCTCAGATTAATTTAAACCCTTTCAATTTTTTTTAATAAGCATAAGAAAAAAATGGAAATAAGTGTGATCCAAACGGCATACATGTATTTTTTTGGTTTTTGTGTATTTTTTCAAAAAGCGCTCGACACATTTCGATAAAAATTTAATGGGACCATCTGTAAAGTATTATTACCTAACGAACAAAAAAGAATTTCTTAAATCGGTCCAGGCGTCTTCGAGAAATCGGGGAACATACATAAGAAAAATAAAGATTACGACGAATTGTAAACCTCCTCCTTTTCTTGAAGTCGGTTAAAAACAACTGCTCAAAGAAAGAGATGTATGATTCAGAGTTTAAGTTCTTAAGTAGGTATACGTATATACTTATGTGTGATGCTTATAGTTGTAAGTATAAATAATTTTAAACTGGTATATGCTTATTTGGCTCTAACTACTCAGGCTAGTATATGGCTCTGGTAGTACAGAGAGGGTCGTGCTCCTGCAGTGGAGACTGGAAAGACCTGATGATGATGATGATGATGATGATGATGATGATGATGATGATGATGATGATGATGATGATGATATGATTATTTTATCACGACACCATAAACAAGGGCTAATATATGGACCAGCGTACACATAGCTCAGTGGCATGAACTACACACTTATTTCGAACAAAATCATATAACCTATGCGGTACACGCACCGAAACATAAAAGGGAAGACAAGAGTTAGTCAAAGTTCATGAAATCTTACAGTCTCATTATACATAGGCATCTTCGTAACCGCGGTGTACGTAAACTCTTTGCTGAAAGGCTCGATCATATTGTAGGAGGCCACTGCGGTGATCTTCATGAAGTTGGCTTGCTTCAGCAGCTCGTGATGCAGCTTGTTCTGCGAGTTTCTCGTCGCTGATACTTCCAGCGTTATTAATGGCAAGTTGTCCCAACTCTTCAGCAGCAGAGCTCGAGGTGCAACCATTGGTTCCATTCGTTTTCTCACGCATATTTTATCTTGATCTAGTGTCAAAATTAAGTAACTATACTTAGTATACAAAAATGCTAAATAAAATTGGACTGGACTGGACATGGGATCGGGATGTCCAAAATCAGGGGGTGAAAAGAGTAACTGATTGGATTCCAAATACATTAATACTACGTACTTACATGCATTTCCAATAATGATTACGATGACGACCAAATGACGACCTTCATGACGTGAGCTCAACGGTGAGCCTCTAGCGTACGTGACTAGCAAAGCCAGATCATCTTTCAAAGGTGTGGTTACATGGCAACCAATGCAATTGACATGTCAAATTGTATTTATTTACCCGTTAGATGTCCTGCCGATTCTGTTATTCCGCTTGAGTCGATTACAGGAGCGATAATGTAGCAACGCAACAATTGGAGAATTGGCCCAACTTTCCATCACCACATCTTCATCGTTACAGGTCCATTGTAGCAGAGATTGAATGCAAACGGGAACGCACTCGGATTTATTAGGAGTAAGAAAATTGAAATACCATTTAGAGTGGACGCACCAGTCCCAAACCATTCACCAGTGTTTGACCTCATGACCACCTTTGACCACCATTGTCTTCATCATCATCATCATGAATGATGATGATGATGATGATGAAGAAAATTGAAATACCATTTTACTCACTTAAAAAAATAGGTAGAATGTCCACATTACAGCAGCTTATATTGGCCACTGATTTCACCAGCAAAGAACTAGACTTGTTCCAATTTCCACTCTGCGATGATAGTTTGGAGGTGCTGCGTTCCACATCTTTGAGAGGTTGAATTTGCACTGCGCATAAATCATAACTTAAACTTTACGTTCACTTGAATGTCTCTACAAAAAGGGACCATTTAACATTTTAAATATTACTTATCAATGTAACGTAGAGATGAGAGTAGTAGGCAGAATATCTCCGGCAAAAACGTACGACTTATGAATACTAAAGTTAGCGTCTTTTTTACTTGTAGCTCACCTGCTAGTGATCATCTCTTCCAGAACGCTACAAAAAGTCTACGAAAAACACATATTTTCTTACTAAAGGATAGTCGGTTAAAAGGTTAATTTCTCATAATCCAAGCGATCGTCGCTCATAGAAAATCTTAATACTTTTTTTAACGGCTCTAACGGATTTTTTTATTCCATTCGTAGCTGGTTGAAGTTCACAGCTATTCTCGATCGATCGAAATACAAGCGCATAGGAGACGGAAGCGCCGTGTGGTTCCCGGCAGAGTGGAATAATACCACTGCAAGGCTTCCCGCGGATGTCGTAGAAGGCGACTTAGGAAATACAAGCTGAACAAAACTTATAAACATCAAAGAGACCACCTCCAACCCGTCTGGCCAGCGTGAAAAGTGTAGGCCAAATTCTCCTACTGCTCTGGGAATGTGGCGTAACTAAACCATCTGGGGCCCGTGGCAAATTCTTTTGATGAGGCCCTATCAGTAAAAATCGTCACGTTGTACTCAGTTTAATTTTATTAAACTTCGAGATTTTCAGCGTACTCAATTACACGTTGTATATGTCCCACTAATGGACATAGGCCTCTTCTCTTAGGTAAGAGGGAATGGTCTGTAGTCCCCACACTAGCCCAATGCGTATTGGAGAATTAACATTCATCCATAGAACATAATATCTCAATGCATTCATCATCTATTCGCTAGTTTTTCGGTGTAGGAACCGCATCGTGAGGAACCTGAAACCTGTAAAATGTATGCACATTAACAATGAAATTAAAATAACAACTTAATTTCAATAAGGTATTTATTAAGTAAAATCTTTTTTTCGAGCTTTCTGTTCCTAAAAAGTGTCTATAGCATGATCAAAGATCGGGCTATAGAATTTTCAATAGACAGAATAGCCAAGTTACATAACGTGTCTTGTCTCAGAGGTTTTCATAAATAGGTTTTTATCAATTTTAGTTTTGAAAATGCTCGTTCAGCACTAGCTGTAGTCACAGGAATTGTAAGAAACAACATTAATGCAGTGCAAACTTCAGGAAAGCTGGTTGAAATGCTACCTTGAAATTGTATTATGGTCTTTAAATGTCTCGCTTTGGATTTTAAGCAGAACTTATAAAATATACTTTTCAAATATAATAAAATACTCAGGTACTATGTTAAAAAAAATTTTTTGAGCTCTTGGCCTCTTCCGCCTGGGCCCTCTTGGGTTGGGGGCTCGTGGCATTTTGCCAGCCCTACCACCCTATTGTTACGCCACTGGCTCTGGCTAATATATGGCTCTGGTTGTACAGTGAAGGCTAAGAAAGACCTGACGATGATGAAAATGTGACAATGTGTAAAATAGACAAACTGTTTTGAAAAGTTATACTCACCAACTAACGGACAGTCGGCAAACAGGTACATCTTCTCGTAATCCGAAGGATCGTAGCTCATGGATCCTATGATAACTGGAGTGTCTTTTTCAACGTCTCTTGCTCCCACAGACTTTAGGATTCCGGACAATACCAGTTGGTTAAAGAAGGTCACTTTCACAGCGAATTTCGTTGACGGTTCGTCAGCCAGCCTCAGACTCATCAGCTTGACGTCTAGGCTGTCCATCGGTGGAACGAACTCTGGTTCTGCTATTTTTAAATTCGAAGACTTTGAGGAGAGGACCACCTCAGACTTCGCAGACTAAAATAAAGAATATAATATTGTACTGTATTGCTAGTATTAAGTAGGTACAACATATCCTGAGTCGAAGATAATGTTGTTGAATACAGGCTCTAATATAAATAAATAAGGTCATAATCGAGGTCATAATCATTGTGTCAGGTTGCATCGTCTGGTTCAGAGCTTCAAGGCCATATTATGTCCAAAATTAGAATCAAATACATATTTTTAACAGACTTCAAAAAAGGGGGATGAACCGACTGTGATGATTATTTTTTTGTTGGAAAGGAGATATTTTAAGGGTGGTCCAATGACAAGGAAACCAGGATGGATGATGGCATCTCAGGGAAATCGAGGCGAACTTTCCAAAATTGTAAGGGCGACTAGTGTGTTTATTATTTTTTCATTAGGGATTTTAAAATACACTTATTAGTTTTCTGTTTGAAGTCAGTTTTTTTATTATTATAATTAATTATGTACCTTGCTTCTTTTTAACTTATTCATTTTCTAAAATTCTCACTGGTCTCGTATTTAAATTTCCGTCTTCAGTAGATTTAACTGAATACTTTCTGAAGTATTTAACGATTTTCGTTTAAATCTTCTCAATTAGATATGAATTATATGCTTTTTGGGAATGAAAACTGAATCACCAACGCGAACACGTGTGATAAGGCAATGACAATCTCAGATGACAATCAACAAATACAAGTCAAGTTGATAATGTCACAGCGACAAAAATTGCATTAAGAACTTTTTAACTTATTCGTTGGCTATTAAAAAAACCGTACCCGTAAGCAAAAAAAGACGTAGTACATCATGAAAAAAGTTTTTTTATATTTCTGTCTGTGCCGTAACTAAAATAAACATTGGAGCCTGCTCTATAGTTCTGTGGTCTTCGAGCAACACGGTTTCCGTACAAAGTTATGGTTCTGTGTTAGCCTGCGGTTCGAAGTCTGTGGTAGCCTGCATGGAAAAAACTGCATAAGGCCAGTCAATATCGTCATCAAACACAACAAAAAACTATTACCGGGAGCGTTTTAGACGAGTTGCTACTGTAAACTACTTACAATTACGACCATTTGATTTTTAGACCATGCGCGATGTAGACTAGTTGCTACTATACAGGATGTTAGTGTGAACAAATGAAAATGTGACATACTTACATGATAAATAATTTAATTTAATTCACTTGTTTAAACTTATATAGCAACATTTTTTTATTTTTTTGCTGTGCCCTAACAGGGTTCATGTCAGAACTTAATGTACTTTTTACACCATATGTACAATGTACGTAAACACATGAGATGCAATAAATTATTGAGTATTGAGAACAGTGCTATCCTTTGAACCAACAAACCAGCCCGTCAAAATGAACAACTTTTCCTTTAGAACCAATGCTGGGAACACAAAATATTTTTCAACATTTTCATACAAATTGCCGGACCGGCCGAACACTTTTGTATGGGAATTTTTTTTAAGCTACCGGCATTGGTCCCGTATAAAAAGTTGTTCATTTTGGCGGGCTGGATTATTGGTTAAAAGGAGGATACTGTTCACAGTAACACCCTGTAGACTAGTGATGTTCGTGACCATTCGATACCAACCCGAAGGGTTTAACCCATTTGTGTTTAAAATGAGGCCTATTATATATCGATTAAGACGTATGACAAAGTGTAATAATATCACCACACCATCCATTTTGTATTTCGCATTCAGCTTCAACACCGTCATGATCGTATTGAAACTGCTTTTTATTTTGTTAGCTTTTCGTTGTTTTCAGTGTTTACCTACCATACCAAAGGAGATTGCCGAAAATTTTGTAAGTATTAAAAAGAAACCCTGTCGTGTGTATTAGGAAGAATGTAGGTAATATTAGTAAAGTGGTTGGGTATCGAAATCGGTTCAGTCGTTTTATGAAATATTGCAATTCTTATTGCGAGGGCTACCCTCTAGGCCTAAAGATCAGCATTGCCATTCAACGTGGCCATGCGGCCGGCTTCCTGCAGGCCGATTTGCTAACTCTTCATATCAAAAATAAAAATAGTCATTCATACCGAAGCCGTAATGAATATTGAAGTTATCATGAAAATGATGTACACCGTAGCTGTCAAAAGTTAGCAAATAGGCCTGCTGGGCACGCTACCGGGATGCAACGATCTCCCCGGCCTTTTATTTGTAAACTAGCTGTTACTCGCAGTTTTGCACGCGTGATTTGCGCCTGTGTCCTTCTCAGTACTCTAACCTATGTGTATGCAAAATTTCATGATGATCGGTTCAGCAGATAAGGCGTGAAAGCGTAACAAACAAACTCACTTTCGCATTTATAATATTAGTTAGTATTAGGATACATATTTTTTTATTCTTTAGTTTGTTAGGGCATAAATATAAAATTGAAAAAAAAAAATATCGCGAGACCGATTTTATGGTTGAACTACAATTTTTTTTTCTTTAAAGATTTCGGAAATAGAAGTAGCTTTCAAAATCAAAAAGTTCTTGCTTTCTGCGTTCTAACTTAATCACTATGATTTCCACAGGGACCGTTCAAGGCAGAGTTTTCAAATATAAAACTATGTAATGGACCCAAACGCAAGGATCTGGCGAAATGGTCGGCAGCAATGGTTAAAATAGAGAATTCGTACATACTTTATACGAATATTACATTTTTGGAGAAACTTCACATAGACCACGTATGTACCTCCTTAGAAGTAAAAACGGAATCGCATATCTTTGGCCATTTTGGCAAGCAGTTAAATAAAGGGTGAAAGGGATAGTGCAGGCACAATCCAGAGCGTGTTATTATCAACATTAATTCAAAGTTCTATATTTTTTTATTAAGTTTGATTATAATCGCTTTTTGGAAGCGACTTTTGCTAATAAATTGAGAAGTGTTATTCACAGCAGGAATATGAGGAATCAAATTTACTTGTTTTTGGGCGTCAGATTAGCTTCTAAAAGAAAATTACAATTTAAACATATCAGCTAAATCTCTGGGTATTTAAACTACTATGGCTCAGTATCGATACTTTTTTTTACAAGCACGAATTCACAAAAAAAAAATAAGTAGGAGTCTGTCTGGCACATAGAACTATAGTTATTAATCTGAGGTCTGGGCAATAGACGTTTGATTTAGCTTCCGATTCTCTGTCTG
This sequence comes from Rhodophaea formosa, assembly GCA_963082605.1. Lineage (NCBI taxonomy): Eukaryota > Metazoa > Arthropoda > Insecta > Lepidoptera > Pyralidae > Rhodophaea > Rhodophaea formosa. The sequence continues at coordinate 4,621,662 of OY720216.1, read as the reverse complement.
ATCTTGGTCTGAACCAATGGGTTTTACACAATGTCCGATCTGAATCCGTGAAAATAAAATAAAAAAATCGGAGCATATCTAAAAACTCGCGCCGAATTCGTGTATGTAATACAGGTAGGTTTTTTATATATATATATATATAGGTATTTTATATGTTTTTCTTCCAATTTCAGATTAGAATGAATGTTTATAAATTAAAAAATAATATGAAAAATGTGTTTTGGAGCAAGAGAGTAGATAATCCATGTCAACATTTCGCTGTGGGAGAAATATTAAACAAATATTTTGGCGTTGGTAGAAACTGCATTGCTCTAATGGTAAGATCTACTTAAAATTCGAAATTTAATATATAAATTGGGAGACTGGTGTTCTATAATGTAGGCAAGTCAAGCAAGAAGACGAAAGTAAGTGTAATTTTGTTAAGGGATACATTTAAATAAATAAATAAATAAATATATACGGACAAATCACACAGATTGAGCTAGCCCCAAAGTAAGTTCGAGACTTGTGTTATGGGATACTAACTTAAGGGGGAACACTAGGCACAGTAGCGACGCCAATCATTTTATTCCTAATACTTTACAAATAGAATGAAATTCAAGAATATAAAAAATACAAGCCTTAGTAAATAACCTGAAGTATTTTTGGAATCATGTTTTGATATTATGAGAATCAGTAATTGAGAGAAAAAGTGATAACCGCCAAAAACGGCCGTTTTTGGCGGTAATCAGATTCTCATAATTCTCACTGATTCCGATAGTAATAAACATGATTCAAAAAATACTTCAGGTTATTTACTAAGGCTTGTATTGTTTATATTCTTGAATTCGTTTCTATTTGTAAAGTATTAGGAATAAAATGATTGGCGTCGCTACTGTGCCTATTGTTCCCCCTTAACGATACTATATTTTATTACAAATACATATACCTATAGATAAATATCCAAGACCCAGGTCAATCTGAAAAAGATCATTTTCCATCTTGACCTGACCGGGGATCGAACCCGGGACCATCCGTGTCGCAGGCCGGCGTGATGACCGCTGCGCCACGAAGGTTTTTAAAATATTTGTTTCGACACAAATAAAAAAAATGTTTTAATAACTAGCTTGTATATAATTTCTCAAAAATCCGTGTCATGGTTCACCACTTTTCTCAGTATTATCCTGTTTAATATTGTATAGTATACTCCCAACACGATATAAAATATAGCCCCTGATTTCTGCTTTACCGCAAGTTATAAAGTCGTGGTCAATTTTACAGGGTTACGTGTAAAACGCCAACAACTTCGCACTACGACTAGATATCATCATCATCATCAGTTCTTTTTTAGTCTCCATTGCAGGAGCACGACCCTCTCTGTACTGCCAGATTCATATATTAGCCATAGAGCGGTCAGAGGATTTGGCCTACACTCGTCACAATGGTTAGACTGTTTGGGAAAATCTCTTTGATGTTTTATAAGCTTTGCTTTAGCTTGAATTTCCTAAGTCGCCTTCGACAACATCCACGGGAAGACTTGGTGTGGTATTTTTCTACTCTACCGGAAACCACATGGTGGCTTACACCATAAATAACAACTTTTCATATGGAACCAATGCCGAAATCTCAAAACAGACACGACATTTTCACACAAAAGTGTTCGGCCGGCACAGCAATTTATAAATAAATATATGTATGCGGACCAATTACACAGATTGAGCTAGCCCCAACGTAAGTTCGAGACTTGTGTCATGGGATACCAACTCAACGTTACTGTATTTTATTACAAATACATATATAGATAAACGTCCAAGCCCCGGTCAATTTGAACAAGATCATTTTTCATCTTGACCTGACCGGGGATCGAACCCGGGACAATCCGTGTCGCAGGCTGTTGACGGCGTGTTGACGGCTGCGCCACGGAGCTCGTCATATTTTGTATGAAGCTGGCGAAAATATTTTTGAATTCCCAGCTTTGGTCCCGCAGGAAGAGTTGTTTATTTTTACGGGCTGGTTTAATCGTTTAAAGGGTAAGGAAGATTTCCCTAATAGCTCGTATATGTTAATAATATCATTCATATTTTTCAGGGTGAAAGGCAGTACGTAGCAAATATGACGGAAATTACGCACGCAGTTTTCGGAAAATCTTTTTACTACGGAGAATACATCATGAAAAGCTACTCGATTTCAGATAAAGGGAATCTATTCTGTATGGAACTTAAATGCTTGTATAAAAAAATATGAACATTTTCTATTTTCCTTTTAATGAACTATGTGCGATGTACGAAGCTCTTGTTTTATTTTTTATTAGCTATATCACAAATTTCATATATATTAAGGAGATTATACTTATTTAGTATTCTACATATTGAGACTTTGCTTAACATAGCAGGATGGGAGTCATCATTACAGCAAAAAACTTCTACTCATCCATCCATATCCATACATCCTACATATATAAACATATAATAAAACAGTAAGAAAAATGTGTCTGTACATTGAATATATTTCAAAAAAAAAGCTTGTGGCGATGGAGACATATCCATAGGTACATCTATCATCATCAGGTGTTTTTTAGTTTCCACTGCTACTTCCATTATATTAGCCAGAGCAGACATGGATCATCCTCAAGGATGGAGAGGTCTTTTTGATGTTTATAAGCTTTTTAGCTTGTGTTTCCTGAGTCCCCTTCTATACGACATCCACGGGAAGACTTGAAGTGGTCCTATTCCACTCAGCCGGGAACCACACGACGGCATACCTTACATCTATACATATGGTAATGGAGTAAGAATAAAAAAAAATCCGTCTGTTTGTTTGTCTGTATATCTGATTGTCTGTTTGTACACGCTAATCTCCGGAAATACTAAACGGATTCGAATAAAACTTTATTTGTTATATAGCTATTAAGCCTGGGCAACATATGATGTATATTGATTTTAGAAAATGGAACATCTGATGCAGAACCATATTCGTCCAGCTAAACTATAAGAAATACAAAAGTGACGTCTTCACGTCAGTGAATCTAAGATTTGGAGCACTTGTTGCGGAACCATAATGGTCCTGGTAAACTATAGGAAATATAAAAATGACGCCTTAGCAAAAGTTGTTCAAACTGATTAGTATGTTTAACACGCTTTTATACTTGACTACGAGTATGTATACGCTCCACACTTTATAACAGTTGTAACTAACTATGTATGTAAGAAAATCTTTGAATCTTAATTTGACCCACTTCCTGGTCTTCGATTAGGATGCAATTTTGCACACGCTCTGAGTTCTGATGACAATACATGACTAGCGTGCTAAAAGCGTGTTTTTTTTAGATTTTTAAACTGTTATAAATTTTTGTTGAGGTATACAAATCCAAGATTTGGAACACCTGATTGGTAATTAAATTTTATATCGACAATTTTATAGCGTCGCACTAGCCACTGGGATATTGTGCGTAGAATAGGTTGAGCTCATATTATAGGTGACCGCGGCGCCGGGTGACTTGGGGTATACCCTTTCTGACAATGTAGCTTTCGGCCCATACGGCAAACATGAGAGTTGCTGCTCTCCAAAAGCTTTGCCATTGTTTCTTAGATCGAAAAAATAACGAGTTATATTTATTTGCAAGATGTAATAATTAATGTTAAAATCAAAATGCTCTTCCAAAAGAATCACTGAGAGTACAAGTTGATTGTGAGTCACCTTGCTATCCGATATGCTTTTTCTTCACGGTTATTAGAAGTTGTGTTCTCTGTAATGTAAAATGTTTAGAGGCGCCGGGAAATGAAATGAAATATAAATAGTTTTTATTCAAATTTTGGATCTCATGTATCGCTTTTTGAACGTCATTTATCTTTCTTGTTATATTTTTTTTTTGCAAAATCGAAAACTACTAGCGTTTTGGAAAGACCAGTGCTGAGAAGAATACGCCGAAAGAAACTCAGTTCAGTATTGGTCCCTACGTGCCAGAAGGGCATAATAAGTAACAGTTATAAGTCTACACATACATTTAACAAATATTTGACTAATTCCAAGCATTTTCATCTATTAAATAATCATTTATACAGTAATATGCTTTTTTATAAGCTGATTTTTAACAGCAGTCTTAAATTTATTAAACGATAGTTCTAACAATTCATTGGGAATTATATTATAGAAGCGTAGTCCAAGACCTAGAAATGAACCCTTTGTTTTCTGCAGCCGCAATGCTGGAGTTGCTAATTTATTTATATTTCTTGTGTTCCTACCATGAATATCACAATTCTTTTTATATAAATGAAGGTTTTGACGTACATACATGATATTCGCAAAGATGTACTGGGAGGGAAATGTCAAAATAATAATGTCCTTAAATAATTCTCTAAGAGAGTCTCGAGTACCTAGTTTATATATTGCTCTAATAGCGCGTTTTTGCAGAACAAATATAGTGTTGACGTCTGCAGCGTTACCCCACAGCAATATTCCATAGGACCTAACACTGTGAAAGTAGCTAAAGTATACCAAATGCGCAGTGTCGACATCAGTCAGCTGTCTGATTTTCCTAATTGCGTAAGCCGCTGAACTAAGTTTACCCGCCAAAGTTGTAATGTGGGCACCCCATTGAAGACCGGAGTCAACTGTTATTCCGAGAACTGTTGTTTTATCTACCAAATCTAATGTTTCATTATCAACTATTATACGCGTTGGCAGATCTGGGACATTCGGTAGGCAAAATTTGATACATTTAGTTTTTTCGCGTTAAGCAACAGGTTATTCGCTGTAAACCAGTCCAATACTTGAGCTAATGTACTATTGACCTCGTCAAAACAGTCGGTTTTCCTATCTAAACGAAAGATAAGTGATGTGTCATCAGCGAATAGTACAGCCTTACATGTATTAACATGGTATGGTAAATCATTTATATATATGAGGAATAACAAAAGTCCTAGAATAGAGCCTTGGGGTACACCCATCTTAACAGATGATCCGGAAGATTGAACCCTATCTAAACTAACATTTAGAACTCGGCTATTTAAAAATGACCTAATTAAGTCCAGAGCTTTCCCTTTAATTCCATAATGTTCTAGCTTAGATAGAAGGGTATTGTGGTCAACGCAATCAAACGCTTTGGAGAGATAACAAAATACACCTATTGCATTCTGTTTTCCCTCCCAAGCGTCATAGATATGTTTTAAAAGAGCTACCCCGGCGTCTGTGGTTGACCGGCCTTTAGTAAATCCATACTGCTCGCTATGGAAAAGACCATTTTTATTAAAAAAGGATAGTAACTGATTAAAAATCATTTTTTCAAATATTTTACTTAGTGCTGGCAAAATAGAGATAGGACGATAATTAGCAGAATCGTTTCTATTACCCGATTTATATAAAGGTATAACTTAACTTCATCAAGTCAGGAAAAGGCCCCGTATCTATACAAATAAATTATATCTATAATGTTACTTATTACAGACACTGAGATATCCCACAGGTCACCAGTCTTTTTATTATTTAAACTTTTAAAAATGTCAATGATTGTCTCAGGTGTAACATGGTGAAAAATGAAATGTTTGTTACAAACCGGTATACAATTATTTAATATTTTTTTAGATTCTTTACATGAAGAACGTAAAGAGGCAGTAGTGTTTACTGGAATATTAGTGAAAAAATCCTCAAAATATTGAACAGCATCTCCATTGGTAGTAAGGACCTTATTATTAGTTTTTAATTCTATTTTATTATCCCTGGTTTTAGCTTTACCGGTTTCTTTATGAATAATTTTCCATGTTTCCTTTACTTTATCTTGAGAGTTTAAAATAGATTTCTTAATATATAATGCCTTAGCACACGAGCAAACTTTTTTAAAGACCTTTGAATAATTTTTAACAAAAGTAATAAACTCAGAATTTTGATTATAAGCTTTCATAGCCAGTAATTCATATAATCTATTTCTACTGATGTAAAAATAATAATAAGGGAAATAATAATATTCAAAATTTCACATTTGTAACAAGTATACCTATTAGAAGGATTTATACCCATTTATGTTCAAAATGAGGCCGATTAAATATCGATTAAGACACATGACAGAGTGTAATAGTACCAGCATCCATTTGTTTTTCATATTCGGCTTCTAAATCTACATCATCATGATCGCATTAAAGCTGCTTTTCATCTTGTTAGCTCTTCTTTGTTTTCAGTGTTTACAACTGCCCATTATACCCAAGGAGATTGCAGATAATTATGTGAGTATTGTCATAAACCTGCATTTAATTGTTCAATCCACTCAGGGCAAAGTTCTTAATTAAATACCATGAAAATTAAATAGTTCAAATGAAAATATCTATAATTATTATAAGATGATATACTAACATAGGATGTAAGGATTTTGTTACTAACGAAATATGGACGTAAGAGCTCATACAGACGAACACCGACACACGCCGCAGCCGCCGACCTGCCGTCATCGACACCATGCCGTTCGTCTGTATGAGCTCGAAGTCTGAAATAAATAATTTTATTTATTTAATGACTTTCTCAGGGACCGTTCCAAGCAGAGCTATCAAATATAAAACTATGTAATGGACCCAAACGCAAAGATCTGTCGAAATCTTCGGCAAGAATAGTTAAAATAGAGAATTCTTACATACTTTATACAAATATTTCATTTCTGGAGAATGTCCGCATGGACCACGTATGTACCTCCTTAAAAGTATAATCGCATAACGTTATAGACCGTCTTTTTTGATTATACTCTTATTAAAATAAAGAATTAAGATATGATATTGAACCGGCAGCCTTTATACTCTTTACTCGTACAAAGAGTATAAAGACTGCCGGAACAAATCCTGCACGCGTGGATTTTTTTCCCATATTTTTTTATTTATTTTATTAAGAGCGTATACTAGCAGTATTTTTTCAATATGGTTTCAATACAAATGTATTTCTCTATTTTCTCGCAGAAAACTGATTCTAGAGCCACAATTCTTTTTTCATAAAATCTAGTACTAAAATAGGAATGCCCCTATTTTTTATTTTTTCGAAAAAAACTGTTTTTGTACAATTTTTTTCTTTTAAACAGGTTTTTAGAAAAAAAAATAAAACATAGGGACATACTTATTTTAGTAATAGATTGTATGTAAAAAGAATTGTGCCTCTAGAAGCAGTTTTCAGCGAGAAAATAGAGAAATACATTTGTATGGAAAACGCACTGCTAGTATACCCTCTTAAGAGTATTTATAGACCATCATCCCAACCTGATGAATTGAGTCTTTGGCTTATTCGAAGTGACATTGGCTATAATAATCGATAGGGCAGACTTCTTATCTTTCTTTGAAAAAAAAAAGTGTATACACATTCGTATGTTTTTCCTCCAATTTCAGATTAGAATTAATGTTTATAGATTAAAAAATAACATGAAAACTGTGTTATTGAGTAAAAGAATAGATGATCCATGTAAAAATTTTGCTCTGGGAGAAGTATTAAACAAATATTTTGCCATTGGTAGCAACTGCATTTGCCTAAAGGTAAGACCAACTTAAAACTCAAAATTTACAACGTAGCTCTAAATAACGTTGACATTTTCAGAAATGGAACATGCTATGATGTCTGTTATATACCTATCTAAATAGTATTTTTCTTAATAGGCCAGTCAATATCGACACAAAAAGTGTCAAACATTGTACGCTCATGTATCGGCGATTTTTTTATGTATTGTAAAGACCACTAAGAAAAGCCTACACCTGAGTTTGCAACTTCCGTAAATCGAAGTGGGTTCACACACTAGCGCCACCCAGCAATTAATTCATTTACTCATAAATCAAATTTAAAAAATGTAATAGCTGATTGCCCTAGTAAATTACTTGTAGTATTCTTTTTGTTACTTTTCATAGATATTACAATCTAAGTTTTAGAGAACGAAATTTTTGATAATTCGGTAGGTAATAATTCGTTCTCTTAATTCATCAAATGAAAACTTGTACCAATAATACTACAATTAATTTACTAGGGCATTCTTAAATTTGATTTGATTTCGGACTTATAGAATTAATTGCTGGGTGGCGTTAGTGTGTGAACTCACTACGCCTTAACCCTGTGCTACTCCTGGGGGGCCCGAAAGTATGGGACTTTTTTCAGTTATTACGAAAAAACTACCTAGAGATGCCTTTTTCGGGTATCTTTGTATAAATGTTCACAATACCTTAAAAAGCTAAAAGATATTTGCGAAATTCCAAATACGTTCTGATAATATGTGTCTATAATCACCTAAGCTATTCTGCCGATGCCTATCATAGGTATTAACCGACTAGTCGATGAGACAAAATAAAATAGTCAGTCATTTAAAACATTTTTTTATCTGACTGTACTAAACGGTTTTGATAATTTGATGGTGTCCGAATTGTCAGTGAAAAAATATTAAAATTAAAAAGTGTCAATTCGGACAGGCTGTCCGAGTATTTTTTGTCAGAATTGTCAGTTAATCAATCAAACTTCCTGATTTGGTTATAATCACAGAGAACTCACAATGGTCTTAACGCCACTAGCATCAGTGGCGCTACATGAATTTTACGGGGTGCATTTGAAAGAAAACGGAGATAACCGAGATACCACTTAAAATTATGTTCTGCGAAGTCCTACATAACCCTTCAAATTATTTAAAGAAGTAATTAATGGGTCAAAGGGATATAGTCGTGGGCAATTCTACATACCTTTATGTCTGTATTATCATGGATTTACATTTTCAGGGTGAAAATCAATACATAGCAAATATGACAGAAATTACGCACGCAATTTTCGGAAAATCTTTTTACTACGGAGAATACATTATGAAAAGCTACTCGATTTCAGATAAAGGGAATCTATTCTGTATGGAACTAAAATGCGTGTATAAAAAAATATGAACATTGTCTATTTTCTGTTTAATGAACTATATGCGATGCATGAAACTTTTGTTTTATTTTTTATATTTAAGCGGTTAATTATTCTACGTGTGCTTTGGAATAAATATTTGTTTATGTTTCATATTTCAGGGGCTTGCTCGTTTGTCGTCCTTTATCATAAAAATTTGATGATTGACTCTATCACTTAAACATATGTATAAGGAGATTTACCGATTCAGTATTCTAACAAATTGAGATTTTGCTGAACATAGTAGGACGGAGTCATCATTACAGCAAAAAACTCTTTTCATACAATAATAATTAAAACATTCACTAAAAACGCTTTTTTTTTATTTATTTACCATATAAAAACATATTTTACAATATTTAAATAAGAATTACATATAAAAACCACGTAGGTTTGTGCCTATGTTATTCTACTATGAAAACATCGAAATTAAGATCTATCGACTTACCTACCTATCTACTTTCATTTTACATTGCACATTAGATAATCTTTAGGAACCAGATAAATATTAAGTGTTATCCAAAAAATATCTCTTCAATTTAGTTTTTATATTGTTAGGCGTAATGTCATCTCGTAACTCAGGAGGTAAATTATTGATTAAACGAGGAATAATGTTTTAAAATTTACAACTTCATGATTAATAATTTAAATTGTTAAAGCTTAGTCTGAGCAACAAGCTCACCCATCTAAAGTGTCGCGCATTATGTGGAATGATGACGCGTCATTACATACATAAACTGCGATACTTGCTGCTGCCGCCGAACTTTGCTTTAATTCAAAATCCCTCAACCCCCCTTATCTATATCTTCTAGTCAAAAATACTAAATGTACATACAAAACATTTTCTGTACATTTAGTATTTTTGACTAAAATGGAAAGCTAAAAATTTTTTTTTATTTCTTATCTGTCTGTCTGTATGATTACGCTTATGTCCGGAAATATTGGACGGATTCGTATGAAACTTTGTTTGCTTTATAGATATTAATCCTGGGCAAGATATAGGGTAGAAATGATTTTGGAAAAAAGAACACCTGATGCAGCACCATAATGGTCCAACTGAACTATAAGAAATACATTTAAAAGTGGACCCTTAGCAAAAGTTGTTAAGATTGATGAGCATGTTTGATGAGGTATAAAAATCTAAGATTTGGAACACCTGATGCAGAGCCATAATGGTCCAGGTAAACTATAAGAAATATAAAAATGACGCCTTAGCAAAAGGTAATCACAGACATCGACCAATCACAGACGACCGTTGTTTACTTCTTATGGAATGAATTACAAAATAACGGATTTGAAAGTTAACATGTGTAAAAATAGCTGTGAGAAATATACCAATAATTAAATAAAATCCAAATAAGATTTTACAGTGATTAATTAACATATAAATATCATTGCTATATTTTGCCATTCTAACACATGCATGAATGTGAACGCGGGAGCGTTGCGTATCGGCCGCGGGCCGTCGTAGCGAGCGCGTGGTGTCCAAACATTCCGGTACTTTGTAATAATTTGATTGACACTAATTTGATTATTTTTTCTTTGTAACTAATAAATATTTTGTTAGTTTTATATTGTTTATCGTTACTTCAGATCATGATTTATTATATCCTTAAAAGTATGACACGTGATTACCAGTCAGCCTGTATAACCGCAATAGTGAAATTTTTGGACGTTTTCTAATAATTTGTTAGACCAAGTCGTGAAAATGTAAAAGAGTGTTTCTTATTTGTAATCTACTCAAAAAGCTCTTTCATTTGACATGGTATGTTTATAACAATTTTTTTTCTTTCTAAATTTCTAATCGATTACTAGATTTTTTTTTGTCAATTTTCCGATATACTATCGGTATAATCTACTTGATTTTCATACATACTTTGCAGGCGTGAATTTGGCCAACGATTTGTCCTCGTGGCCTTTAGGTTTTATGACTTAGGCTTTGACTACCCCGCAAGCAGCAATAATATTCAAAAATTTTACATTTCGACAAGTATAGGTACATACGTTTCTAACAAGTATACCTATTAGAAGGATTTATACCCATTTATGTTTAAAATGTGGCGACAGAACTCAGTTGGAGCTGTACCGTTCCCTGGGCGCACACCTTGCCCAGCGAGAAGATCTTCCCTTTGTGGCGGTCGAGCATACCACCTCACTCCCGCTACAAAAATGAGGCCAACTGTCTCCGTGGTTCAATGGCTAAGGCGTTCGCCTTAAGATCCGGAGGTCGTGGGTTTGAATTCCACGGGAAGCACTAATTTATTTAGATGTTTCCAGTTTGGTTAGGACAGGACTTGAATCACCTCAATGTCTAAAAGAAAGAAGATTCCGTGCTTCGGAAGGCACGTTAAGCAGAGCTCTTTCAAGATCCTTTCGGTCTGTTTCCCCTGTTGAAGGGTTACGGAGATCAGACGATAGTCGCTCCAACGTAATAACTAGATCCGTCAAATCTGGGGTCATGATTGAACGCTTACCCCGGGCTCTCAGCGTACCCCGGGTTCGCTCTAAGAGCGACTCCAGAAGCATGGTTGCTTCACATGGGGACATCACGCTCGGATGCAGATCACAGTGCATCCAGACAAACCTTCGTGGTTTTTGGATGTCATTAAATTGTAATCTAGTGGTTAAGTTTTTATAACATAAATAAAAAAAATATATATTTTTAAAATGAGGCCGATTAAATATCGATTAAGCAGTATCACCATCCATTTATTTTTCATATTCGGCTTCAACACCATCATGATCGCATTGAACCTGCTTTTCATTTTGTTAGCTCTTCGTTCTTTTCAGTGTTTACAGCAGCCCATTATACCCAAGGAGATTGCAGATACTTATGTGAGTATTAAAATAAACCTACATTCAATTGTTCAATCCAGTCGGACAAAATCATTTTTTTTGTATATAAATACGGGTTGGGTATCAAAATAGGTACAGTAGTTCTATGAGATATTGAAATAACATGAGCGCTTCCCTTTATCTTGGCCAAAAAATAGCATTGCCATCCACGTGAAAGATAGCTGGCCTTCTGGGCACGAGACCGGGGTATCTGTCCGGCCTTTATTTTTTGAAAGAAAGAAAGAAAAAGATAGGAAATTAATTTCAGAAATACATTCAGTTTACTGTAATTAAATTTTTATTTCCTGTATAGTAAGGCACCAAAAAGGGGCCACTCAGCATAAGGCAGTAAATAGATATTATTTTCAAATGAAGCTACGTCATTTTCACGTCTGTTTAGGCATTCCTTTAAATTATGTTAATAAAACTGTTCAAGAATCTAGTTACACTTTTAAGGGATCCGTACCCAAAGGGTGTAAACGGGTCCCTATTCACGAGAATTTACTATCTGTCCGGCTGTTCGTCTGTCTGCCAACAGGCTGTATCTCATGAACTGTGTAGTAAGGCAGATGAAATTTTCACAGATGTATTTCTGTTGCCGCTATAATAACAACTACTAATAATAGAATAAAATAAATATTTAAGGGGCTTCCATACAACGAACGTGATTTATTTCCTGGTTTTTGCTCGGTAGTCTAATGTTGTGATGATGTTACGGAGCCCGTCATGCGCAAGTACGAGTCGCATTTGGACGATTTTTTATTCCTGAAAAGATTTTGGAAATAGAAGTACTGGAACACACCAAATTAACTACACGTATGTAGTTCCTCAATCTACCAATAGATGGCGCTGTGTGTATAATAGAACGCGCTACCTATATTTTTTCACTGGTCAATGACGTCTCTGAGGAATTACGTATCGTCGATCAATCAATGAATATGATTCAAAGAGTCCTCTAGCGTCTAGGATCCCAGTTCAGAATCTATAGCATCCACGTGGTGGGTCTCACACAGGACTGAACCTAAATAATTAATTGTTTCCTCTGCGCTGTTGTTAAAACTGTAATTCTTATATATAAATCAATAAGTCATCGCTTGTATACTATAACGCCATCTCTGATTTGTCGCCCCGCTCTTCAACCACTCACAGTACTTAATAATTTATACTTCACCATCATCCTCCTTACCTATTTTATATTTATGAATCAATTGAGAGCATTTGCATCTTATTTAAACACATTAGCATATGTTGAAAAAATATGTCCTGTTCTTTCATATTTATCTGCTCCTCGTCATACTCACGTGCACACCCACCACTTTTATGTCCTGCCTTACGCATTCCATTCATCTCTCCTTGGTCTACCCTCTTCCTCGGTATCCTCTTACTTCCATACTCAGCGCTCTTTTTGTATTATGCTTTTCTTCTCGCCTCACTAAGTACATAAATATAAATATATAAGGACAAATCACACAGATTGAGCTAGCCCCAAAGTAAGTTCGAGACTTGTGTTATGGGATACTAACTCAACAATACTATATTTTATAATAGATACTTATTTAGATAAACATGAATATCATGATACATAACAGTGATTTCATATCTTAAACTCCGCCCCCTAAAATACAATTATAGAGTCCATAAAAACATATCTTAAACTCTTTTTGAAACAAGTTATTTTATTTTTATCTTTATGATTTTATAGGGACCGTTCCAGGTAGAGTTTTCAAGTATGAAACTATGTAATGGACCCAAACGCAAGGATCTGGCGAAATCAACGGCAAGAATGGTTAAAATAGAGAAATCGTACATACTTTATACAAATATTACATATCTGGAGAAAATTCACATAGACAACGTATGTACCTACCCTAAAGTATAAACACTATCTCGTACATCATAGACCGTCGTCCCAACGCCATTTGCTGGTGTATAAACTAGTGTTTACCGACTATTACACAGGGACATTTTGCGATTAAGTGAAGCCAACATAAATATCCAATTTCTTACATCCGGATAGAAAGCGTTGAATTCCGATTGAAAGGCCGCATATAATTTTTTTTTTAAATATTGTTTTTCTTTTTTCAACCCCGCAAGGGATAAAGACGTGATATATTTGTATGTATTGTTTTTCTTTGATCGTGTAAAAATATTTTTAGCACGATCGGCAGTATTTCTGTCACGGTTTCCAGGCCCAAATTTGGTCACGACTGGCTGCGATATGTCAAAAATGTTGTATCGTGCTTAAAAAGAATTTTTCAATACATTTGCATTCGATGTACACCCAAGGACATTAAGCTTGCAAAACCTTCTGATCCGTAAAGATTATAATCATTCATCATCATCATAATAGTATTATTAATACATTTGCTAATAATACGGTTCATATGACATCGAAATCTGTATCGTAATGATGTATTTTACGGCACTTGTGCTTTTTACTTTACACCAATCACAACCGCGCAATAGCCCAATGCCACAGATGCAAAATTTATAGAATCCGAGCAAAGAGTTTTAAGTTCAGCATGAAAACTTTTTTATGATTCATGAGATGTGATTTTTTAACCGACTTCGAAAAGGAGAAGGTTATCAATGTACTTTTTTGGAGAAAATAAACCTGAGTAAATGTACCTGATTATTATAAATGTATTTTTACAAACTTCTTTAATTCCTAACTTTTATAAATTCCTTATTTGCTGAACTTTAATCTTGTTTTAAGGTAATCGCAAATGTATTGAAAAATGACGTATGATACTCGTACGGTAAGCTGTCTATTATAGTCGTCGGTTTATTATAAGCACTCGGCTTCGCCTCGTGCCTATAAACACCTCGACTATAATATCCAGCTTACCGTACTTGTATCATAATGTACTATTTTCTACTCCTGTACTGTAATCTGTCATTTATATGGTCAAGAACACAAACATAAGAACATCCATAATAAGTCTATACTCTATTTTTCATAACAGTACGGCACAGCCGTACTATAATGTAGCTATAACGGTACAGCTAGCAGCCATAGACTATTAAACCTAGATTTCGTGATTGCAAAAGAAGTTTTTTGAACTGAATGCATTGCTGCCAACTTAAGAAAAACTTATTTCATAGTTTTTTTAAGAGTCTTGCGAAGAAGAACAAGAACTAAATAACCAATATTCTGAAGCAAACTAAGTATGAGTACAGACCAGTCTGTATAAATATACAGTTTGCTCGCATATTTCCTAAGCAAAGTATTACCTTTATCTTAACATCGTAGGCAGTTGCCTATTATTTTTATTTGAATGCAAAATAACTATAGAAAAATTAAATGCATGAAACTAAACCATTATTTAAAATTGAGCGAGCATTTTTTTTCCTATTTAAGAATTTAGGGGCAAATAGAAGAATAATTATAATATATAGTATTTAGATTTAAATAACAAACAGTGAAAAATGTAAATTACTATAGAGGTGGTTAAAACAATTACTTTAAATGAAATCTATTTTTTTTGCATTTGGTATACAATATTCGATATATTTTCAGATAAATTATGTTTTGCATTTTCTTCTTTTTTCTCCTTGCAACAAGTATCGGTTGAACGTCTATTTTCTTGATCTAGACAGCTTTATTTTATGAACGACAAAATTTCGGGCTTGCACTCTTCAATATTACATAAAAATTTATGAACTTTTCTTGTTATCATTAAATTATTTGTCGGTTTGTAATAAAAGCGAGACAAGCGATTAAATTGTAATTTCAGAATTTTTATTTCTGTTTTCTTGTGTTCTTCTACTACTGCTAAAATTTTGTAATGCGAAATCAGGAAATATTTTTCCATCTTGCAAAGCTATGCTGCAAGAAATCGAATAGTGCAATTAGAATATTATTGGTACTTGGTGCGAGAAAGATAAACGTGTCTGCATTCGCATGTATTTTGCGCATAATGTTATTTTCAATACATTTGCTAATAATATGGTTCTTATGACATCGAAATCTGTATCGTAATGATGTTTTTACGGCACTAGTGCTTTTTACTTTACACCAATTACCACCGCTGAATAGACCCGAGGAATAGCCCAATGCCACAGATGCAAAATTTAAACTTTTTCATAGAATCCGAGCAAAGAGTCCTAAGTTCAGCATGAAAACTTTTTTATGATTGGTGAGATGTGATTTTTTAACCGACTTCGAAAAGGAGAAGGTTGTCTATGTACTTTTTTGGAGAAAATAAACCTGAATAAATGTACCTGATTATTATAAATGTATTTTTACAAACTGCTTTAGTTCCTAACTTATATAAATGCCTTATTTGCTGAATTACAATCTTGTTTTAGTTCATGGTAATCGCAAATGTACCTATTGAAAAACGTCGTATGATACTCGTACGGTAAGCTGTCTATTATAGTCGTCGGTTTATTATATAAACACCTCGACTATAATATTCAGCTTACCGTACTTGTACCATAATGTACTATTGCCGTACACCATATTGCAGCAGCGCGCGTAGTCTGTAGGTCTCGGTGGAGGTTGCTTGCAGGAGTCTAAATTAGACTTTAATACTATGAAGCTTAATGCATTTCAATAGAAGCGAGAAGGCGTGTCTGCACTCACATGTATTTTGCTTATACTGAAGCATGGCATTGTACAAACCATAGCAGCCTTAATTATCTGTACTCGTATGTTTTATGCTCTTACAGATAATAACAAAGTGTATTTTATTTCAGTCTCTCTCTGTACTGACATGCAGTATGCTCTTCAGCTATAAGAGCATATTGCGATATCATAGCAATCCCTGTAGTAATACACATTATGGCAATATGCCACCAGGCGTATCTCATAAATCGTGAAATTTTTCCACATGATGTATTCCTGTTGCCGTTACAAATACAAAAAACTGAATAAAATAAATATTAAAGAGGGTTCCCGTACAACAAACATGATTTTATTGCCGTTTTTTTTACAAGCATAAAAAAAGACAAATAAGTAGGAGTCTGTTTGGCAATAGATTCCGATTGTCTGTCTGATCCAACCGGTTTCGCACTACGCCCCAACCCAATCCGATCTGAATCCGTGGAAAATACGATCCGGTCTCAAAAACTCAAACCAAATTTGTATATCGTGTAATTGAAATGACTGAAAACCTCAGACACCTCAATTGATTTTTACTATATTAAATTAATATACTTGGCAAGTACTTAATTAATAAGTTTTATTAATTATCGTAGAAGATATAAGTATATTTTGGTACTCGTTATCAATGACGTACGTAAGCGCTCGCTACTCCAGAGCGGACCTAAGGTAAAATCTTTTGGACACGGCAAGAAACAAAATTATTTTTTATAAAAACAACCGACCTTTAATAAATAGCGGTATTTAAAATTCTACTCTCGATTCTGAACAAACTAGTTTTGGGCTTTCAGTTTACTTACTACTTTTTACTACTTTGCGTACTACCTCAGTTGCAAATCAGTGATAATGAATTTAGAAGACTGTCTGAATATTGCTTAGACATTACTTATTCTGATATCAGACTCTTTTTCTTATTCAGCTGCACTGATATGTGTAAGTACTTATATGTATGTAAGTATGTATGCGAGTTATATATTGCGTCATCATATTTAATGCTTAAATAGAAATGGATGTGTGAGCTTAAATCTTTGGCTTATTTCGAGTGACATAGGCTATAATTGTTTTTTGACAGCGCATACGTGTTAGCTTTCTATGAAAAATAAATCTTGTACGGACATTTTTTTATATTTTTCCTCCAATTTCAGATTAGAGTTACTTTTTATAGATACAAAAATAATATGAAAAATGTTATATGGAGTAAAAGAATAGACAATCCATGTAAACATTTTGCTCTGGGAGAAATATTAAACACATATTTTGGAATTGGTAACAACTGCATTGCTCTAAAGGTAAGACCGACTTAGAACTCAACACCGTAGTTATAAATAAAGTTGACAAATTTCAAAAATGGAACAAGCTGTGTGTGATCTATTTTATTCATAGAAGTATGAATACGTTTTTTTTTTAATTCTATGATGTTATTTATTGATTTATATAGCATTCATTAAAGCTTATAAACATCAAAGAGACCTCTCCAACCCATCTGGCCAGCGTGGAGAGTGTAAGCTAAATCCTCTGAATACTCAGGCTAGTCTCTGGTAGGCTCTGGTAGTACAGAGAGGGTCGTGTTCCTACAGTGGAGATTGGAAAGACCTGATGATGATGATGATGATAGCATTTTCACTACAGATTGAAAAAATGCGGGAAAAAAATCGGCAATCGTCACCATCACCAAAAATCGGATTCAGTTATAGTTTGGGGCGGTATTTGCTCAACAGACAAAAGCCTTCTAGTTTAATTGTTAAAGAAGGTGTGAAAAGTAATCGGTACGTTAAGTGGATACCTGCTATGCTTGCTTCTACGGAGCCCTACATGGATGAGTCCGACTCGCAATAGGCCACTTTTTACAGTCAGATCTTTCTTACATTCAGATTTTTCTTACATTCAGATCTTTTGTAATAAATACTGTGGCTCTGTGAGTTAAAGAACTTGCGAGTTATCTTGAATTTAAACAGCAACAACAAAAATATTCACCACGCAACTTTTGCTTACACGAGATCTATCGCAGTTATGTCATAAAAACTTTATCATTTCAAAATTAATCTGAAAAATAACTTGGTCCAAAATTCCGAATACGCTCTGATATAATGTGTCTGGTTATAAGCACATTTCATCAGAATGTATTTGATTATTTCTGCCTATCAGTGAAATGAACCGTCTTGGCGATGACAAAACTATTTTTTTTTTTTTTTCTTTTTTATGGCTTTCACGCGTTACGTATTTAGCCAGTATCAAGTAATAAAAACGAAGTTTCCCGCGCTTTTTTCGAGTTTTCTAGTTTAACAACAAAATGATGGTGTTATTCATTTCGTTGAATCGACGGAGCCCCTGGCGACAATCCATCACGAATCCACTGGCTCAATCATAGACGACGCAGCAAGGCGGACAACCATCAGCCCGCTATGTAAATCTCACTACAGCCGCACTATAACAGTTTATCTTAGTTATTCCACAAATTGTCCATGGACATGGCCATTTATAACACCAAATCACACCAATTTCACATTATAAAGTCCACTAGAAACAATTTGCACAACAATCCAAAACAAACACCGTGTAGTCCGCTAAAATTCCCGCCAAGAACTCCCATGACAAAACTAATTAATACTTTCTGACAAATATTTTTTTTTTAAATCTATGCTTTCTACCACTAATGTCAGCGGTGCTCTTGGCGCTTAAGCCAACTTCGCAATTTTAAAATCCAAAAATGGAATCGACCAAAATTTCTATGTATTGTTAGACTGCAGCAAATAGCCGTTTTTAAAAATGTAATCAAAACAAGACTGCTCAAATAAATTCCCGAGAATTGGTTGATAAATGCGACCTGTAGAGTGGAACAGTCGGACAGACATCATCATTATCATGGTGGCTGGGTGCGAATATAATCGATCGCACCGCTCATGGAGCGTTGAGTCGTCATCCGTTATTCCTCAAACTTGGTTGGGTGCCTAATGTTAATAATATCACATTATTCCGCCGAAAAAAATTGGTCACAGCAGTTTTTTTTTGTTGTGAATTGCAAGAATTCTGTCAGAAATAGTAAATGCAAGTTTTATTGATTCCCAAGAGCCACTTGGAAAATTGAATGCCACCAAAACCATAACTTAACAAAAAAGTTCTTCTACCGTAAAAAGTTGTGAGATACATGTAATATCAACTGGATTAATATATTCAGTCCCCACTAACATGGCCTCTACAGTGAGAACATGCCCAGCAGAAACCTACAATTTTCCTTTAGATAAAGATGGTTTCAGGTTTAAATATATTGTGAGTGATACTCACAAGCCCGATCCTTGAAATAATACACATTTCGATCTGAAAACGATATTAAGTTTATCACATGACATACAAGAACAATTATATATGTTTACTTTATTAAATGAAACCATTTAAGGCGCTGTGGTATCAGACACTAGCGCCACCCAGCAATTAATTCTTTTAATCCTAAATCATATTAAATTAAAAAAAAAATGTAATAGCTGAATGCCCTAGTAAATAACTTGTAGTAAGTATTATTCATTATATTACTTTTCATATATATTTTAATTTAAGTTTAAGAGAATTACTTATTATACAAGTAGTTCTCTTAATTCATCAAATTAAAAATAGTAAAAACTTTTACAAAAAATACTACAAGTAAATTACTAGGACATTCAGCTATTAGATTTTTGATATGATTTAGGACTTAAAGAATTAATTGCTGAGTGGCGCTAGTGTCTGATACTACAGCGCCTTAAGTAGCTTTATCTTCATGATTCACAGTAAAACAAACTAAAACTATGTTCAAAATAAAACACACTTTTTGAATAAGTTTTACTCAGCTCATTTGATTTAAATGACAAAAAATTATTACTGCACCCTTTGTCCATCCAAAACAAGGTATCGTAGTAATATTTGAAGTAAATTAATAGATAATTTTGGATTTTAATAATATTTTGTCTCAATGTCAATGAATATCAACACATCAGAGCCATCATAGTTACGGACACTATAGGTGGCGCGAACGCATGCACACAGCCAATAGTCTCCACTGCAGGAGCACGACCCTCTCTGTACTACTTTATTTATTTATTTAGGTATACTTAACAGGTTACAACCATAAAAAACACACACAATACAGGTTATATACATACATAGGTTCTGAGCCAGATTGTGACCCTAAAACGTGTACACACAACATGACATTACATCTGAAAACAAAGTAGAGCCATAAGCAGTCAAGGGCTTGGCCTACATTCTCCAAGCTGGCCAGACGGCTTGGAGAGGTATCTTTGATGTTGATAAGCTTTGTTTGACAGGCATACCACGAATATGTTGCCCAAGTTAAAACGAGACGCTTCGCTCGCGCTTCACGCTCTCTCGGTCAATTAGACAAACGGGAGAGGAGTAGCAATGCTTCCAGTCCAAAACTGGCAAAAATGTACAATGGCCTTAAAGGTTACAGCCGTGATCAATTCTATATACCTACCTATATGTTATTATTATCATGGATTAACATTTTCAGGGTGAAAAGCAATACATAGCAAATATGACGGAAATATCTTACACAATTTTCGGAAAATCTTTTTACTACGGAGAATACATCATGAAAAGCTACTCGATTTCAGATAAAGGGAATCTATTCTGTATGGAACTAAAATGTTTGTATAAAAAAATATGAAAATTTTGTATTTTCTCTTTAATGAACTATGTGCGATAAATGAAACGTTTTTTTTTGCCTTTATGGATATTAGGGCATTTAACACGCGTCAATTGAGTTTGAATTTGTGGCCCCCAATATAAACGCAAACTTGATTGTATTCATAATCATCATCAACAGGTCTTTTTTAGTCTCCACTGCAGAAGCATGACCCTCTCTGTACTACCAGAGGCAGAGCTAGAAGCAGTCAGTTGATTTGGCCTACACTCTCCATGCTGGACAGACGGGTTGGAGTGGTCTCTTTGATGTTTATAAGCTGTGTTTAGCTTGTGTTTCCTAAGTTGCCTTCTGCGACATCCACGGCAAGACTTGGAGTGGTCCTAGTCTTCTCTGCCGGGAACCACTCGGCATTACAATCCGACAAAGATTATTTGGCACTTGGATGACATTGAAATGGAGGCGGTGTGTGTAATTACGTAATTTAATTATTCATTTTTCGAAAATTATTATTTGACATCTCTCATTGAATTTTAAATTATTATTTGACATATTTAATTGCATTTTAAATTATCACATGACAATGTAAGCTCACGTCCACATATTAGTTCTAAGTAGGTACTTGTATGTCGTAGATTGTAAGTTGACGTCATTTGGAGAAAATGCGTTGTGCAGTTTGTTGCCGCTTCTTCTGCACTCCGCCTTGGAAGCGGTGTAAACTTAGCTTTAAGTAATTTATTGACGTTAACAATAACATAACATTGTAAACCAATTGTAAATGTAAAGTGACGTTCAACAAATGATATTTAAAATATCTTAAGATGAATAAAATTTTTGACTATTGACTATTGACTATACGAGTGTAATTAGGGCTACCAGGTAACAAAATATTCTTAGTTTTTATAAATAGACTTAAAGGCACGTAATATCGGAAACAAACATCCGTGGGCAAGCAACACATTCAGTTCTGAGCATTGAACTTTCCAACAAGACTCGGCACCATCGCACAGAGCAATTGGAATGCAAATTGGTGGAAAGAAAACTTTCCAGTGCTGATCGACCGAGATATGTGACAGTCATTATCACCTAATTTGAATTCGCTAGACTTTCGTATTTGGGGTATTTTACAGGCCAGCAGGCCGATTTGCTAACTCGGTGTACAACGATTTGATTGTCACTTTAGCATCCATTACGGTTTTCATAATAGCCATTCATACAGAAGCCGTAATGATCATTGAAGTTACCATGAAAATGATGTGCACCGTAGCTGTCAAAAGTTAGCAAATAGGCCTGGGTCTGTGTTTTAAAAGCACATTTCTGTGGAAGCGCTCAAAGTTACTCTTACGCGAGAATTGAATTGTTTGAGTGACGACATCGTTCGAGCAGCCTAGGTACATTTTTTTCAGAAAGAGACATCAGCTTGTAGTAAAGGCTAAAGGCGGTTTAATTCCTTCAAAATAAGTCACAATAAAACTTTGAACTTTCTATTTTCACATGGCAAAAGTATATAAATAAACTAGCTTTTGCCCGCGGCTTCGCTCGCGTTAAGAGGTATAGTTTTGGGGGTAGAATTGATCAAAATCCTTTCTTAGCGGATGCCTACGCCATAACATCTACCTGCATGCCAAATTTCAGCCTGATCCGTCCAGTGGTTTGGGCTGTGCGTTGATAGATCACTATGTCAGTCAGTCAGTCACCTTTGAGTTATATATATTTAGATATTGAACATTAACGGAAATATTTCATTTCAATCGCCACTTTCACACGGACACGGACACTTCAATCGCCGCACCTGGTAGATTACCGTGTCGGCACGTTAAAAATACGCCGTGTGCTGAGGACCTTATGGCCACGTGACAAATGATGTGTTACAGTCTTCGAGCAACACTGCCTCCGTACGTTACAGTGCTACATTTGGAAGATTTACAAGTGCGGATCATTTGGCACGTGGCGATAATCGTCCCCGGGCGGCGGGGATCGAACCCGGGACCTCCGTGGCGCAGCGGTCAACACGCCTGCCTGCGCCACGGAGGTCCCGGGTTCGATCCCCGGACAGGTCAAGATGGAAAATGATCTTTTTCAGATTGACCTGGGTCTTGGATGTTTATCTATATAAGTAATCTATTATAAAATATAGTATCGTTGAGTTAGTATCCCATAACTCAAGTCTCGAACTTACTTTGGGGCTAGCTCAATCTGTGTGATTTGTCCTTATATATATTTATATTTATTTATTTATTTATAATGGGAACTAAATGCTGTCATTACCGTTATCCTGTAAAGCGTCACTTTAGGAAGAAAGCTCGAATTGAAAATTGCTGCCATCAATTGGTATGAAAAACTCTGTCATCTTACGGCTGCTAATGCCGTTGACTTATTTTATAACATTATTAAAAAATACACTAATTTCTAAAGTACTTAGGTATAAAATAGTGTTTAGAGAATAATACTTGAATGCGCACTTCATCACATCACATCCGGATAGGAAGTGCATAGAAGTTGTGGCACAGTCAATCAAAATTAAATTTGAAAAAAATATAATTTTGATTGACTGTGATCGGTTTCACAAAGCCCCTTTCCACTGCCGAAAAACTGCCTTTACGGATTTTAGGGCATAGAACAAACGTCAATTGAGTTTGAATTTGTGGCCCCCAATAGAAACTCAAACGTAATTGTATGACATTTTTTTCAGTTTCACCCTCAGTCCATTATTTGTCTATGATCTTTATTGCCTAGAGAAAACATAAGGCAGTGGGTCGTCTGATACTAGTAATAGTATCTTCTTCGTAGTTTGTGCCCCTTTCCGTTTGGTTACGGCTGGCTGCCACATATAAAATTCATCAAAATCGGGCAAGAAGTTTTCAAAAATCCCTAAACATACAAAAAATATCTTTCATTCAACCTGCTGCCATACAATAATAATTTATATAATCTTTCAGATAAAAATTACTGAATCGATTCTGATGAAATTTAAGCCGCTATAACCGTGTGCGGACCGAGGTGTGCTTTGTTTTAATTGGAAAAATCCAAATATTCCAATTCAATCCAATTTGAAGTAGATTAACTCAAAAACTTCCGCATTACCAAAATTATTTCACCAACAGCAAAGAATACATACACTACGCTACATAATTAGCAGTTAGTAGGTATTATATAATTGACGAGGATGAAGGTGCGGAAATAGCTAGTGATTTATAACGACGGTGAAAACTATACCATCCATATATTATATCCATGTAATCACCAAAAATGTTTATATTCAAACTGTTTTGTCATTAACTATTAAAAACAGATTTCCGTGTTGTTTGTACAAATAGCATTAGAAGGTTTAATGCGCTGTAAGAATGTTCCTTGCAATAGTCTGTTGCTTGCAAATTACAATGGTGTTATCGCTAAGTGCAAATAATTTTCATTCCAACTCGTATGTAAGTATTATTGATTATCACTTATGTATAATTTAAAATGTTTTTAACAAATAAACTAAAACCGTCTTCAATCCTATTAAAGCGTTCTTATAGTCACACTAGCGCCACCCAGCAATTAAATTCCTTAAATCATAAATTGTATCGAATTTTAAAAATCTAACAAGTACAAAACTACAAAATTACTCATAGTATTTTTTGTTTATTACAAGTAATTTACTAGTGCCATATTTAAAGAGAAAAATCGGTTAACCTGTTTTTCTCTTATTTTATCAAACGTATATTATGTAGTGAAAATGAATACAAAAATACTACAAGTAAATGACTAGTAATGTTAGGTACATTACTAGTCATTTACTTGTAGTATTTAAATTCGATATAATTTAGGATTAAAAGAATTAATTGCTGGGTGGCGGTAGTGTTACTATAGGAGCACAGCACAAGAATAAAATGGAAATAAGTGTAATCCGAACGGCATTCGTATATATATTTTTTTATATTTGTGTATTTTTTCAAAAAGCGCTTGACACCTTGCGATAATAAAATTATGGGACTACTTGTAAAGTATTACCTATCGAACAAAAAACGAATTTCTTAAATTGGTCCAGGCGTGTTCGAGAAATCGGGGAACATACATAATAAAAAAGATTCCGACGAATTGAGAACCTCCTTTTTTTAAAAGTCGGTTAAAAATTTATAAATAGCTCCTGGGCTCCGAATTTTAGCTGGGGCTAAGACCGTACAAAGGTCATATGAGGGTGGCCCCTCATATGAACTTTCCCTCATATAAGGGAATGGGCGCAAATCTAAGGAATCAAGTAAATAGGCGGTGCGGCTAGCAACCTATCACTATTTTGATTCC
Source organism: Rhodophaea formosa (assembly GCA_963082605.1). Lineage (NCBI taxonomy): Eukaryota > Metazoa > Arthropoda > Insecta > Lepidoptera > Pyralidae > Rhodophaea > Rhodophaea formosa. Next base: position 4,596,445 of record OY720216.1, on the reverse strand, counting down.
GTACCCATCAACATTCTAAAAGTGATATTTCGGTCTTATCGCCGTAAGCTCTGTCTACCCCGTAAAGAATAATGACATGATACTATGTAGAAAGAGAGAGAGAGACCATACAGCATAGATTAAAAAAAATCGTCCATAGTGTGTGTTTAATATACCTACTTAGACAAATATTCTTTTAAGCTCTGTATCCGCTACATCCGCTATTATGACAGCATTTAAGCTGGGACATGATTTGGTCCAAAGGACTTGTATCCAGGGCCGTAAAAATAATTGGACATGATTTGGCGAAAGTACCTGCTTACGGTATTTTTTTTCATATTAAGTATCTGTTCCATCCATAGAGACGATTTTTTTTTTAAATCTATGGTTCCATCCAACAAAAATCCATCTAAGCGATTTAGACACGCGGTAGCGTGTTAAGCCAAGTTCAAGCAAAGGAACTGGCTAGCTAGCGCCGAGTGTACCTAATATTACACGAAGCACTTGGTGCCACCACTTTTGACCCTTCTATAACTCAAAACCTCTTTAACGTAAACACTACGTGTGTTTAATTATGTCCATGAGGACATCTAGAAGCCCAAATTTCATGAAGCTAGCTCAAACGGTTATAAAGATAGAAGGTCAAAAAGTCGTAAATTTTCCTATTGACTGACTGACATATATAAATGCGAAAGTGTGTTTGTTTGTTGCGCTTTCACGCCATATCTACTGAACGGTTCACTAGATAAGGCGTGGATGCAAAATTTCATGATGATCGGTTCAGTCTGAACCGGTCATCATGAAATTTTGCATCCACATATGTTTAGTGTACTGAGAAGGACATAAGCTATACTAATACTAACTTAATTTAATATTTTAAATGCGAAAGTGTTTGTTTGTTTATTTGTTTGTTTGTTACGCTTTCACGCCTTATCTACTGAACCGATCATCATGAAATTTTGCATACACATATGTTAGAGTACTGAGAAGGACATAAGCTATATATCACGCGGGTAACAGTATTATATAAATAATCATCTTTGACCAGTCATTCTGATGCACACTCTTAACTCGAGGGTGAGTAATATAGTCAAAAAGGGTGAGTGACTAATTCTGCTGCGCACACGCAGTTAACTGAGGGTATGAAGCTTCTCTAAAGTTGGAACCTGCTTATGATACTATTGATGCCTTCGGGAAAGGCATTCCAAGGTTGTGAAACCAAGAGACTCAATAATTTAAATGACAAAGTCATGATAGATCTTCCATGGTGGTCTGCGAGTAAAGAAAAAACGTAGAATGTTCCAACTGCTTTCATCTTACGTAGACCGTAAAAGCCGGTCAAGGGAATGGGCAACATATTAGGAATCATTTCAATAGGCGATGCGGCTAGCAACCCATCACTATTTAGATTACATTTTTCACCTACTAGCCAAATATGCTAAACATGACCTTCGGGTCTTATGACCTTGGGTAACAAGGAATATGGAGGAAAAGTTAGGAGGAGGAGTGAAACTCACTGCTGACTGAAATCTGCTATTTTAGGGTTTATATGTCCCCCGTTGGTACAACCTCGAGAAGTGCAGTGGCCCAAAGTCGCGGAACACTTCTACCTTCTCAACGGCGTTCCGCAGCGACCATGATGTTTACAGGATGGATCTTAACCTCACTACGTTGATGGACTCCAAAATTGAGTCGGTTTGTATTTTTTTCTACAGTGCGACAGGGATCATTTGGCACTTGGATAACATTGAATGACTAAATAAATATATACAGACAAATCACTCAGCCCCCGTTGCATGGCACGCGCGACAACGTTTATCGACTATCGCCATCTTGTTTTTCGCAATACTGCAGAGCGAGATGTGGATAGTTTATCGCGCGATATAAACGGCGTCGCGGGAGCCATGCTACGGGGGCAGGTGGAGCTAGCCCCAAAGTAAGTTCGAGACTTTTGTTATGGGATACTAACTGAACGATATTATATATAGGCATAGATAAACATCCAAGACCCAGGCCAATCTGAAGAAGATAATTTTCCATCTTGGCCTGACCGGGGAAAACAGCAATTCGAGCTAAGTATCCTCCAAAAGTGACGCTTTACAAGATGACGGCAATGGCAGCGTTTAGTTTCGATTATGGCCAAAACATTCTTTTAGCACTGTACTTAGCGAGCGAAGTAAGCGAGCTTTCAAATTAAGGTGAGGCGAAATCACTTCTCATTCTAGGGTTCTGCCGCCTCGAATAGCAAAAAACGGAACTCTTATATATATATATATATATTCGTCATGTCTGTCTGTCCGTATATCAAAGCTATTTTATTAAAAAAAAACCGGCCAAGTGCGTGTCGCACCCCGCGCAGTGTAGGGTTCCGTAGTTGCGAATGACAACTTTGCGTTCACACTGTTCACACTCGCACCACACAGTTTAACGACCAAAAACATCTAACAATGAAAATTGTAGGAAACTTTACACGAGTACATTTTATATGTTGGCTGCCTATAACTTTTTAGTTTGTAATTTTTTTTTTGTAATAAATATATATATACTTAGAACTCAGCTCTGATAGTTTTCCTTTCAACTTTTTGTACTTTTTTTTTGTAATAAATATATATATATATATACTTAGAACTCAGCTCTAAAAGTTTTTTTTTTCAACTTCAGTATATATACTACTGCTGTAATTTTTTTATGTATCCATATATAACCGTTTAGCAGATAGAGGGGGACACTCACCTCTAACAAAAATTTGCACTTTAAAACCAAATATTTCGAAAACGGATCCTTAAATCGAAAAATGATGGTCTCAACCTCACAATATTTTTTAAAGACCTATTTAACATTATCCAATACGATGGGTTCGTATAGAAAAAAAAAAATTACTCCCACTTTACTTGTATGGGAGATACCCTAAAAAAATTTTTTTTCTACCACTTTTTTGACGTGATTTATATACATATCCATACCAAATTACAGCTTTCTAGTACTTATAGTCTCTGAGTAAAACCGCGGGCGGACAGACAGACAGACGGACAAATAGACGGACAGATAGACAGACAGACATGGCGAAACTATAAGAGTTCCTTGTTTACTACGGCACCCTAAAAAGGGTGTACATAAAAGTGAAACTGAAATAAAATTAAGCTTGAAAGATTTTTCAAAGTGGTAAAATGTGTGTCAAAAATAAGGGACTGAAAAATTAATATAATATATATTTGAAGGTTGGAGGTTAATTTCGTCTTCTCTTCATGAAAAATATCAAAACTGTTTTTAACTCAAAAATATTACGAGGCATCTCATTTGATAAGTATATATGACACAATAAGGTTTCAAAAACTTTTTTATTTCCCAATTTGTGTCCCGAAAATGACCGTTATTTAAATACATTTATTTATTTGCCCAACTGTTCCGAGTCATAGAATTACTACATCATCCTACCAAATTTTACCTAATTTGGTTCAGAAGATTCGGAGAAAATTGGCTGCGACAGACGGACGGACAGAAAGACAGATACACTACTGTTCCGGTTTTCATTTTTTATACGGTACCCTACAAAGCCTATGACATTATTACTTTCAGGTTAGAATACTCGTTTCCCCCCTAAGTGGAAACAAAGCTTCGCAGTGGAAATACAAGATAGACCAGCCTTGCAAACACCCTGTCCTAGCTATCTCGTTGATGCAATTTACCGACTTACAAAAATGTAGCATTTCAAAGGTATGTTATGCTTAAGTGACTAACCCCCTTATTCATAAAAATTAACAATCGCTTATTAAACCTATTTTAGTTAAAATATGTTTTGTCTCGTTCTATCAATGTCAAACATTAGAGCGTGGGAAAAAGGCAATAATAAAAGTTTAATAAGCGTTTGTTAATTTTTATGAATAACGTCAGTGTTTTTGTACAATTGTTTTACTACAAAAAAATTCTTAAACTTTTTTCATTAACATTCGGTTTATATTTATTTTCAGGGACAGCACCGCATACAGATAAATCTTACAGATTTGACGTTAAAATTTTTTGGAGCGAAATTTTTCTACGGGGAATACCTATTTAAGTGTTTGTTACTAGCGCAAAAAGGAAATATTTTGTGTATGAAGTTCACTATGAAAGTTGAAAAAAGAATTGAATTGTAAATTGACCTTTACTTTTACATATACAGTGTGTAATAGCGTGCAACTTGATCCCCGACATACCCTTAAATAGGTGACTTAGTCCTTCAATATGAACAACTTTCCCTATTGCATCAATGCTGGGAACTCAAAAAATTTGGTCAATTTCATACTAAAATGTGTTCATTCGCCCGGGCAATTAGCACGAAGAAGTAAAAAAATCAATTCCCCTGCATTGATCCCATAGGAAAAGTTGTTCATATTGAGGGCCTGAGTCACCCCTGGAATGTCGAGGGACATGTTACCACAAACAACAATTGTAACGACCAAAAACATATAACAATAAAGATTGTATTAAATTTTACATTTTCCAGTACATTTTATAAGTTGGTTGCCTATAACTTTTTAGTTTGTACTTGGTACCCTACTCTGATAGTTTTCCTTTCAACTTCAGTATATATACTACAGCTGTAAGACACGTACCTCTAACAAAAATTTGCACTTAAAAACTATTTATAGTATATATATATGATGAATATATGATGAACTATTTATACTATACTAAATATTTCGGAAACGGATCCCTAAATCGAAAAATGGTGCTGTCAACCTCACAATATTTTTCAAAGACCTTTTTAACGATACCCCACACGATGGGGAAGTAGAGAAAAAAAAATTACTCCCCCACTTTACTTGTATGGGAGTTAGCCAAAAAAAAAATTTTTTTTCAATATTTTTTTCTACGACTTTTTTGCCATGATTAATATACATACTCATACCAAATTACAGCTTTCTAGTACTAATAGTCTCTGAGTAAAACCGCGGACGAACAGACAGACAGACAGACAGACATGGCGAAACTATAAGGGTTCCTAGTTTACTACGGAACCCTAAAAATCAGGAGTTCTATAATCATGATTTTACCTTTAGAGGCAGCAGTATATGTTCTTTAAAACAAGGTAGATATCATTTATAGACACTTACTTTAATTATTAACTAAAATGATGTAGGTATGGGAAGCTGCAATAGCTTGGGTAAATAATAACAAAAGTTAAGACAAATTAATATAATACTAATCAAAAATATTTCCTGATGTTTAATCACTGGATATTAGTTGTAAAATATATGTTTCTTTTGAAAAAGAAAACCTCTCTTTATAACATGCGTAAACTTATATTTCATTTCATTCAATGTTTATCTACATTTTCCCTTAAATATTGTCTTTGTTATAAAAATAATAATTCATTGACACACTTCTCAAGAAATAATTATAAATTATATTTGTAAATATAGACAGGCTGTACACCCAACTACCATACACCCTATTATAATTTTCAATTGTTTTCTAGTAACTCATTAAGAGGTTTGTCACCAGCCACAGATTACCCCCAATTGGGGGCAATCTGTATGTGACACCAGCTAACTAGCGACATCCGTCATTTTATTTTTTGTAGTATTTTTGTTACAACTTTTCTTCAATGACAACATTTTAAGATAATTAATTGTAGAGTAGGTGTGATGTAAAGTGAATGTTATCTTAATTCAACAAATTAAAAATAATGAAAAGTAGCACCAAAAAGTACTACACGTAATATACTACTGAATTACGGTTTTTTTTTTAATTTGATCATATTTAAGATTACAAGAATAAAATGGTGTTGTTAGTTTTGCTGATCTAAGCCTCTTAAGGCATTATTTTTTTGTGTACTAGTAAATACTAACATAAAACAAGTGGGCTTACATTACATCAAATGGTAGTACTGATACGAAATAGTCCGTGAAATTAACGCTGGTTGTAAGACAACTAAACTTCAGCACACAAACACACATATCAAAATTTACGACTGTAATAGACACTAACGTAGAATTAACCAATCCACGTAGTCTTTTCTTCTACTTTTTTCTGGTTTGGGTGATTCTACCAATGTCTAGTTTAATGAGATACAAAGTATCGGTGTTGTACGGTAAAGTTTTAACAAGTAGCAATCAAAATTGGCGTATAGGTCCTTTGATTGCCTCATAGGAGCTTCTAGTGACAAATCTATACGAGTCATATAACAGTATAGTTTAATTACCTATATATCATTAAATTAAGTTCGGGACCCACCACCGCGCGTCCCGCACTTGCCTTAAAAATGGGCCCCTGACGAATCCGAAATTATAGTCGGCAACCGACAAATAGCACGTGAGTGACCCGTTGTTATATATAGTATAGTTTAACTCGAGAAGTGCAGTGAATAGTATTTTTTACGTCAAAAAGGGTAAATTACGCCCGTACATGTCGTAGACTTTTAAGTTCAATAAAATTTAGACACTGAAAAGACAATATACCTAATTAATTAGGAGAATTGCGTGTAATAGATATACGCGCATGCAGTACGCTTTGAGTGACAAACATACGTATTTCCGAACATTTGCATGTAACATACTGAAGGCATTATGCCTTCCATCTTAGGTTCCTAGTAAAACATCACCTAGGAAGGACTACTTGATCAGCACAGGAGATTATTAAAACAAATAGTTGTTGGTATCATAAAACTAATTACAGTAAAAAGGTTAATACATCATAATTTACGTACGGTGGGTTTTCTTAAATAAGTATAACTTTATAACTACTTTAAAAATCTAACAAGCAAAATAATAATACTACAGATATTTAAAAAAGCTTATACATAATGACATAGGTACCTATTTATGACAATATCTGTGATTTTATTAGCCGTACATAAAAAAGTAAGTACTTCAGTAACTAAGTAGGTATACAGCGTGTCAATTAAAAACCGATGTTCCGTCACCTATTTAAGGGAATGGCGGTGGTTAATTTACAAGCTGTATCTTCAATAATATTTATTTGAAAATAACTACCTATACTCACACACATCACCTTAATCCATTTGTTGTAACCAAAACAAATTAAAAGGAAAATCTTAATTACTTACTTAAATAAATGCTGTCGTAAAATAATTAAAATATTTCTATCAGTCAATATTACTTAAAACGTACACATCATGTTTACATTGACGGCAGAAGTCTTGGCTCAGTGGTACCATATACCTTTTAATCGCCGGCTCTTGGGTTCGGTGCCCAGGTGCCAGGTAATAACGGAATACGATAATTTTTTTTAGATTATCCTGGGTCTTAGCTTTTATTCTATATACCTTATCTATTATAAAATATAGTATCATTGAGTTAGTATCCAAACACTCAATCTGTGTTATTTTTTCCGTAAACCAAGACATCAATAAATAGTTATAACCTAAATTGTACATTATATAGTAAATTAGTAAATAAATGCTATATCTGATTTTCTCAAGACATGAGTGTCATTGAAAATAACCTCATGTGCAACTGCCGTTGCTATGGACAATGAGGACTCTCACGCATTTTTGAAGCACACTTTTTATTGTGCATGAAATTTCATACACAAATTAGTGTATTCAGCTTTACTAATGTTCAAAAATACATGCTCTTGAAATCTATTAGCCGTTGGAAATATCTGTGCAATTGACTCTATTATTGAGCACTGCGGTGTAAGAAATATCTCTATGGGTTTAAAAAATATTGTCAAGTAAGTACTTTTCGGGCATACCTGGAATTCAGGTGTGCCATTACGTGTGAATAAGTAATTAATCGTTATTTGTACCGCTTAGCGAATTGAAATGTGTTTGTTAATAAGCTTAATTTTATATTATTCTCATTGTCAGACTACGCGCTAGGTTGCCGTTTGAATTTGAATTGAAGAAGAAATTGCCCGAGTAACTACAAACTTATAACATAGGAATCTTCGCTTCAATTGCGATTCGACGAGTGGGCTTAAAAAATCGAGTAGACTCTTAAAGATTGCACATTATACCTCTGTCTTAGAGATAGTTATATGAAACATGGAAATTATGTCTTGTTGACCTTAGGCATATCATGATATCTAAATGAAGTAGCCCTAGTTGCAGGTCTAGTATGTATATTTAACACAATGACACTAGATGCCTATAGACGTTATAACAATAAAACTTATATTGTGGTTTAGTTTCCGTCAAGGGGTTAATCTAAGATCTAGATATTATTGACAACTGTACCTGCCTCTACGTATGGCGCACACGACGCGCCGTTTATATCGCGCTATAAATTATCGCGGTTTGATATGACGTGAAATATCGCAATAGTCGATAAACGTTATCGCGGATGCGGTAGACGTCATCTCACAGAGTTTTCTTGCATTTGCGCTATATTTGCTGGCATGTAATCTTAGGCATATCCTAATACCTGGATGAAGTAGTCCTGGTTCTTAAAGACATTTTTTACGGTTGATTGAGTGTCTGGTATGTATATTTAATCTAAGATCTTGATGTTATTTACAACTGTACCTGCTCCTATAGGAGCGTACACATATCGCGCGCGATGCGCCGTTTATATCGCGCTATAAACTATCGCGGATTGATATGACGTGAAATATCGCAGTCGATAAACGTTATCACCGATGCTGTCATCCCGCAGAGTTTCCTTGCTCTTGCTTTACTTGCTGGCATGTACTATGATGAGGTTGTACTTGTACTTGACTGAGGTCTGGTTGTTGTTGGCCTGGTCCATCATCCGCATGCGTCGCACCACGTCCAGATAGTCTTCTAAGAAGCTGTTGTACAGCTCATATGGGATTTTGAAGGGATTAATTGCCCTCACGGCATCTGAAATAATTTGAGATGGCTATGTTATTTATTCAAAATTCAAATGCGACCAATATCTTAAGCTTTGAAAGTGAAAAAAGAGGAACATGGTATTTATTTATTTATATCACCAAATCATCTGATATTGTCATCGAACTGTTAAGGGAAGACAACTAGGCAAGCATAAGATATTGACAACTGCTTGATCGTTATTTACCGCTACTTAACTATAACTTACAAAATAAGCACAACTTTATTAAAGGCGCCATACCACCTTGGGTATTACCAAGTCTGCAGAAAAATACCTTTTATATATATATACCTATACCAGGGAACTCTTTTTTGAGTTTACCCATATTTTAATGGCCCAGGCGGCTGGACCCTTTTGTATGAAAAGGTCGAATTTTTTTTCGAGTGCCTAGCATTGATCCCGGAGCAAAAGTATTTCATATTAACGGGCTGAGTCACCTTCCCATGAACAACTTTTCCATTCTTATTCAAGAGAATGTCGAGGGTCAATTTGGACGCCGTTAGTAATCCAAAATACTGGTTAAGGTATATCAACTTACTTTTAGTATCGTCCGTGTTGTCGAAAACGAAGGACTTCTCTTGGCATTTGACGTCAATATTCCGAAAGCCTATGTGCTCCATCATTTGTGTGATTTCCTTCGCAGGGTCCTGAAATTTTTAATTTTTGTTTAGACCACCTTATTTATCCTAACTAATATTATAAATGCGAGAGTGAGTTTGTTTGTTTTTTTGTAACGCTTTCACGCCCTATCTACTGAACCGATCATTATAAATTTTTGCATACAATAGGTGAGGGTACCGAGAAGGATATAGGCTATATATCACGCGGGCGAAGCCGCGGATAACAGCTATTATTACTATAAATGTACTTAGAGTTCTTTTCATCTAAGTATTTTGCTCGGTTCCTTCTAATCTTTGAAGCATCAGAGCCCAGTATCTGCTATTATGACAGTTTCATAATCTACACTAATTATTATAAAGAAGAAAATTATGATTGTTTGCATTGAATAGGTTCCGAAAATACTGAGCTGATTTCCAAATTTTGTCACCTATAGAAAGCTAATTATCTGCGAGTGTCAAAAGCTATAATTTACGCGGAAGAACTCGCGGGAAAATTTCTATAAGTATAAATTTGGCATAGCAATTACAGCCGCCTGCCTAAAACCACCCTTACACCACCTCTCATGACGTAACGAACGTAATAAACGAAAATATGTACGTACTTCCGAATCGTGGTAAGGAGATATGAACCGGTCGACGTCAGCCAGCAAAGAGCCCCACTTGTTGGTCCTGGAGAGCGTCCGGAACACGTCGAAGATGGGGTGCCGGCCGGCGAAGATGAGGAAGCAGCTACCACCCTCCGTCATCAGGTCGTAGATGTTCATAAATGCTAACCTGGAATTTACATAGTTTATTAATTTAATGCCGTAGCAGAATAGAATAGGACCACTCCAAGTCACCCCGTGGATGTCGTAGAAGTCGATTAAGGATCTCGCCAACATCAAAGAGACCTCTCCATACAGTTTGGCCAGCGTGAAGAGTGTAGGCCAAATCCTCTGACTGCCCTGGCTAATAAATGGCTCTATAGTAGTACAGAGAAGGTCGTGCTCCTGCAGTGGAGACTAACAAGGACCTGATGATGATGATGATGATGATGATGATGATGATGATGATGATTAATGTTGTTTTATTTGAATAATGAAAAACTTAAACAAAAACTTAAACAAAGGCGGTAGGAATCACGTCAATAGGCGATGCGGCTAGCAACCCATCACTATTCTGATTCCGTTCTCCACCTGCAAACCCACCAATATGTTAAACGTGGCCTTTAGGTTTTAAGGACCTGGGCTCTGTCTACCCCGAGGGGGAGGAGGGCGTGATGGTGTGTTAAACAAAGACAGTTGATTCTGATTCTGAACAATCTGTTAAAAAGGTAAGTTGTAATTACCTGGATGATTTAATTTAGAACACTATTATTCCTATTCATGTACGGGTTAATAGAATAAAATAAGTACCTTACAGGCTCCTTACTCTATCGAGCCTGGTTCCATAAAATCTTAAGACCAAGTTGCGTGATATACGAGCTCCGTGGCGCAGCGGTCATCACGCCTGCCTGCGACTCGGATGGTCCCGGGTTCGATCCCCGGTCAGGTCAAGATGGAAAACGATCTTTTTCAGATTGACCTGGGTCTTGGATGTTTATCTATATATGTATTTGTTATAAAATATAGTATCGTTGAGTTAGTATCCCATAACACAAGTCTTTCATTAGAACTTACTTTGGGGCTAGCTCAATCTGTGTGATTTGTCCGTATATATATTTAAAATATATTTTAAATGGGAACCAAAATCGTAATGAGTTGCTAGCCGCATCATCCATGGGTTAGATTCCTGAGATATCTTTCCTTTGTCCGGCTTATACGATCTGGTTTTTTTTTTGCAAAGTTGAAGACAAAAAAATGGAAGTAGCAATATGGTAACAAGATTCACGTCTCCAATTTTTCATGTTATTAATTTTGAATAAAAATCTTTATCGATGGAAAATGGGAAAAAACGGTAAAGGGCAGGTAGACCTTTGCCTATTTATGATCATGCTCAATGTTTGCCTATTAATTAGATTTTTTTGAAATAAGTTTTTGTTTGCATGCTTTTTTGTACAAATACGAGTGTTTTACCGCAGTGATAAAAATCATTATTAATACTATAGCGTCCGGATCATCATGAGAAACCTGCACATTAAGTGATTACAACTAGTTTGCAACAAATATTAACAGGCACTGCAGTCTCAGCAAATACGAGTAGGTACTCATCATTACCTGAGATCCAATCCTTGTTCAATCAAATACGGAATAAATTACAAAAATATGGATTTTTTTATAGTATTTATTTTAATTTACATATTTATTATAAAGATAAAAAATCAAGAATAGGTATTATTTCTACATTTTATCGCGTAGAGAATTTTCGTAGTATAAGTTCTACGCCAGCGATCTATGTCTACGAAATTGCGTAGTCCTGCCTGCTTGCGCACGCGCAGATATTTCGCATTATTGTAAAATGCCGCAAATGATATAATATTAAATGATAATTTTAGAAATAATAAAATAAGAGGAATATGTAATGTTGACAGAGACGCGGAAAATTACTTACTTCTGGTTTTTAATCCAATGAAGGGCGTAGAAAGAAACTGCGTGATCGAAGGATCCCATGAGTTCTTTGGGTGGATAAGACTCTTCTATGTTTAGTAGTATAAAACGCGTCCGGTCATCTCCGTGCTTCTCATTAGCAAATTGTACCATATTAGGGCTTATGTCGCATCCGACAATTATTTTGTAATTCTCCGGTATATATTCTTTCAAGACGCTCGTGGTAACACTCCCGTCTCCACTGCCGATGTCCAAGATTCTCGCTCCATATCTCTTCCAGTTAATTCTATCAGCGTATTCTTCGAGGGAGTCCAGCGCGTCCCGTTTTTGCAGGCTGTTGGATTTTTGGTAGAGATCAGCGTTGTCCATTTTGTTTTTTTTTTTTTATCTTTTGGGTATCTGCGCGGGCGCCGTGCTCGGCGCGGTTTCGGCGGGAAGTCTGTGCGAGCGCGCGGGCTGTATGCATTTATATGCGGCTGCGCCGACGCAAGGCATCGTCACCGGCCGCCGGTGGAGCCATGCCGGTTGCCCGCGGGTGCACACCACTGCCGAGATAGGGGTTGATTCTAATAAAAAAAAAAAAATGTCAAAAAAATATTTGAAATTATGGCATAGAATGTTAAGTTTTCGCAATTGTTCGACATTTAAATAAAATTACATTTATCGTGTTTAATACATTATTTAAACACCTAACTTTTTGAACACTTTACAGTGTAATAAACGCAATAAAACTGTATGTATTAAAAGTGATTTTATTGCGTAGAATGTAGGTAAAAAAGTAACAGTAAGGCGCTGTATGCAGGCCGCTTCCTCCAACTGGTCGCATTACACTTCTTGCGGCTGAAATGATGATGATGAGATTAAAAGGAGTGCCTTTTACTCTTTCATTATCTATTTAAAACTATTCGTCCTAAATATTAAATGCAATAAAACGTTCATTGCAAAATTGTAATTATACATTGTTCAATTTTAGTTCGCCTATAGGCTTAGCTTAATTAAATAACTATCTCGAAATTAACATATCAAAACTAATTTAATTATTATTCATACAACTATTTATATTACACGACGTGCCAAATTAACCGTAATGTGTAAAATATTAATTTTATTACTTTCACATCAACACTTATTTTATTAAGTGTTAAATTTTCGTTAATGATTTATATATTATTGCTATTTATGCAGTAATATTCAGTTTATTTATGTTCCCTTTACCTCGTTTATTTGCCTGGCGATCATTGGCTCTTTTCATCTCGTTTTTGCTAGAGACGTGTTATTTACTAAGGATATATAAATAAAACTGGCCTAGTGTGAGTCAAACTCGCGCAATGAGGGTTCCGTACAATATGCTTCGTGAACACACACACAATGTGCAAAAATGTTTTATTCAATTGACTAGCGCTATCTAGTGGTGTTTTAGTGAACTATTTCCCTAGGTGAACTTATTATAGTGAGTTTACCACTTTATTTTCAACTGATAGAATTCTTATTATTTTTCCTGTAATCTTCAAGCAATAAACTATATATTGTAATTTTTTCGAAATTTTAGGCCCAGTAGTTTCAGAGATCAGGGGGGGGGGGGGGGGAATGGTCAAATTTTGCCTTATTTCGTGAATAAAATCAAAAGTATTGATTTTTCCCGAACAAAAAAAAATATTTTTGAGATCCTCATAACAAGCCCTTTCATTTGATATATAACACGGTAAGGTTTGCAAAACTTTTTTTTAACATTTTCTATTAGGACCCCCTAAACTGACCCTTATTTAAAAAAAATATATATTTACTTTGCACATCCGTGTTTAGGTCATAGGTTTACACCATCTTACCAAATTTCATTTAATTTGGTTCAGTAGATTCGGAGAAAATCGACTGTGACAGACGGACGGACGGACAGACAGACGCTCGAGTGATCCTATAAGGGTTCCGTTTTTCATTTTCTGTACGGAGCCCTAATAATAGTTTCGTTTGTTTGGTACCTACTGATTATATGCTCTTTGCCTACTACGTTCGTAGTAATATAAAAGTTACGTTTGTTTACGATTATGACGCACTGTAGCCAAACCACGGTCATAGTATATCGCTTACCTACGTCGACATGTCACCTAATGTATATTTCCTTATCACATTTGAATATTTTGTTACCTTATATGTACGATTAGCCATGGACTCATATTGATCTAAAAGGTATGAATGGAAAATTCATAACAGTAAATGACATAAAAGGTACTTTAATTAAAATTCTCTGATTTATGACAATAACACTGGTGGAAAATAGAAAAAAATTCTCGTTTTTTATTAATTCAAATATTAACCTATCTAATATGATTTGAAGTTGTTAATATAACGTAAAAGAGAGGTCCTTTAAAAAATTAAACTAATAAACATAAGTTGAAATTAACCAATGTAAAAAATAACCATTGAAAGTTTAAAATCGACGAGCTCCGTGGCGCAGCGGTCAACACGCCTGCCTGCGACACAGAGTCCTGGATTTGATCCCCGGTCAGATTATCAAGATGGAAAATAATCTTTTTCAGATTGACGTGGGTCTTCGATGGTTTATCTGTATAAGTATCTTTTATAAAATATATAATCGTTGAGTTAGTATCCCATAACACAAGTCTCGAACTTACTTTGGGGCTAGCTCAATCTGTGTCATTTGTCCGTATATATTTATTTATTATCTAATGTGTAACATTTGGTTCAAATTATAGGTACCTATTATAGGTTTAACCATTCATATAAAGTAATCACTTTACTGAGTCAGTTTAGGCAGTTAGTCACGAACCGAGTCCAGACTGTTGTTAGTTGTAACCAAGCTATATCAGACTCTGGAACGGCTCGCCGACACAATAGAAATAAACTTCTAGTAAAAAATATTTTTGCTGCAACTCAAGGACGGATGGAGAATCGGTGATCGATGCACATCATGATCATCATCCAAGTGTATTTCCCGTTGCAACCTCAGCGGTATCGCTTCAGAACCCGGGGTCCCCTACCTATCCTCGGTCATTTGATGAGGTTACTGGTTTTTACAAAGAGCGACTTTCGTCTGACCTCCGCAACCCAAAGGTTTGGACCAGAACCAAGCCCAGGATAGGTTTGAACAAACGCAAGTTGGTGTTCGGGACCCTATTGAAGCAGAACATCTTTCGTTTCGGATAATCAGGTGATTTCAAGCCTGCAACATCTTACTCAAAATGGAAACAAGGTTCACAAAGTTTGTTCCCATAGTTCCCAGGTTCAAATCGTTTAGGATTTGAACCTCTACCTTCCGGTAATAAGGCTGACGCCTTGACCACTGGACCACAGAGGCACATTTTAATGTGGAACCCTAAAAAATTCTTGTATTCCGATGAGTTTTGAGCGGAAGCTGGTATGTACTATTATTTTACGCAATCGCGATACAATGTTTTCTATTGTTACAACTTCCTTATACGCTATTTTGCATAATGTACATAGCATATAGCTTGTGACATTTCATCTCTAAAGGCCAGGAGACGTAGCTGAAACAGTTTATGTTCATGACAACTAATTTGTTACTTCTAGAACATAGGTACATAATCGGTACGATAATGTGCGTATTATTAGGTACACAGTGATATATAGGTAAGTACGAGTATATGACCATAGAAATAGAAATTATCCTTACAGTTATCTATACTAATATTATAAAGCTGAAAAATGGCTGTAAAAAGTCGTCAAAAGTTTTTTTTACCTATTCGAGAAAAGAGAGCTCACAGTTACACAACAGTATAAAAACTTTACCTAAGTACATATAAAAAACAAAATAATGGGGTGACGTAACGTGATAAACCCAAGTTCCTATTGGAATACAAGTTAGACACAGAATTATTACAAAATAAAACGATTTTCTCGCCACCATCTTTCTTAATTATACCTATTCAAATTTTTTTTTTAGTTTTCAGACATACTTACTTTTCGGAGTAACTATGTCTGAAACCTTTGTTGGACGGGGCTTTGTTTTTTCGACCCTAAGCCTCTTTCGGTTATCTTTATTGTTATAAAATAGACTTAACTAATTACTAACCTTACGCTTGAACATAATGTGATATTAATAAGAGTCTTAGTTTTTGAGAAATAGTCTTGTCACAATTTTTCAAATTTGCACAAAGTTCCAAATTATTTGCAAATTATGGTGTAGTTCTGTAGTTTTGCTTTCCGGTCTTACGCCGAATCAACTAATGAATGATCAAAGTCAACAGGAGTTCAAATAGAAAATATGAGTGTATTATGTAGATGGTAATGGCATGCATATGGCAAATAAACAGCCTCTCAAAAATGTGTATTTTTGACCGGGAGTAAAAAAATTAGGTTGGATATGACACAAATTAGAATAAAATAAATATATACGGACACATCACACAGATTGAGCTAGCCCCAAAGTAAGGGGATAATAACAGGCAGGGGTGATAGGCAAGTAACTAACAGTTTGAGTGATATAAATTATAGTACATACATACTAGCTGTTACTCGCGGCTTCTAAGCGTAATAGATAGCCTATGTCCTTCTCGGTACCCTTACCTATGTGTATGCAAAATTTCATGATGATCGGTTCAGTAGATACGGCGTGAAAGTGTAACAAACAAAGAAATAAAGTCACTTTCGCACTTATAATATTAATAGGATTAATAATTTGTAGTATTTTTGATACACTGTGTTTAATTCCTTTATCACAAAATTTACTTAATTATTATTATTTGTATCTCCCTGAGACTCACGGGTGTTACCCCGGTCCTTTGGAAGGCTTGCGTGGGGATATAGATTCAACACGTTATTATTATTATTACAAGCCATTGCTGTCCCAATGCTGGGCAAAGGCCTCCTTCTCTCGTTAAAATAAACAAAATTTACTTACATGAACATTTTTTATTTCTTTATTTATTTAGGCACATCAACACATCGTATAGCTTGGATAATATATACGTTAGTATTAGGCAACCTTAGATAAAATATATACAATATTTCCAATTGCTTTATACATAGAATGTTTTATTTACCAAATATAGTGGACCAACATCTACAATAACTGACAACAGATTGATATCACCAGCCACCAGCATGACAGACAATTTTTCTATCAAAAACAAAAGCCTAGTAAAAAGAAAATAATTCAGAAATACTTTATCTAAAGAGTTTTTATAAGAATACAAAACAGTTCGCAATTCGCAATATTTGCTATATTGCCTCAGTATATTGCTAAAACCATAGATTAAAAAAAAATCTTCTTGCTAAAACATTAACCGACTTAATATTACATGGATCTCACAACTTTTGATGGTAGAAGAACTAAGTTGCGAGACTTGGTTTTTTTTTACAAAAACTGTTTTTGAAGGCATATAATTGCTACGATTAAATATACTTGCTAAGAATAAGACCCATAAAGGGGTGATTTTTTGTGTGAAAATGTCGATTGGGTGGTGAACTTTTGTATGAAAATGTCAATTTTTTTTGAGTTTCCAGCATTGGATTGGTCCGGTAGGAAAACCTGTTCATATCAACGGGCTGAATCACCCCATTAAGGAAGTATTTTTGGAATCATATTTTAATCCTAAGAGAATCGTCATTAAGAGAACTACTGAATGCCGCCTAAAACGGTTGTTTTTGGCGGTAATCAGTAATTCTATTAATGACTGATTCTTATTATTAAAACATGATTCCAAAAATACTTCAGTTTATTTTCTAAGGCTTACATGATTTACATTCTTGAATTTCTTTCTATTTGTAAAGTATTAGGAATAAAATTATTGGCGTCGCTAATGTGCCTAGTGAGAACGATAAAAATTTCACCACGTATACGTGTGCATCTCCTGAACTATATTTCTATTGATGATTTTGTAACTACAAAGTACGAGTAAGGCGATTTCGTACCGAGCTATCCTAAAATAGTACATATCTCCGGAGAGATCGCCGGCTCATTGTCGCTAGTACTCTTTTGTGAAGGAAATTATTGAATCGCTAACTATCGCTGGCCTTCATCTCAGCTATTTTTATGTATTATTTGTGCAACTTTTTGTTCGTGTTTGGCAATTCGGTATTCCCCGGCGTAGATCATGGACGTAGTTTATAAACATAAGTATACATTTATCATCATCATCAGGTCTTTTTTAGTCGCCATTGCAGGAGCAGACCCTCTCTGTTCTACAGAGCCATATATTAGACACAGCAGTCAGAGGCTCAGAGGATATGGCCTATACACTCGCCTGGAGAGGTATCTTTGATGTTTATAAGCTTTGTTTAGCTTCTGTTTCCTAAGTCGCCTT
The DNA here is from genome assembly GCA_963082605.1 of Rhodophaea formosa. Taxonomy (NCBI): domain Eukaryota; kingdom Metazoa; phylum Arthropoda; class Insecta; order Lepidoptera; family Pyralidae; genus Rhodophaea; species Rhodophaea formosa. Next base: position 4,578,242 of record OY720216.1, on the reverse strand, counting down.
CTACGAAATCCCACGGGAAGACTTAGAGTGGTCCTATTCTACTCTACAGGGAACCACACGGCCAACATATACATTAGAAACACGTGTTTTTCCTTACGGTAATTCACTAATCGGCCGTGTGGTTCCTGACAGAGCAGAATAGAACCACTCCAAGTCTTCCCATGAATGTCGTAGAAGGTTAAGTAGGACACAAGCTAAACAAAGTTTAGAAACATTAAGGAGATCTCCAACCCGTCTGGCCAGCGTGGAGTGTATGTCAAATCTTCGGAAAGCTTTGGCTAATATATGGCTTTAGTAGTACAGGGAGGGTCGTGCTCCTGCAGTGGAGACTGAGGGAGACCTGATGATGATGAACCTCATTCTTTTACATGTATTCTGAGGTTCAAACTTATTCGATACATAAACAATATTTTTTTTATCAATCTCCACCATTGTATTCAAGAACAATGTTCTTACTATTTAAGAGTCGCCTGGAAGCGCATGTCTTCATACAAACGGAAAAAGGGAATTGTGACAATATTTGATAATTTTGGAGTAAAATTAAGCATTTAATCAATTAATCTCATTATAATCTACGTACGTTCCTATATAGCTTGGTTGAAATACCAATGGTTTGAGAATTACAAGCCTTTTTAAATTTGTATGGAAATCTTGAGAGGCGTATAATTCTCAAACTATTGATAATTTAACCAAACTGTATAGGAAGGAACGTACGTAGATTATAAGAAGATTAATTGATTGGATGCTTAATTTTACTCCAAAATTATCAAATATTGCCACAATTCCCTTTTTCCGTTTGTATGGAGACATGCGCGTCCAGGCGACTCTTAAGAGTTGTCGGTGGAATTAACTCCAAACTTCCCAGTCCTCGGATAACTGTTTTATTTCTTTATTGTATTTTTTTATACCTAGGCAAATAGGCTTTCGGCCTTTTCGGCCCACATTTTTTTTTATACAACTAAGTTGGCAAACAAGCATACGGCCCACCTGATGGAAAGCGGCTACCGTAGCCTAAGGACGTCTGCAACACCACATGATGGAAAGCGGTTACTGTATTAGCTTATGGGCGCCTGCTGCACCAGGGGTGCCACTTTGCGTTGCCGACCCTGATGTTATCTTTCCGTACCCTTTTTGAAGAACCACGTACATCTTGTAGTGTTTTTCAGGTAGTGAAAGCACATACATAAACATACTAAATTCACATTCAAACCGTATAGTGTATAGACTCTGTGAGATAGGACATTTTAGATATTTTCTTTTATAAAGGGGACCCTGGTGCATTGATAAGTTCATGGGGATCCCCTGGAGGAGCAGACTGGGGGATTCTGGTGGATTAAACGCAAAGTTTCGTCTTCGAGGGGTTGAAATTGTTCTGATTTGTTTTGCTCGAATCAGCGAATTTTGTGAAATATTAATAGACAACTATTCCTCACTACACTACAATATGATATTACCTATAATTCAACCCCATAAAATTAATTTCTTTTAGAATTATTTATTACTAAATCATCACTTAACGCCGACCAGATGCTCTAGGAATGATATAAGACATGCAGTGATGATATTGATGTTTTTAACTATATTGATTAACATCGTGCATTGAACCACTTTTGTGAACGGGGTTAATGTAGGTATGCACACTTCAATATGTTGGGGAAAAATCCATCTGCAATACATTTGTTATAAATAATGCCCACGGTTTAACTAGTACTCAAGCACTAAGACACTAAGAACCAGTAAATTGTGAAACGATGTGCAACGATGTATGATACAATACAGGTATGGATGCAAATACTTGGTGCGTACGAAGCACATCGAAAACTAATAAACTTAAAAGTTTACAGTTATACCTCCTATTCGTATACATAAACCCCTATGTATACGAATAGGAGGTATAACTGTAAAATTTTAAGTTAATCTTAAAAACTTGTAAAAAAAATAGTTAAATCTGAAAAACTTGGGAATATTTTAGTGGCGTAATCAGATTTAAAGCCAAATTTAAAGCAGTACCTATCAGTGAAGTGATATTGGCAAAAATATTTTTTAATATAAACTTTTTGAATTAGGTAACAAAAAACCAAGAAAAATTGTAGGTAGTGCTTCAATTTATTGAATGATAATTCCTAATATAAAACAAAATTCCATGAATGCCAAACTTATGAAATAAATGTGCTGTGAAAAATATTTATCTTTTTCAGTGTAGTGCATTGGTCGTTAAGGATGCGCTAGTCGGGAACTCGAACTCGTCAGCGCACGTGGCTAAAATGCGTGCTATTTCGCTGAGAAAGGGATAGACTCGGTTTTGAACAGTGCGGAACTATTTACACTGATGTATAAGTGTTGCAGGGATATTATAAAAGTCGTGGTATTATTATTTTACTAGTGACATTATAATTACACAGATTATTGTCAATCGTTTGTATTACTTACAATTAAACGGGCTAGTTTCAGTACCATTATAATTTCACTAGACCGATGCAGTGAAATTGTAAGGCAGTGATATTTTGACAAAAACACTGGTTTAAGAAAGCCGTTAGATTATCAGAGCGATCGCTGATTGGTCCGCATTCGTTACCACTTGACCAACAAGTAGAGTTAGGAAATAAAAAACAGATTTTAAGATTTTTTTTTAATTTATCTTGTCACTTTTTATAGTACTATCTATACTATAAAATATGCTGAAAAAGTTTTAACGCTTACTAATCAAACCATAACTTTAATAACTATAAGCTAAATAGTACGTAATACTGGTAGTAACATTTTAGTCACTCACTAGCATCAATTTTTGGATTTGAATAAAGCTTAATTAATAATAATAAATGAATAATATGTACTATGAGGGTCGTGCTCCTGCAGTGGAGGGAGACTAATAAAGACCTGATGATGATGATGTACTTTTTGTCAAAATATGTTACTTAAAAAAGTTGGTAGGTTACATAATTGAGCAAGTAATTTAAATGACATAACAAATTAATAACAAATTGACCAATCAGAACACGCGGGGCTCCCACCACAAACGCAACTCATAATAACCCTAGATTTATTATAATATCACTATTGCGGCCCAGTGAAATTACAATGACTCTGAAAAGAGCTCGTGAAATTATACGAACCAGACGTTATTGACAATAATCAGTGTAATTATAATTTCACTAGAGAAATTATAATGTCACGTTTTTGACAAAATCTCTGCGACATAAGCACATCGGAACAACAGTCTAGTGTGTGCAAACACAAATATTGTTGAACATCTAAATCTTCGTCGTCTAAAAATTCGCGAGTATGCGTTTGGGAGAAGTGTTCTTGTGATAAAACAGCTGAATGTTTTTATTAAAAGTAAAATAATTTATATTTTTTAATAACCAAACTATGCTGGTATGAATTTTGTTTTAGAGATTTTATACTCCTTCCGGTATGTATATAAAATTACGTGTTAAAACGGAATGTTTTGAGACTCATAACTTTTAAAGTACTTATAATTTTACAATTATGATTCCATACAAGCATAGATAACGACAAAACAAATCAATAGGATTTAAAAACTTTAAACAGACGATACCGAACAACGGAGTCATCACCCTACAGAATTTGTATGGCGAAACACCTGACTAGCGTACCCTTAAGAAGATAAAATGGTCGAATTTTTGTAGCTGTCCACGAAATTCTAAAAATACTATGGAATGTTTAGCCCAATAAAAAATAACTTTACATATTTAAATAAATATTTAATTTGGTTGTAATTATTCTTGTTGTGTGAAAGACTAGCTAGGTACTCCACTAGAATTATTTCATGTGTGACTTCTGTCTTGTGTGCTACTTTTGGTGTTATCCGTTCATCATCAGGTCTTTCTAGTCTCCACTGCAGGAGCACGACCCTCTCTGTACTACCAGAGCCATATACTAGCCTGAGTAGTCAGAGGATTTGGCCTACACTTTCCACGCTGGACAGACGTTAATAAGCTTTGTTTAGCTTGTGTTTCCTTAGTCGCCTTTTACGACATCCATGGAATGACTTGGAGTTGTCCTATTCTACTCTGCCGGGAACGACACGGCGTGTTATCCATTAGTCATACATAACATTACGTTATATGTTCGTTAATTGATGCGTAATAAATTATTCGCATATAAACTTAAACTTACGTGATATACTTACCTTTGTTGTGCTATCTATACGATTATTCCCTAAAAGATTTTATTCCAAAATGAATTTTCTCCCGTCATTTTAAAGTTCAAATTGCTTTGCAGTAGAGCATCGAGACATTGTCACGCAGCGCACGCAGTGTATGGGCAGGTCCGGGACTCCTGCGCATTCGATCTTATTTGACCGCCGAAAAAGTGCATTGCCCTTACGCCGCGCCGACTTTAATTTTGTTTATAGCCGTTTTTGCATCGTCGTAGTTACGTGGGTTAGGATTCATGACCTAGCCTAATGTTATTTGTATTGAACACGTCATGGATTTATTGGTACGATATTATGTCTGTAGTCTTATGAAATTTTGCAATTTGAAATTCTATGGTAGTATTTTCCGCACAATATTTTTATATGCTTGAAATTAAAGGTTATTTATCTTCATTACTTAATAAATATAATGTTTTATTTACTGATAAGGTAACTAAAGTCTGGCGATAGGTGGGGTTCGTCCTATTAGCAAAATTTACTATCTAACTTATTTTTTTTTATCTCTTGGCTTTATGCTCTATATCTAAGAAAAGAATATACTAATTAGCTTAGGTATAATTAAGGTGCCCAGACTATAAAAGAGTAGATTGCTGCCGTAGTACATATCTCCATGATGGCTGCTCTGTTTTGTAATGGATTTATTCTACTGTAAAAGAAATATTTATTAAATGTCCGGTGTAAAAAAATAATGCTTTCTTATGAACGACGTTCTTGCCCTTCCACAATAATCAAATGCGTATAAGTATTTTTAAGTGTACCTATACATATGTTAACGAAGTAAAGACGGGATGTTAAGCCAGGTATTTGGTATAGCTATGTACTTATACGTACTTAAGGTGGTCCCTCATTCAATCATATGTTTAAATAATATTAGGTAAATGCTGGTTTACTATGTAAGGGTAGGCAAGTAATGTTCATTAATGTATTTACTGCTATTGTACGTATACTACTGACTTTTGTCTACGGTTTCATTCGCTCCACTGAAAATCTCATTTAAAAAAAGGGAGTTTAAGAGTCGCCTGGAAGCGCATGTCTCCATACAAACGGAAAAAGGGAATTGTGGCAATATTTGATAATTTTGGAGAAAAATTGATCATTTTATCAATTAATCTCATTATAATCTAACAGTATCTAATAACAGTAAAAATTTTTAAATGCAGCCTTTGTACTTTTTAGTTTTATTCCAATGCATAATTTTATGATAACAAGCTCAATAACTTAAAATAACTTTACAAACTTACTTTTTTAATTTAAGTAAAGTAAATATCCGTCCAGCTGTATTTACGTGTCTTCACGCGCCTAACAAAAATCTATCCAATCTCTGCTTAAAAACTTATTTTATTTATAATATAAAAAACGGTTCAAGAGGATACTTCATTGCGAACATGATTTTTTTTACAATTTCCAAAAATTTACAACGTTGATCATCTACATTAGAGATTCTAAAGAAAGATACCTCTCCCATGTTATGAAAGTAATGTAAAATAAATTTGAAGCATTTCTGAAAAATAGACTCTGGTCCTGAAATATAGTACTTATGGGATGGAAAATATTGCTTTTGTTAATGAATTCAGCTTGTTTAGAGACTTAAGTTTAGAAGTCACAACTTCTAATAGCATACATAAACCACGATATGAATGATTCTGGCGCATGAACTAATATTATAAATGCAAATGTGGGTTTGAATAATTCGTTTTTGGATATAAATATATGGTACATAATATAGGGAGATACCTAACCTATATTATAAACCCTTAACCTTATTCATAAAAAAAAATGCTCACTAGAAGACACTCGTGAGCATATTATTTAAGGATCACGCGCGGTCGAACTTTAAAGCAGTAAGTATTGATATACCATGAATTAAACTTAGAATGCTGAAAAAGTAGTACTGTTAAAACAAGTACAAATTTACTTCAAATGATGTTTCAAATGAGCAAAACCCTTTATCCACGTTGTAATCTAAACCCGAAATTCAAGGACGAAGTTAAAACTGGTGAAAAAATGCAAGACGATGCATCCATACGCCAAAATGTAAGCGCATTGCTTCATGCTAAGTGAACCTCAGTCGAGTTATTTTGATCCTTGATATTGCTTTTCGAGAAGTTAGTTTATTGGTTCAAAGAGATGCTTTAAAATAATAAATATTACGTGTAAAGCCAGCTAAGTCCTTTGCAAAATTTTCGGAAGACTGAATAATTTTGGGTGAGAGTGAGGTATTTTTAAAATCAGCTAGCGTAGTCGCCTATTCAATTTAAATTTATTTCCGGTTGACTAAAAGATCCCATTATTCATTTTCTGTTCGTTATGTTACATAGTATTAAGTGGTATTTACACTTTTATTCGTTACCAATTAGATTAACAGAAACAAATTTAGGACAAGTACTTGTAAGTTAAGAACATATCTCTGAGATGGAACATTAAATTGATTTTATGTGACATAAAAATTAGCTTACACGTATTTGGTACCAAAAATAAATTTAACAAATACCATTAAGTATTTTATTCCATCGTAAATTACTTAGATAAATGAGGGACGTTGACCTTAACATGTGTAATGGATTATATTCCCTAAATTTAACTGAAAAATTATTGACGTCAGCAATTTACTTATGGCTCAGTTTAGTGCCGCTTCCAAAGCGGAGTGCAGAAGTAGTTGCAACAAACTGCACAGCGCATTTTCTCCAACGACGTCAACTCACTATTTTGGTTAACCTTAGAAACTACAGAAGTAGTTATATAGACTGAGTTGATCAAAATTGAATTCGAATAAATTATGTCTAATAAACTATAAGTAAAATTGAAATATATAAAATTAATCAGTCAAGTTCTTTTGCCAGGAGTCCTTGGAATCTTTAGAATTCTGCAAGTGGTCCGTGACTGCAATAATGATATAAACATCTTGGACAGCTAGGAGTATTGGCACAGTGGTGATACTCCCTGTACGTGAGAGTTAGGGCACCAGTGACCTTGAGCTAAGGCATAAAAGCACTAGGGTTGATATCACGTATACGGCCCACGGCTTGTGGTGCTTAAGTGACGTTTCTTGTTCTTTGGTATTACTATTAGATTTTAGGTTTAGATATTCCGTTGAAGTATCAAGAAGTGTGGAGCGCAATCCGTGGTACTGGCAATGTCACCCTGCAGTCGTGGGTTCAAGCGCCGGGCAGAGAAAGGCCCGCGAAGGGAAATTTATTATTATTATCAACACGCATTTTATTCGCGTCCAGACAGCAGCTTTACCTGTTTATTAGCCCGTCAGCAATTTTATTTTATTTATTTTATTAACTGAATTCTACAGTGTTACAATTGGTACTTTATAATATCTAAATAAAAGTATTTTAATACGGTTTTTATCGCGTTTATTACATTATTTATACACCTAACGTTTCGAGCACTTTACAGTGTTCGTGGTCGCAGGTAGACTAAGTTGACATTTGTCTAGTATTTTATAAGAACTGCAAAATCTACCGCCTAAAATATTTATTGATAACTATTTATACTAAATTGGGTTTGTCTAAGGCATGTTCATGCCTTAGACAAACCCAACCATTATATACGTTTTGATAATCCTCAAGTCCTTGCAAAAGAAAACAGATACATTCCAAGAATGCTTCGTGAGGCTATTGAAATTAAAAAACATCCTAATTTCAATAGAGAGGATGGTTGGCAGTTACCACCAGCTTGGGATCCAGTCATTAATTTAATCAAATCTCAAGCTAAGCAGAAGACTGCAAGACCTTCAGACACCGTGAGCTAATACTGCGTACATCCGGAACGTTATCAATAAATATTTTAGGCGGTAGATTTTGCAGTTCTTATAAAATACTAGACAAATGTCAACTTAGTCTACCTGCGACCACGAACACTGTAAAGTGCTCGAAACGTTAGGTGTATAAATAATGTAATAAACGCGATAAAAACCGTATTAAAATAATTTTATTTAAATGTGTAATAATCGCGAAAACATATAGTATCATCATTATCATCAGGTCTTTTTTAGTCTCCACTGCAGGAGCATGACTCTCTCTGTACCACCAGAGCCATATATTAGCCAGAGCAGTCAGAGGATTTGGCCTACGCTGTTTACGCTGGCTAGACGGGTTGGATAGGTCTCTTTGATATTTAAAAGTTTTGTTTAGCTTGTGTTTCCTAAGTCGCCTTTTACGACGTCCACGGGACGACGAGTGGTCCTATTCTACTCTGTCTGGAACCACACGGCGCTTTTTGCGTTGGGGGTTAAAAGTAACTGCGGTGTGGATGCACCATCTTACTGTGCAACAGTCCATGTTGTCAATCTAGAATGACTTTTATTAGCTATCACTAACACCACAACGATAAACAACATTGGGATAGGTTGAAGTAATAGAGTAAAGGTTGGGAAATATCACAAAAATGTGTCGGGGCCGGTCTTAGATTGCCTCACCGCGGTAATAGGGATTAACAACCTTTCTTGGCACGAACTATTGCATAATAAGTTAATGGATCAAGTTCTTTTTGGGAACCTACTTACTTTGGAAGATAAAATGTTAGCTGTTGTTGTCGTTCGGGTATGTAAATGGCCTTTTCTCAAACATGCTCGGAAATGTAGGCATTACTGTAGTAAAAAGAAGACCGGAAGTTTGTAATTCTTGGCTCATTCATCGCATTGCCGGCCTAGGCCAGGAAATAAGTATGAAAATTACTTCCCGGCCGCTGCTCAAAACTTTTTAATTAATCTATGTAACGTAAATTATGTCACTTGTCATACAGCCAGTTTACTACCACTGCATTTTTAAAAAATGCATATAATACGTGAATATAACTACAATTTCATTAAAATATCGATATGTGATCATACGAAAATATGCTTAATTTTCGTTGCGAGAGAAGAAAACAATAATCTATGATCTATTAAATTTTTTGTGAAAAATATGACTGGGCTCTATGGGCATTGTTTCCTTTGCTGGAATTGACAACTGAAAATAAAAAAATTAAAAACTCGGGAGATCTGTTATTTTCACTATACCCGTAGTGATTAACGCCACTGCCGAAAAACTGCCTTTACGGATTTTAGGGCATAGAACACACGTCAATTGACTTTGAATTTATGGCCCCCCATAGAAACTCAAAAGGAATTGTATGGCATTTTTTTCATTTTCACCCTCACTCCATTATTTGTCTATGATCCTTATTGCCTAGAGAAAACATATGGCAGTCGGTCGTCTGATACTAGTAATAGTATCTTCTTCGTAGTTTGTGATTAACGCTTTGCAGTAATTGATTGACATTGATTGTTTTCGGTAAATATGTGCAAAGTTGGTTATTTATTCGAAATGAAACGGTTCAAAATGAGTTTTAGTGATGAAAGCAACACTGCAATGGATTTTAAGTACCTACTTCGCCTAATTTGAAACTTGAAAGTGGAAAAATTACTACCGGCAAATACCTAGTAAGGGGAAATATTTAAGGCATGTAAGTTTATGTGTAACTTTAAGTTAAATTTCCTCACATTTATTGAGAAAATCTCTATACTTTCCTCGGCGGGAAAGGGATTGCCGGACTCGTAACTATTGTCAAGGCCTCGCTGACGCTCGGCCTTGAAAACTATACTCGTCCGGCAATCCCTTACTTCCCGGCCTCTGCAGTAATGTACTATTACTGGTGTATGATTTTACAAGCTGTTTAAAGGCATCTACCATAGCTTGACGACTGCTATCCTGTGATGATAGTTAACAACTTAAGGACGTATCCTAGCAATATTTTTTCCATACAAATGTATTTCTCCATTTTCTCGCTGAAAACTGCTTCTAGAGGCACAATTATTTTTAATAAAATCTAGTACCAAAATATGTATAGCCCTATGTATTATTTTTTTTCTAAAAAACTGATTAATTAACTAAAAAGAAAACAATTTTTATGAAAAAAATAAAAGAAAAATAGGGCCATAGCCATACCTATTTTAGTACTAGATTTGATAAAAAAAAAATGTTTTCTAAGCGCAACGGAAAGCCAGATAATTTTTGTGGGGTTAATTGAGTGACCCGTGTTAATATAAGGAAAAAATTTAGTGTTTTTTGCTAGACTTATTATGTAAAGAGAAAAGTTTTGTGTGTTTGTTTGTAATGAATAAAATAATAAATTACCGGAATATTTTAAAAAATTCTTTCACCAACTTCAAGCTACATTTTGTTATTAAATAATATAGGATATATTTATTTTCAAGAAAATTAAAGAGGATTGTTTATGGATCATTCATTAAATTTAAGAGCTGGGCTCTTGTCGGTGGAGCTTCTTCCATTCCTCTCTTTCTTCCGCCAGTTGTTTCACTTCTCTGTAAGTAGCAACATTAACTTTTTTTTATGGATATGTAAGATTTATACTCTGATAGGCACCCCATCAGCTTCATTGACCAAATCTTGTCAGATCTCTTTGGCCAATTATAGATTTCTTTTTCTTTTCTCTATATAAAGTCAACACTTATGATTCTTGATCCGTGGTCCATGAAAAAAAAAGTATCCACCAAATACCTCCGATTTAAAATCCAGTCCTCTTATTGGCAAATTAAATTCGCAAGTGCAGGTCACTTACGCCGTCTTTCACTTGAAATTCTTTAAAAAAATTCGTACTTTCGTCCTCTCCCAACCAGTTAGTGAGTGCATTGCCCTGCGAACATTACTACCCAAATTTAAAATTGTTCTTCTGTCCTACTCACTCTAATGAGGTATTGTTGGGTGTGTGAGAGGGAAGGAATCGTTGCTTAGTCACCGGGTATTGCATTCGTATGTTATTGATGTCCCAACGGGTCAGGCCTTAAGGCAGGTTATGATAAGGTCATGTAGGGTAAGTTGTCGTAGGTTTAGACTTTACGTGACGCTAATTGATTTAGGATAACGTGAAACAAAGGGCTAGAAATAAGCACCTTTTGAATTAATATGAAATAACTATTGCACCATTTTTTATCTGGACTGTAACAAGTTTGTGTCTGCATATGTAAACCTTTTTAATGCCTTTAAATAAATAAATTTAATGCCTTTGCTATTAATACGGTCATTATAACATCAAAACTTGGATCGTAATGTTCACAGATCCGTTTATTTCTAAAATCTGTGGTAATGTCGTATTTACGGCTAGGCCCTATTCTTTAAAGCACAATTGCTCAATTCATTCTACGGTAATCTCAAATTTATTGTAAAACGTCGTATGATGCTCGCTCTCAGTAAGATGGCTATTCGAGTTATCGGTTTATTAGAAGCACTCTGCAACGCAACCAACTTATAAAACGTACTCGAAAATGTAAAATTTCATAAAATTTTCATTATTAGATGTTTTTGGTCGTTAAACTGTGGGGTGCGAGTGTGAACAGTGTGAACTCAAAGTTGTCATTCGCAACTACGGAACCCTACACTGCGCGTGGCCCGACACGCACTTGGCCGGTTTTTTTTAAATCGAATATATAACTGAATATTCTGTGAATATTGCAAGCGTCTACCGAGTGCCGTTATTAATATTGAGCAGACAACGGTAAAAAATCACGTTTGTTGTATGGAAACAACCCTTCAAATATTTATTTGATTCTGTTTTTTAGTATTACGCCAACGGTTTATGAGATCCAGCCATGTGACAGATTAACGGACGGAAGAACGGCTTGAAAGTGAACTCTGTTTTTACCCTTTGGGTATGTAACCCTAAAACTAAAACTTACAACAACTAATATTTCTGTACATATTATAATGTTTTAAAATACCTGGCATTTGATATCAAACACAATATATATCAAAAACCTTTTTTTTAAATCTGCGACTTTTTGTATTCTAAAGAGCACCATTTTGAATTTAATGTGACATCACATAGCCAGTAGACGTGTCATCTTTGACCGGTTCATATGTCAAGTTACGTTGGTAAGTTAAGGAGAAACGAGGAACAAACGAATATGCATATATGCATAGAGGCCAAAATCATAACTCTTCCTTAGGCTTCGCAGTAGTCAGGTAAAAAATAATTTATTTAATTAATGATATAAACACTAAACTCTTATGTACAAAAAAATCATATACACGAATGCTTAGGCTTGGACCTTAGAGTATCCATTTGGACCTACTCACGAGTCATGCCTCTAACAGCAATATGGCTAAGATAGCAACACAAAGACATAGGGTATGTTCAGAGTATTCTGAGCAGCCCTAATTCTGACGCCACCTTGTATTTGTGTAGTTTAGTGGAGTACGCCCAGTAGGCCGATTTGCTAACTCGGTGTATTTGATTTGAATGTCACTTTAGCATCCATTACGGTTTTCATATCTTAAATAAAAACAGTCATTTATACCGAAGCCGTAATGAATATTGAAGTTACCATGAAAATGATGTACACCGTAGCTGTCAAAAGTTAGCAAATAGGCCTGCAGTAAACTACACAAGTACTGGAAATTTAATTATAGAATAAGGTGTATAGTATATAATTATATGTTTGTATTTGTAAAGTGTTATGTTGTAACGACTTTGTATCGATGGAGCTGCCATGTCAAAGAGACAAAAGCTCCTAAATAAATAAAGATAATAATACAAAAAAGATAGCAACACATATGTATTTGCCATTTTTATTGGTTTTAGGTTTTGGATCTGGGATCAATAACAAAGGCAAAGAGTATTATTATATAGTTGTATTTCTAAAAGTCAAACTTTAAATCTGGCACCGGTTTCATACACCGCCGCTTCACTCCTGAGACAACAACTTAACAATAGTAAAATTTTCGCGGACGAAGTAGCGGGCAAACTCTAGTAAAATATAATCTTTATATTAAATCCTTCCATGCTGGTCTGGGAGAAAAGAAAAAACGTACAATGTACCAGCTGCTTCTCTACCCGCGCAGATCGTAAAAGTCGATCGAGGGAATGGGCATCAGGAATCATGTCTCTATGCGATGCGGCTAACAACCCATCTATGTTTTGATTCCGTTCTCACCTAAAAGCCCACCAACATGCTAAATGTGGCCTCAAGGTTTTACAGACCTGGGCTCTGTCTACCCCGGAAAGGAAAAAGACGTGATAGTATGTATGTATGTTAAATTAAAAATACCGATTTCAACATAATCAACCAAACAACTAAAGCAAACTTTGATGAAATTCAAGTAGAACTACGTCGAAAGTATACTCTTCTAAATAAAAAAAAAAAAAATTAAACGAAGTTTTGAGAAACAAATAAACATAAAAAAAATACAATCAAATTGATAACCATCTTCCTTTTTGAAGTCGGTTCAAAAACGACTTAACATTACATAAATACAAATACTAATCTTCGATCACGTTTTATGTGATTGAAGATACTAATGTATCTAATAATTGGGTCCATATTGACTTTCATAAAAATCTTATTCCTATTATTTTTTACTACCTGTTTATGTTCTCAATAGGTAATCACTTTTCACACCTTCTATCCTCATATTTTTTTTTGTTCATAAATTTTTATTACTATCTAACATCGGAACTCATACATTAACAGTCATTTATCCATGGAGTTATATGTACTATTATAATTTCATGTATTTATAATATTTCTTTTCTTCATACTGTCATTACTAAGAAATGTTTTAACTCTAATTAATATTTTCTTTATAAGATCATATTTTTTAAGTCATCATCATCATCAGGTCTTTATTAGTCTCCATTACAGGAGCACGACCCTCTGTGTACTGCCAGAGCAGTCAGAGGATTTGGCCTACACGCTCCACGCTGGCCAGACGGGTTGGAGAGGTCTCTTTGATGTTAATAAGCTTTGTTTAGCTTGAGTTTCCTAAGTCGCCTTTTACGACATCCACGGGAAGATTTGGAGTGGTCCTATTCTTCTCTGCCGGGAACCACACGGCACCCGGGAACCACACGGCACCCGGGAACCACACGGCACCCGGGAACCACACGGCAAGTAAGAGAGGTTTAATTCACAATGTGAACTGTATAGGCCTCTATGAGTTCCTAGCATCAGGTCTCAAAGTAGACTGATTAGGCAGGCTGATTAGCTCAATAAAGCAAAGGTATGTTAACGGAACGGTTTTTTACACCTATAAGAAACCTTTTCTAAAATCAGGGCTATTTTTAGGAAGATGGGTTTCTCTTTCCCCTTTTAAAATACTGTTTTCATTGTTCACATAAAGCGCCATCTCCCATTCATATCTGGAATCTCCAATCCATAATCAGGGAATAGAATAGGAACCACAGAGAACACCAGCCCTCAAACGCTACCTATACTGCGTAGTACTGGCTCGGGCGACGAGATGGCGTGGAGTTGAAAAGGAGGCACGCGTATGGAAATAACATTCGCAAGGGAGCAGTAGGTCTATTTGCTAACTGAACTTTTGACAACTATAGTGTACAATGTTTTGATAGTAGCTTATACATCCATTACGGTTTACAAATCTTAAATAAAAATTGTCATTCATATGGTAGCTGTAATGAATGTTGAAGTGATCATCGAGACGATGCACACCGTAGTTGTCAAAAGTTAGCGAATAGGCCTGCAGGTCAATTGTGGAATAGAAACTTGATTGCAGAAGTTCATTCAAAGCATATTTACATGTAAAATAGATTTAATAAATAATAATTAAGTATAATAAAAAAAAACAAACAAGGTTCATTAAAAAGTAGCTAACAGTCTAACAATGTGGAGTCATACATGAGTTACAACTTACTCAATAACAAAGAAATTCAAATAAGTATAAAAAAACTCATGATCACGACATAGAGTAATGAATGTGTAGAGGCTTAAATCCTTCCTCGAGTCTTTAAGAGAAGCTAGTTTTTAGGAAATCTGGGTTCCTCAAGAATTTTGGAAGACTGGAGCTTTGGAGAAAGAGAGGAATGGAAGAAGCTCCACCGGCGACAAGAGCCAAGCTCTTAAATTAATTTGTTGATGATGATGATGATGATGGAGCTTTGGAGAGCTAACCAACATCATTTCAGCTTTGCCTATGCATCTCAGATATACCCTTTGGGTTCTTCGGGTTGGTGACAGCAGTATTGTAAGGTGGGATTTCTTAGTAATTAAAAGACCAGACAATGGCTCAACTGTTAATGTGCTCAAAATGGCAAATTTTTGCACTCAAAATGACCCTAAACTCTTACTTATAAATCCAAAAAAGACGAAGCGTGAGTTTCTTTCCTATTTGAAATATAAATGTGAAAATAATGAGTTCTGCTTTATGATTACATACATACTATCACGTCTTTTTCCCTTGCGGGGTAGACAGAGCCCAGGTCTGTAAAATCTTTAGGCCACGTTTAGCATGTTGGTGGGCTTGTAGGAGAGAACGGAATCAAAATAGTGATGGGTTGCTAGCCGCATCGCCTATAAAATGATTCCTGATGCCCTTCCCTCGATTTTTACGATCTGCGCGGGAAGAGAAGCAGCTGGTACATTCTAAGTTTTTTCTTTCCTCCCAGACCAGCATGGAAGTAATTAGTAATTAAGAAGTTATGATTACAATGATAAAATAAATATAAAAAAATACTGGAAAAAATATTTCGGACACCGGATCAAAAAAACAAAAAGAGAAACCCAACCATAAGTATATTAACTGCATAAGAAGTGATAGCCAAAGAAACCCCGACACTTATAAGAACAATTGTTCCTATAGTAAAATTTGGTAATTTTGAAGGGCCGAGTCACCCCTTCAAGGAGTTGTTTAGGGTAATTTTACACGCTGTATGTAAGTGGAGACTCTATAAAATCATATTTCCATGAAGATGAAATAAACCGAATCTTTACAACAATAAAAATTCAAATACTTATTTGTGATGGTTATCATGTTACACAAAATAAGCGGACTGACTGATTTTCAACATTCAATATCATCATCGTCAGCTTTTCGCGGTCCACTGCTAACATTCAATATAGCTAATTGCTATTACCTGCTACTAAAATTAGTATTTCTTTTATTTTTAGCATTTATCCATTATTATCTGAAAGAAATATGTTAGCGTTTAATATAAAAAATTGATTGTCGGCTAGGCAATCAAAAATATTTGACAATTATTTTAAAACTAGAAAGATGTAAGCCGGGCTAGGGAATCGAATCCTATTTTGTCAATATTTTAAATCTTACTTGTATTAGGTTATGTAACTATATTTACATTTGAAAATATTAAGGATATCGAAAATCAAAGTTAAATTACTTATTTGTGAAAGTTTCCCAAGGCATATTCATGAAAGAATTATCACACTACTAAAGCCACGGGATAAAGAATTTTGTTCGCTTGTAAATAACTAATACGACTGTTAAAACATCAATAAAGATATAGACGAGAAAGAAATTCTGAAAAAATAAATTACTTGGTAAGATAAGCTACAAAGCCGACACAACAAAACGATTCCCTGAAAGGCACAAACCCAATGAGCGTCAATTCCGTACAACATAGACGGCATTCGTACATACAGTATTATTTACCCACTCACACCAGCGCATCCGGAGAATACATAAAAAATATACAAAAAGCTTTTCCTAAGAATAAGCGGGACGGAGTACGGATCTTATTTTTCTCGCGGACTCTCCCGGGTGGTGGGGGCGCTGGAGTGGGGCTCCCCACCACCCCCTGCAATAATACTGCGTCACTATTTTGCGCCATTACCTACACTCGCTTCCTATTCTATAAGTAGCGTGGACTCTAGGACGTAACTGTTTTAAGTTCTGGGGGGTTTAGAACATGTGGAGGCGGGGGAGAAGGAATTGTGGAATGGCGAGAAAGGCCTATTGCTTTGAACATTGATTGTCAACTTATTTTACTTTAAATAAATAAATATAATGGGGCAAATCTACAACTTGAGCTAGCTACTGTAAGTTGTAAAGTTGTGTCGTGACATACTAACTCAACGATAAATTGTCATTGTCATGTCACATGCCCCATGTGCCCCACTACCTGCACAAAGTACGACCTCAACTACGCTTCAGCAGCGTTTTTTAGACATTTTGAGCCATCGACACGAAAAGAAGAATAACGATATTTTTTTTAAATAGATAAAAATATTAATAAACAAGATGGTTATCCATCATGACCTGGCGAGGGATAGAACCCGAGATCTTGCGATTCAAAGGTACATGCGGTACTACAGAGGTCGTCCATTTTGTCTCATCGATGATCGTCAATTGACGCGTCAAAGCTGAGGACAAAACCGGGAAAACGCTCAGGTGGGAAGGAATTAGGGGTGAACACCGTAAAGCATAAATTATTCTTCAATTGGTGAATATTATGTCGTTTTATAAACAGAAGTTTATAATATATTTTTATGTTTTACGAGAAAGATGCAAGTTTTGCTTTCCTTTTCATGTATATTTATAGGTATACTCGGTACGTATTTCATGTAGAGCAAAAATAATAAAATAGAAATATTCGTTTAAAAGACAGGGAATTCTATTTGTATGCTATTAGACAACCTTATTTTAAGGACGCACCAAAATGCTCTATTTATTTTTTTAGTCAGCTGAGTTGCGGTTTAGCTATTGCATAGTAATTATTATTTTATTATTTGAGTTTGTGTGTAGCACTCTAGAAATCATCATTGATCCTATCAGTGAAGATAGGGTCCAAGGTACTCAATTAATAATAAAATAATTAAGCAAAATTTAAAAAAAAAAACGAAAAAACCCACGACATGGCATTGTTTTTCACTAATATTATGGCGCCCCCTAGTGAGTTACAGCCATGACACCCGTCTAAGAACATGAACTCATCAAACACAAACCCGTTATTTAAACCGCAACAAAATCAGATCATTAGTTTAGAAGATAGGTGGGAACATTACTTTGCACAAACGCACACACAAACAAACATCTCTCACCCTAAACGCATATACCTGCTCCGTTCCGTCGTCGGTAAAAAATAGAGGTAAAATACATTTCAGGTAAGCTGTAACTATATAATATACAGGCATAGATATTGTGACTAAGAGCCAAGGTCAATCATTACTGAATATTTTTCAAAAGTTACCACTAATTTCAGGAGTCGATAGCAGAATGGTTACGCACTACGTCCCAAGGATTTCGAGTGCTAGCGCTCCGTGCGCGCTTGAGCTGCTTTGTATGTGTTGTGCTCGTAGGTGCTTGTTCCACTTTTACATACACAGACACAGGCGTATCTGATATAGATAGCGAGGACGCCATATAATTAATTCATTGTAACATGTTATATCTATCTTTTGATATTTTGTGTAAACTTTTGCTGCTTTAACAAATAAAATTCATTATTGTCTTAATTAAAATTAAGTTTCCTTGCTTGTGTTTTCTCGTAGGTGCTTGTTTCACTTTTACATACATAGACATAGGCGTATCTGATAGAGATAGCGAAGACGCCATATAATTAATTCATTGTATCATATTGTACCTATCTATTGAATTTCATTCCTCGTTGTCTTAATTAACATAAAGTATTTTCATATTTGTTATGCTCGTCGGTGCTTGTTCCACTTTTACATACATAGACACAGGCATATATGAGGCATATACATGGTGAAATTTTGATCGTTCTGGACCCTTAAAGGGGTGATTCAGCCCGTCGATATGAACCATTTTTCCTATGGGACCAATGCTGGAAACTCAAATTTTATTTCGACATTTTCATACAAAAGTGTTCAGCCGCCCGGGCAATTTGTATAGGAATGTCGAATTTTTTTTCGAGTTTACAGCATTTGTCCCATAGGAAAAGTTGTTTATATTGACAGGCTGAATCACCCCTTTAATGGTCCGGAACGATCAAAATTTCGCCATGTATGATATAGATAGTGCGGACGCCATATAATTAATTAATTGTATCATGTTGTACCTATCTATTAATTTAATAGTAAACATTTGTTGCTTTTAAAAATTAATCATTGTCTTAATACATATTAAGTTGCTTTGCTTGTGTTGTGCTTGTAGGTGCTAGTGCCACTTTTACAAATACAGACACAGGCGTATCTGATATAGATAGTTAATTCATTGCAACATGTTGTATCTATCTATTGATATTTTTTTTACTTTTGCTGCTTTTACGATTTTTATTCATCATTGTCTTAATTTAAATTAAGTTCCTTTGCTTGTGTTGTGCTCGAATATGCTTGTTCCACTTTTATTTACACAGATACAGGCGTTCTGATATTACAGAAGACTTCATACTCCTTAAATTCATTGTAATTTGCATATATTGTACTTGTCTATTGATAATTTTGTAAACTTTTGCTACTTTTAATTAAATTCCAGTGCTTGTGTTTTCTCGTAGGTGGTTGTTCCACTTTTACATACACAGATACATGCATTATTATGATTTAAATAAAATGAACTGCCTAAAACATTATTGTATTATGTTGTACCTTTATTTTTATTTATCTATCGATAAACTTTAACTGTGCCTGCTTTTGCAAAGCACTTTACTTGTCATATTCCTAGATGTTATTTTATTTAAAAAAATATAGTGTATGCATTTTTGCAACCAAGTTATAAAACATGGACGCGACCAAGGCTTAATTTGATGGCATTACACACATTAATCCAATGCCCGAACAAGCCAGAGCTTCTTATTATGTGTAAGCGCCAAAAGCAAGTGCTTTTATGAGCACAAACGCTGGTTTATCGTCGATCTTCAAATTCATATAAGTACAATTATAAATGTAATAGTTTTTAGGTCAGACAGGCTGCCGGCCGCGAAGAAACTTTTCTAAATAATCAGGTTTTTTTTAAAGTCTCCACTGCAGGAGCACGACCCTCTCTGCACTACCAGACCCATATATTGGCCAAGGCAGTCAAAGGATTTGGCCTACACTCTCCATGCTGGCCAGACGGGTTGGAGAGGTCCCTTTGATGTTTATAAGCTTTGTTTAGCTTATGTTTCCTAAGTTGCCTTCTATGATATCCACGCCTAGACTTAGAGTGTTCCTATTCTACTCTGCCGGGAACCACACGGCCCTTTTCATATTACAGCATAAATGCTGTTATAATAGTGAATCCCGGGCTCCAAAGCACGCTTACTAAGGATGCAAATTGAATTGAAATCATTCAATACTTTCCTTTTAATTTTTTTTTACCTAATAATGAACACTTGCTACGACAGGAATCATTATGCTTTCTATTATTGTTCAAATTTAATTTTACTGGCACTGTTTAGGTCTATAATTTTAATTTGTTTCTTCCTGCTATATTTAAAACTGTGCATTACTGTTTGTTGCCATGAATAAATAAAATAAATGCAACCGTAAAAAGATCAGAAGTGGAGGTAGGTATCATATGGTTTTTAGAAATAAATCCACCTGATAGGTACTACCTGTAGTCGCTCTTGCTGGCCGTGGACGGTTGGTTATTATTGGCAATCGATACTTCAGCGATATACCCAGAATTTAATTCTATAGGAACACCGGTGCTCGGTCACTACGAGCGCGGGCGGTAAATTAGGTTAGCTGTTTATAAAACAGATACTTAAACAATTTTGTCGTTTGCATAGACGCGACTGTCTCGGTTAGTTGTGTGGCTTCTTCTTCTTTTCGAGTTGATATGGCTATGTTTATATAGGGCAGGGCAGGCACATATCACACAAATTGAGCTAGCCCCACAGTAAGTTGTGAACTTGTGTCGCAGGATACTAACCCAACGATACTATATTTTATAATATATACTTATATAGATAAACATCCAAGACCCAGGTTAATCTGAAAAAGATCGTTCTCCATCATGACCTGACCGGGGATCGAACTCGGGACCTCCGTGTCGCAGGCTGGCGTGGTAAACACTGCGCCACCGAGCTCGTTTATTTATTAAAAAATCATATGGATTTAAACCAATAGGTGGCCACGGCTATCCCTTTGGTTTGCTTCATTTAGGTCTTTAATACTGCAGGTGGAAGACTAATAGAGAGGATTGCAAAATCGTACCAAGTGGTGGTTCATATTCACTCATCATCATCATCAGGTCTTTTTAGTCTCCACTGCAGGAGCCCTCTCTGTACTATCAAAGCCATAAAGGTATTAGCCAGAGCAGTCAGAGGATTTGGACTTCACTCTCCACGCTGGCCAGACGGGTTGGAGAGGTCTCTTAGTTGTTTGTAAGCTTTGTTTAGCTAGTGTTTCCTAAGTCACCTTCTACGACATCCACCCTGTGCATGCTGAGTCCACTGACTCCCGGCGACCTTGATGACGATGGGTGTGCTGTATGATAATCCACACTTAAAAATTAAGTGTTTTCATTGACACGTGGAACCGCAGATGCCATTAATGAATTGATTGAACTACTCCTGACGTGCTCACTACTGAAATTAAATGGCTGCCTTAAAATATATAAGTAAGTACCTATAAATATAAAAACTCACTGAGGAGGATAATGTTTTTAGCGCGTACCTATGTATGTGAGTATTATGATCCATTGTTGCCTACTGTGACGTGAACGGCTTGACAAATTTTGAAATGTGAAGTGTCATTAGATTTGTATTCTTTCCCGGAGTGTCATAGGCAATGTTACGCGTGGACCTGATCTGATGATGGAAACTGAAGATGACTACCGGTACTCTAAACTAAAGAAGAGAAATCTATCCTGTTTGGGATTATTTGATTAGTATTGGGCAGCAAAATCGCTAATAATAAACTCTTTCGACAAAAATGATTTTTTATTTGGTAAAAAAGTTCATTGTCATATTATACTTTGTTAGAGTTGTATTGAATCGTGTAAGTACTCTACGCCGATTAAGGCGGAAGCTAGTCTCCACAGACAAAAAAGGTAGCTAGTACAATGTCTAATACTTATAAATATATAATTATATACTTCGTAGTTGTTTGAGGCTAGAAGCAGTAGATATTGACTCAGTTTTATTATATTTTATGATTTATCTTCTCGTACCTACCTACCTAGACATAACAGTATCTTTAATTATAAAGTGTGCTCCTACGAGCAACCGACGTGAGGCTTTAATAAAACTGCACGAATAGTTATATGCACCGGACTGGAAATGCAACTATCTGGTCTAGCGACTAAACATACCTCCACTGGTATAGGCTTGGAGACAAACTATTTACCACTCTTCCATTTCCCAACAATACTTTCACTCTCTTCACACTCCATCGCTACATTACTATGCTTAATTACGAATAGGCCGTGAGAATTACCCGCAGTGAACGATAGGTCTCGTGAAAACCTCACAGGTTGTAATGTCTGGGAGGGGTGTTGAATACAGGGCGGGTGTGAGGCGACGGTCCTTTGATTCTGGCGAGATTAAACGTGCGGCAGACGGTGGCGCCTCTATCGATTGTTGTTGTAATTACAACGCTATCCTCGCTCAGTCGCAAATGAAATTGTTCCGGACAGAGCCAGCTATGGATGCCAACGTGATATTACGGCTGTTAGTGGTCGGAGGCAGGCAATGTGGACTGTGCGGCGCGCTGTTAAGGTTCGCCCGCAGTTCGGGCCGCGCCGAAGCACCTGCTGGAATGTTGCGGGTGCATCATTGCATAACCGTATGTTAGAGACAGAATTGCAATGGAATGCAGTTTCATAAAAGACGATTAACCGTTCATTAGAGAATTTCTTGTAAGTATGTGATCTTGAAATAAAATGATAATAATTATCTACTATTACATGATTAATAAGATGCTGACTGTATTGCATTAAGAATCTTATGAGAAAAGGAATAATTAATGTCACAAGCAGAGAAAAATTGAAGAACTTATAAATTTATCCAGCAAATAGCAAGTTATTAAAAGGACCTATTTTATTTAGAAACTACTCTTAGATTATACAATACTGTATTTCCCATTTTTTAAAAACAAGAGTTCTAAGAACACAATGAATTGTAGATGAGTGTATATAGGACGTCCCTAAATAAACGTAGGATTTTCAGTAGTAAAACCTAGTAGGTAGGTACTGAAAATCTTACGTAAATTTTTGTATACCCTACAGAAGTACAGTGCCAAATCATTTCTATAGTCATTCAATCCTGTTGTCAACATTTCTAAGACCAATGAAAGCAATATGCAAAGTATTCCATAGCCAAATAAAATAAAGCCTCCGTTGAGCAAATAGCAGAAAAGACCGGACAAAAACCGCGACGACTGCGCACTAAGCACAAACGACCGCAAATCCACATCCGAATTCGAAATACGAATGGGGACACAGAGAGCAATCCAATAAACATTCGAAACCCTCAAAACGTATCTACGTCTACGTGACGTAGACGCCTCCCAGAGACGCATGCGTATTACACTCGTACAGAACAAACGGACAGTTCCAATTTCAATTGTAGAAAAAAAATATAACCAATTCGAATTGGAGAAGGCTTCGCTGCGACCAATGGGAGAGCTTACAGTCGTAATGCCAACTGTGTGGGCGGGGCGAATGATATCTAGCATTGGAATGTTCGTTGTATTTGTTTTGCCAGATTCGAAGGCTTTATTGCTTGGTGTTTGAGCCTCTTTCCCCTTGAGGGTGGAAACGGCGGAAAGCTCGACTTGCTTTTGGGAAGAGGCAATTCACATTATGTACTGTATTCCTCTGCAGCCTATGGGTGACCTACTTACCACTGATATATCGTATGAACTCGCACGCGTGTCTAAAAGCTCAAATGTAAAAGAAAATAGACAAAAATATAATAATTTTCCAAGAAAGAAGTGGATACTTGAGAATCAACTTGTAATAAAATTAAGGAGTGTCGCCTTTAGACTTTATGAAACTGTGAGTATTGATTTTTCGATAGGGAAAAAACGAAGGCAACGATCTATGCAGATCTGGAGTGCTCTCGGCACATCAGATGGCACCGGCGGGGCAGCCTCCGCAGACAATCGAACGGTGGGGGGTGCCCCCCACTGGAGGTCGGGGAACTGCCATAGACTATACACACCATTCTAGAGGCGAAGAGGAGCGAGTAGGCAAGGAAATGTTACTAAACGTAAACGTAAGTTACGTAGTCTTTGACCGGTTGATCCAAGAATGTAGATAATGTAACTTTTTATACTCGTAGAGGTAAATGTAAAAGTTTGAAGGATGTTCGATAATCATTAATGACAAAATTACGTGACGATTTTCGGTGAAATATTGCAATTTTTGCTGTGTAGTTCCCGGCAGAGTAGAATAGGGCCACTCCAAGTCATCCCGTGGATGTCGTAAAAGGCGACTAAGGAAACACAAGCTAAACAAAGCTTATTAACATCAAAGATGCCTCTCCAACCCGTCTGGCCAGCGTGGAGAGTGTAGGTCAAATCCTCTGACTACTCTGGCTAGTATATGGCTCTGGTA
Organism: Rhodophaea formosa; assembly: GCA_963082605.1. Lineage (NCBI taxonomy): Eukaryota > Metazoa > Arthropoda > Insecta > Lepidoptera > Pyralidae > Rhodophaea > Rhodophaea formosa. The sequence continues at coordinate 4,553,855 of OY720216.1, read as the reverse complement.
GTACAGAGAGGGTCGTGCTCCTGCAGTGGAGACTAGAAAGACCTGATGATGATGATGATTGCAATCTTTTAGTTCATACATCAGAATTGCACATTCGCTATACCTAATAAGTACACATAAACAAATCCGGAGGCATGCCGGAGGCATATGCTGATGTATAAAATTTTAGAAGTTCTTAGTAATGCGTCTCAATGAGCACATCTCGATTTTGGTCCTTCAATACTTACTAATAAAATAAAATCTATTATGATTCCTGTTCTTGTTTTCATTTGGTTGAGGTTATTAAAATGGTCTACCGCAATGACAATGTTTCTACTTACTTATATTCCTATTCCATTTATTTTACGCGTAGTGAGCTCTAACTTACCAAAGTTCGCACACTTGATGCAATGACTACATCCTTAAAAGTGTAGCGTTTTAGAGACAAAAATCTGCTATCAGCACACGTTTTAGTTCATACTTACTAAAAATTCATGTGGTAATACTATTTGGCAAAATCGTGAGTTATTATTGCATTACATCGTTCACCGCAAACATTTATTGTACCTAACTACTGAACAGATTTTCATGTCCAACACGCATGGACAGTAACGGAACCTTGCTGCTCTCTACAAGCTTTGCCATTGTTTCTCAGTTCAGTTCAGGCTGTGCATGCGAATCGCGGCCATCAGGCATATGACAGTTTGCTGTCTCACCAAGCCTTGTGCACACAGGCAACGCCCAAAGCCGAGGTCCGTCCTCCTAGACCTCCTAGAATATCACCAACGGGTGATATTCACCTTATAGATTGAGGGTACTCCTCCCTCACTCCAAAAGTCTGGTGAAGCAGCAAAAACTCACTTGGAGCTAAGCTACATAGTCCATTAAAAAAAATTACATACATATATTCCGTTTAAATTGGAGCTCTAGTTTGAGTTATCGCAGGACAAACAAAACTACATAGGTATACTCGTATAAAATACAAAAAAGAAACAGTTTTCACCCCAACTAGACTTGAAGACCTTGTCCAGCCAATAAATTATGACTAAAGCACTGCAATGAAAGCCTCCAAAATGGCGAGCTTTCAGAAGACGCTTCGGCAGAGCTTTATCTGTGACGCTATCGACCCGTCGTCGGCGGCGACTTCCCATTCTCGAAGTAAAACACGGCGGGAAGGAAACCGCGGGATAAACCGCCTCACCCCTCGCCCCCCCCACCCGATCTTTACGTTTCAGGAATAAATATTTCAGAGCGTGTGCTTCGGAAGTTAAAGTTATGTATCGCCCCAACGGTAACAATCTGAGAATGAGAAAAGCTTTTCATGTACGCTTTTATGTATTACCTGAAGGCTTTTCGCAATGTTATTTTGTATCTGTGGTAATATTTTGATGATTCAGAATTTGTGATAAAATAAAATTGCTTTACTTTCATTATCATCAATTTAAAGAGTTGGGATCTTGTCAGTACAGCTTTTTCCATTCCTTTTTTTCTCCCGCCAGTTCTTATACTACTCTGTAAATATTAACCTTCACTTTTCTTTTATTTGTTTCATAAAATTGTATCTCAGTTTTTCCTTTTATATTTCCTTCTATGATATCCTATGTGTAGGCCAAGTCGTCGTGTCGTTATATGTGTCCTACCATTTTCCCTCTTCTATTCTCAATGTTTGTTATTGTTTTCGTGTGTGTAGTGGCCAACACTGGTGTTAGAATTGTCAAGTTGCCTAAAGGTAATTTCCATGACGACTACCATCATTGATGACAGCCAGGACCAACGGGATAACGTGCCTTCTGAAGCACGGAGGAGCTCGAGATCCCATCCCATCCATCCAGGTACAGACTGTGCCTAGGGTTGCTTAACATGCGGAAGTGCTAATAAAACTCATGCCCACTAGGCCACCGGGTTCTCAACAATTATTATGCTTTGCATTAAATTCGCCGTATTTTGTCCGCACTTTAAATATGTCTAATGAAACTAGTATAATAAGCTCTATCTATACCTAACTGGTGTAAATGTACGAGTATGGCCAACGCATTGGTATAAAACAGAATAATAATTTCAAGCTAGAGTGAGCATGTTGAAAGTGGCTTAAAAATTTGACAGACTCATTTATCTGCAGCTGTAATTTTCCTTGTATTTTGTGGCAAATAAAGAAGATTAGATTAGTTTTGGGTATTTATGCGCTCTACCAACAAACATCCCATCGTTCTTTTAAGTATTTGTTATTAGTTTTAGTGTAAACTTCGATAGTGACAAGCGTGAAAGTTATTTTATACTGCTTTGACTATAATTGTCTTTGGGGAGGTCTCTTTGATGTTTATAAGCTTTGTTCAGCTTGTGTTTCCTAAGTCGCCTCCTACGACATCCACGGGAAGACTTGGAGTGGTCCTATTCTACTCTGCCGGGAACCAAAAAATAATCTTAACTACTAACATTCTCAAATCTCAGAGTGTCTTTGTCTTGCTAGGTTATGAATACACGAAACAGTAACAGAACGAGACTTGAGAATGCATCTAAGAATTATTCTCACAGCATAGAAACAGAAAATGACAGATTTGCATGATTATTCGCTGATAAAACGTATAAAGTAAAAATAATTTTCATGGCTTTGCAAGAATGGAACTTATTAGGGTGATATAATATAATTTCCGACTGAAACTTACGCGAGATAAATTTATTACAGAATCATGGTTTACTTACGTTTATTCGGTTCAAACCGCTGACAAGTTTGGTCTGTTATGAAGACCAGCAGGCAAGCACTGAGTGCTAGGAAGGCAAATATTGACATGTTTGGGTCTCGATTGACTGTCATGCCATATTGCTATGCCATAGTGTTAGTATGACACCTTTTCTATAAATTCTTCATCCACAAGGTAGCTTCCATTCACCCCTAATGCTGAATAGAGCGTTGGACGTAGGGCAGCATGACGCATTAGCTTAATGTCTTCGCGATTTTACTTTAATAATAATTAATAAAATTAATTTTATTTCATTTTCATCGTATTTACTATCATTTTACGTTATATTCAACGCAAATTTACACAGATGACCTTTAAATTAATATAATGAACTCGTCTATAACGTACAATACGAACTTTCTCTACCTGTCAATATTTTAGTTTTGAGTCTACGCAAAAGCTCACTTAGAGGTACGTAGTCCATTAAAAAAAATACAGGAGCTCTTAAGGAAAGTTAACATAAATAAAGCTCTAGGTCTGAGAGAACATAATTGCGTTATCAATTATACACAAGATCTACGAAGTATTGATCCTCCTGAGTTTTGTGTTTTCGTCAGAAAGTCGCAAATCAATAGATACATTTTTGAAGCAGGAGTTGTAGATTTGTAAGTTTTACGTAACCTTATGTTGTCATCACAATCTTAAGTAATTAAATCAACTTATTTAATTATACATTGACTTATTTATAGCAAACAGAACGTTATTTATAGCCATAGCTTGTCAGTTTAATTTTATAGAGGAAAAGGTTTTTCACCTATTAATTAAACTTTGAATTAAATAATTTTGTTTCTAAATCTTCAATTATTAACCACCAATGACTCAATACAAGGAGTGTTTAAAATGCTTTTGTTAATCTTTACATTCGTGGCTCTTAAATTGTGCCTTTTAATTTTGTGTTCTAAACAAAAATTTTTTTTTGGTCCAATCTTTATTATTCAAGTACATTGTTTTGACAACCCTAATTTTTTTTGAAATTTTGAGAAAAAGCAAAGTTGCATTATAAAGTCAAATTTCTATGGTACGTCTAAATTTTATTTAGCTTTAAACCTGTTTTTTTTTTGTTTTTTTTTTTATATATATTTACAGTGATCCTAATTCTAATATTAAAATTCCTAGGGGTCAGTTTTTAAAGAGACATTTGATGGAAACGATGAAGATTTTTCCCAGATACAAATACATTTATATTTCCCCATACAAACTCCTACCCTTGCCACGCTTATAAACCATCTTGATGGGCAGCATCATCAGAACCGAGATAAACCAAACAGAACGTTATTTATAGCCATAGCTTGTCAGTTTAATTTTATAGAGGAAAAGGTTTTTCACCTATTAATTAAACTTTGAATTAAATAATTTTGTTTCTGAATCTTCAATTATTAACCACCAATCACTCAATAGAAGGAGTGTTTAAAATGCTTTTGTTAATCTTTACATTCGTGGCTCCTAAATTGTGCCTTTTAATTTTGTGTTCTAAACAAAAATTTTTTTTGGTCCAATCTTTATTATTCAAGTACATTGTTTTGATAACCCTAATTTTTTTTTAAATTTTGAGAAAAAGTAAAGTTGCAATAAAAAGTCAAATTTCTATGGTACGTCTAAATTTTATTTAGCTTTAAACCTGTTTTTTTTTGTTTTTTTTTTTTTATATATATTTACAGTGATCCTAATTCTAATATTAAAATTCCTAGGAGTCAGTTTTTAAAGAGACATTTGATGGAAACGATGAAGATTTTTCCCAGATACAAATACATTTATATTTCCCCATACAAACTCCTACCCTTGCCACGCTTATAAACCATCTTGATGGGCAGCATCATCAGAACCGAGATAAACCAAACAAACTGCGCGTGACAAAACCTTGGGAATTTCCATCGGATGATGAGTACATGGTGAAATGAATACATGCATTCAAATCATAAAACTTTAAAATGCCACTACAACGCTGAGTAGTATCATAATTCTTTACTTTAATTACAAAACACATACAATTGATGAGGAGAAGTTGATGAATACCTTTCATCATCTTCTCATCATCACATCTTCCCGTTTTGACTGCATGAACCGAGTCAAGCCAAACTGACTACGCAATACCTTGGTAATTTCCATCGGATAATGAGGTGTAACCTTTCATCATCGCAGTTCGTTTAGCTTATGTCGATTCAAGTCAAAACAGGGATTTCCATCGGATTCCACTAAGTACTATGCTGAATAGCATCATACTTCATTAATTTAATTACAAAACACATACAATTTGCATCTCCAATACACATCACGCTTGCAATATGTATGAGCCGCGTGAGCATTGCAACGTTTGCTCATAATTAAGAAATGTATTTCCATTTAAAATGACGAACGTAGGTCAGTTTACGCCACTAGGGTTGCCAGGTCTTCAAAGAGCATAGCCGGATAGAGCAGCCAGTTTAGCCGGACATTTGCGTAACAAAGGCCAGAGTCCCTCACTAGGTGCTTAAGTCGTAATATATAATAGGACATTTTTATGATGTAAATCAGATACCTAGGGGTTTGTTACTTTTAAATCTTCATAAATTCTATAATACTTCTTAAAATAGGTCAAATTTAAAAAGCCTAACCGATGCCGAACAGGCCGGACTCCGAGTAATTTGGCCGGACGCGTAACAAAAAAATCCTGATTGTGTCCGGCTTTATCCGGACGCCTGGCAACCGTACTTACCGCCACGCTTATAAACCATCTTGATGGGTAACATCATCATAACGGAGATAATTAAAGCCAAACAACCTGCCCATGACAAAACCTTGGGGATTTCCATCGAATGATGAGAAGATGATGAAATGTTATATACATTCATTCAAATCATATCACTTTAAAATGCTACAACAACGCTGAGTAGTCATCATCATCAGGTCTCTTTTAGTCTCCACTGCAGGACCCTCTCTGTACTACTACAGCCATAATTAGCCAGAGCAGTCAGAGGATTTGGCCTACACTCTCCACGCTGGCCAGACGGGTTGAAGAGGTCTGTTTGATGTTCATTAGCTTTGTTCAGCTAGTATTTCCTAAGTCGCCTTCTACGACCTTCACGGGAAGACTTGGAGTGGTCCTATTCTACTCTGCCGGGCCTACTCAATACCTACGCATCACGCTTATGCATTAGCCGCGTGAGCATTGCAACGGCTCATAATTGAGAAAATGATTTCCATTTAAAACGACGAACGTAGGTCAGTACGTACGTGGTCTTTACGAGAGTAGCATCCCAAATACCTATACCGTCTCCCAGACCAACAAACTCCTACCCTTGTCACCCTTATAAACCATCTTGATGGGCAGCATCATCAGAACCGAGATAAGCCAAACAAACTGCGCGTGACAAAACCTTGGGACAATCCATCGGATGATGAGTAGATGGTGAAATGAATACATGCATTCAAATCATAAAACTTTAAAATGCCACTACAACGCTGAGTAGTATCATAATTCTTTACTTTAATTACAAAACACATAAAATTTGCATTTCCAATACGCATCACGCTTGCAATATGCATGAGCTGCGTGGGTATTGCAACATACATACATAAATATAGATACTGTCTCGTCTTTTACCCTTGCTGGGTAGACAGAGCTCAGGTCTACAAGACCTAACGCTACGTTCAGCATGGTGGTGGGCATGAAGATGGAAAACGGAATCAAAATAGTGATTGGTTGCTCGTCGCATCGCCTATTAAAATGCTTCGCCAATTCCCTCATCGGCTTTTACGATCTGCGCGGAAAGAGAAGCAGCTTCGTCGAGCTCCGTGGCGCAGCGGTCAACACGCTAGCCTGCGACACGGGGGTCCCGGGTTCGATCCCCGGTCGGGTCAAGATGGAAAAAGATCTTTTTCATATTGACCTGGGTCTTGGATGTTTATCTATATAAGTATATATTATAAAATATAGTATCGTTGAGTTGGTATCCTGCGACACAAGTTCACAACTTACTGTGGGGCTAGCTCAATTTGTGTGATATGTCCCTAAATATTTAAAAATTTAAAAAAAATTATGTTTTTTCTTGACTTCCAAACCAGCGTAGAGGCATTGCAACGTTTGCTCATAATTTAGAAAATGTATTTCCGTTTATTGCGACGAACGTAGGTCAGTACGTACGTGGGCGTTACGAGAGTAGTACGACGTACCGTGGACGAAGTGCGTGAATTTCCTTATCGATGGTTTATTGCTCGTCGAAGGTCACGAGGTTTGGCGTACTACTTCGAGATAAGGGTCGTGTAGCCTTGAGTTTCATTATATTTACCTACCATAGCCTAGTCTTATTTACTTTATTTGGTACTACGTCAACTCTACCGTCTACTCTACCGTCTACTCTACCGTCTACTCTACCGTCTACTCTACCGTCTACTCTACCGTCTACTCTACCGTCTACTCTACCGTCTACTCTACCATCTACTCTACCGTATTCTCTACATGAGTGTACTGGAGGCTTAGGTGTATGTTGATGACCTTTGTCTGAGACTCGGCTAGGTGTAACAAAAACCACTATTCCTTTCCAAAATGGAAAAGATTCAGATTGACCTTGAAAGATATTATTTGTGATTGGCGGGCTAAGAGCCTGTTCATACAATGCGAAAATTGGGAGTACGGAATAGGTTACCCTACAAGCAAATACCTACAATATTTACATGAAAGATAGCCGTTTATTTAGCCTATGGTCATATCATATCATATCAATATTTCCAGCGGGAATCTATTGGCGACACTGAACTACTTACTTTGCGTTTGATCCATGATCATACGGGATTGAGTGTTTTCCGTAACTCATTGGAAAACTCTAAGGATTTCGGAAAACGAGAAGGTTTTGCATGTTAGTAGTGTGTACCCAAGGACCCTAGTACACATACCTTAGTATTGGTAGAAGGGCTGAGTGCCCATAGAAACTTTTGGAATAGAAAGAGACGGAAATCTATAGGTTGGTGTCCCGCTCGCTCATATAGGTGTGTGGGACACCTAACTGTAGTAATTCCGTCACTTACTATGCCAAAAATCTTTGCACAGAATTATGCTCTCTATTATAAGAGCAACAAGGGTATCGTATATCAAAAATTAAAACAGTTCTATCAAGGAACTAAGGAGAAGACTCTTACAGATCAGTTCCGATTACGTTTCCGAAATGCTAGTAGTCTGAAGCTTTTGAACAATAATTAGTAAATTAAATGCTTAATACTTAACAAGATAATTTTTAATGTGATTTGACGTTAAAAGTGCCTGCCTACTTTCTGCATAAACGTTTTTGAGTCAGTGTACCTCATCAAGGTCGCCAGAAGTCGGTGGACTCAGCATGCACAAGACCGCAATTTGCGCGGATCTATGAAGGATGACTAAGGTCCAGCAGTGGACGTCCCTGGCTGATATTCTGAAGGATTTTATGAGCTGATTTAGACCCTATTTTGACAAAGGAGTTTTTGAATGTTTGGAAAACTTCAACATGGTCAGTTTTGTTTTCAGGAATTAGCATTTGACGCGCACAGTTTACTTAACAATTTGTTTCCAGCCTGCCAATCTAACTGCACATAGAAACGAGGTATATTGTCATAAAATTACCACAGTTTATTTAGTTACCATTGTGCATTCTAATGTGTAATTGTCAGATAGGTTATTGTTTTTGTTTGTCTTTTGTGGCTAACGAACAAAATTTATTGATGTACGTGTAGGTTCTTCTCAAGTGACTCTTTTTGTCTTATTGAGACAAAAACCTACCAAGAATCTAACGGCAAATTAACAATTAAATGTTGTGAAATAAGTTTAAGTACTATGTCCAATATTATATGTAATTTATTAGATCATATATTACCTATATTCTACCTGTTCATCTTTCAAAAATAAAATAAACAAACGTACACGATGCCTACTTATGAATCTCAAGGCTGTGTGAGATGTCTGTAATTTCGCCATATCAACTGTTGTATATCTTTAAATTACATAGATACGGCATACCTTCACCTTCCTAGTCACTTAGCAACATGAAGGAGTTTCAACCTTAGAAGGCCTTGGTTATTTCTGACTAAATATATCTATCAGACTTCACAAGTTGAATGAAATAAGCGTAGCCTGTACAAATCATGAGTAACAATCACTTAATAGAAATAGTACTTACATAATGAACTGAACTGCTTCAAATTAGCTTCATCACGTATATTTTAAGTCACTAATAAACAATTATACAGCATTTGTACGATTTCACCAAAGAAAAATAGCATTCTGACTGCATCTGAGATGCAATTAGTTCCCCGGTTGACGTTGTACTACGCATTTTATGTGAATCGCGTAGCAACATAGAAATAATGCATTCAACTGCAATATTGGTCTTTATTTACATACGCATAAACACTAACATAGCATGTCTGCTGTCGTTTATTATATGTATAGCTAGAGTAAGAAAATATACGTTTTCATTTCCGTACTTGCGAGTTTTCTATAATTTTAATGGTCTATTACAAATACTATGAAGTGTAAACAATGTAAAACAGAGGTTGTGAAGTGACTATAGAGCTTGCCTGTGACCGGAAAGTCTCAGGTTCGAGCCCTAGCGACCTCAGTTCTATCTTTTACGCATGCGCAGTGGTTAACACGCCAGTCTGCAGCACGCGTGTTCCTGGGTTGGATCCCCGGTCAGGTCATGACGGAAATAGTACATTTCTGCAGAGGCCGGGAAGTAAGGGATTGCCGGACGAGTATAGTTTTCAAGGCCGAGCGTCAGCGAGGCCTTGACAATAGTTACGAGTCCGGCAATCCCTTTCCCGCCGAGGAAAGTATAGAGATTTTCTCAATAAATGTGAGGAAATTTAACTTAAAGTTACACATAAACTTACATGCCTTAAATATTTCCCCTTACTAGGTATTTGCCGGTAGTAATTTTTCCACTTTCAAGTTTCAAATTAGGCGAAGTAGGTACTTAAAATCCATTGCAGTGTTGCTTTCATCACTAAAACTCATTTTGAACCGTTTCATTTCGAATAAATAACCAACTTTGCACATATTTACCGAAAACAATCAATGTCAATCAATTACTGCAAAGCGTTAATCACAAACTACGAAGAAGATACTATTACTAGTATCAGACGACCGACTGCCATATGTTTTCTCTAGGCAATAAGGATCATAGACAAATAATGGAGTGAGGGTGAAAATGAAAAAAATGCCATACAATTCCTTTTGAGTTTCTATGGGGGGCCATAAATTCAAAGTCAATTGACGTGTGTTCTATGCCCTAAAATCCGTAAAGGCAGTTTTTCGGCAGTGGCGTTAATCACTACGGGTATAGTGAAAATAACAGATCTCCCGAGTTTTTAATTTTTTTATTTTCAGTTGTCAATTCCAGCAAAGGAAACAATGCCCATAGAGCCCAGTCATATTTTTCACAAAAAATTTAATGGATCATAGATTATTGTTTTCTTCTCTCGCAACGAAAATTAAGCATATTTTCGTATGATCACATATCGATATTTTAATGAAATTGTAGTTATATTCACGTATTATATGCATTTTTTAAAAATGCAGTGGTAGTAAACTGGCTGTATGACAAGTGACATAATTTACGTTACATAGATTAATTAAAAAGTTTTGAGCAGCGGCCGGGAAGTAATTTTCATACTTATTTCCTGGCCTAGGCCGGCAATGCGATGAATGAGCCAAGAATTACAAACTTCCGGTCTTCTTTTTACTACAGTAATGCCTACATTTCCGAGCATGTTTGAGAAAACGTTATTTTTCAGATTGATCTGGAAGTCGATTTTTCAACCAAGAGAATCGATCCGCCACTCGTTGTCAAGTTTCCGCATGGTGAATATTAATTGGCTCTATTTTTGAATCATTATTCGAATGGGTTTTCCGTGTTTCGCAGACCACTCGGAACGGACTACGCGTGCAAAATGTAAAATTTGACTTTGACCAAATTTTTATTTTTTTTCTTAAATTCTCGTCCTTAGAACCTAGCGTTTCTGCCAAAACTGTCTACAAAAAGTGGGAATATACGTCCGATTTGCTTCCGATACGATTGCAGCGCGGCCTTTTAAAAAATAAGAAGTTACTTACATCTACATGAAAATTAAAGATTTTAAAAGAAATTGCAATAAAAGCCCCCCTAGATATGCCTTAGTCACTGTATTAAGAAAATCAGAAAACATAATTAAGATTTTGTACAATTCGCAATTTTATTTTTATTACGCCATTTACTGAGAAGACTTCGTCTATAGTATACATATAGTATATCTTGTTCATATTAAACTGGTTTTTCTACGAAAGAAGATTACGAAAAACAATTGCCTAAAGACAATCAAATTCCCCTAGAATTAAAGACACTGTACCTAAAATGGCAACACCGTCCGATTGTCGGATTGAAAATTGGACGTGTATTCCCAGCTTAAGCTACTAGTTTTGCTGTGCATTCAATTATTCTGGCAACCGTAGCAATATTTTTTTTGCTGGCAATTCTAAGCAATAGAACCATTCGCACGGTTCAAAAATACGTAAAAACAGGCCCGCTCGTTGATTTTATTCACATGTGAATACGAACCGAGTGCTGACGTCACAACGAGTGGTGGATTGATTCTATTAGTTCAAAAATTGACTCCCGGACCTTGGATTTTTATCTATAATCTATAAAATTATATTTACTATCGTTGAGTTAGTATCATAAGAGACAAGTTCGTAACTTATTGTGCTAGCCCAGTTTGTGTAATTTGTCTGTATACATATATTTATTTTAATTTGACTCATCAATAACATGGGCCACACTTTAGAAAAATGTCATGAATATAGTCAGTAAATATGTTTTTGACACAGATGCACAGGGTCTCGGTAGCGAAAATTCGCAAGACAATATGAAAGGGCAATTTTCCTGCGACTTCGTCCGCGGAAAACTTCACCGATTTCTTCCTTGCCTTAGGGGTTGTATTTCTACAAATCCTTTCCTAGTGTTCAATAGGCTATTTTCCTGGGTCAAAATATTAATAATAAAATTAGACCGTCAGTTAGACAATCAAAAAATATTGGACACGTAGTTTTTCTTTCGTTAATTAAACAATAAATGTCAAAGATAAAGCGTGGCAAAGTTCATAAGTGGGGGCTTGTGACATCACAGGCCGCTAAAAAGTGTACTGGCTAGTGACATCACAAACAATTTAAACGGGCTATATCTTTGTCATTTTTTGTTTGATTGACAAAAGAAAAAACACGTGTCAAATGTTTTTTGATAATCTAACTAACGGACTAATTATATTTTTTTTTAAAGAAAATAGCCCATTAGCATCTTGAAAGGAATCCTGTACCAAATTTCAAGTTTCTAGTACAGTTTTGGCTGTGCGTTGATTTATAAGCTGGTGGTTAAATCAGGTTTCCTTTTTTTATAAATAAATATATACGGACAAATCACACAAATTGAGTTAGCCCCAAAGCAAGTTCAAACTCAACGAAACTATATTTTATAATAGATACTTATATAGATTATAATAATAGATACAAATATTTCAGGAAAACGAGGCTGGCAGCATTGCCGAGTTGATTAGCAATGCTGATACGCTAAGCTGAGGGCGTCCAGCAGGCCGATTTGCTAACTCGGTGTACAACAATTTGATTGTCACTTTAGCATCCATTACGTTTTTCATATCTTAAATAAAACTAGTCATTCATACCGAAGCCGTAATGAATATTGAAGTTATCATGAAAATGATGTACACCGTAGCTGTCAAAAGTTAGCAAATAGGCCTGCAGCTCTCTGGTCACGCGATAAACATTATACATAAAACGTATCTACCACCGACGTCAACGTTAGAAGCGAACCATAACAAAACAAGCCTATGTTTCGTAATGTGGTTCATTTCACTCAATATTTGTTTTAAAAGCTGACCATAATAAAGAGCACCTGACTGGCGGTTACGAAGTGGTTTTGCTTAACACCGATAACATCGATTACTGATATTTTTGAGCTCCACTCTGTTCGGTGTAGTTGTTTGAAAAGAAACGCAACACAATGACATTTTTACCCGACTGACACGCCCAGAAGAAAGGTAATGTTTTTTATGCGTATGTATGTGTGTACTTGATGAAAGTTTGATCGTTTTGAACCCTTTAGGGAGTCATTCAACCCGTCGATTTGAACAACTTGTCCTATGAGACCAATGCTGGGGACTCAATATTTTTTGACGTTTTCGTATAGTAATAATTAGTGGCCCGGTCAATTTGTATGGAAATGTCAAAAAAATGAATTTCCAACATTGGTTCCTAATGAAAAGTTGTTCAAATTGACGAGCAGAATCACTCCTTAAAGGGTCCAAAATAGATATTCCAACCTGTATGTACGGCGTAAACCTAAACCCGGTTTGAAGTGAGATGTCATTAGATTCGTTTTCTTCCTGGATTGTCATAGGCTGTAATATCAGCAAAAATCAATATGGCTTAAACTGTCTAAAACAGGAGCCAGATTTTTTTTTAATACCTAATGTTATTCGTTGGTAGAGTATAGAGAGGTTTGTCATTGCTTTAACCATTTCACACACTAGTAAATAATCTACTAGTGTGCCGGTTTCCTCACTATGTGCTTCTTCACTCGAAGCAGGCAACGGTCGACAGATATGAACTGAGTTAGATTGAACTACGAACTCAGAGTTAGGTAAAGGTCGGGCCGTGTGGGGTTTGAACCCAAAAATTACTGCTTCTGAGTTGAGCTCGTAGACAAGTTAGTAGCGCAACTCTTTACGCCTTTAAGACAAACATGGAAAATTACGTTTCAGTACAACTTGAGTATCAAGAACTAAAGTCTAAGTCTAAAGCAGAGGATAGAGAAGTTTGGCGTATACTCCATCGACAAGAGCTACAAAGCTCTTAAATAAGAAGAAAGAACTTGAGTATATGAAAAGACAATGAACAGGGTAAATTGTAAAACACTAACAAGCTCACTGTAATTAATACCTTACTTAACTTTTCATTATTAATTTATTTAATATAGGCACGCTTACAGCAGTTACATATATAAACAGTTTTGACATAATTATTAGATAAGTACACAATGTACTGTGCGTATGTACATGCCAATTAGTAGCGTACACAACATTCGCTATATTAATTAATTCGCTACCGTAATTATAATTACAAATACACTTATACTAGTAGGATTCAAGAATAAAGGATTATATAAAATTATATAAACGTAATTTATATAGGCTTAACAGTCAGTAGATAAACGTTTGTTGCAATATATAATGAGAATGACATATTGGTTATTCCTTATATTAAAGTGTTTCAGCATTTTGGATTTGAAAATTTTATAACTATCATGCAATATTTCCAGTTCAGGGGTTTGCTTATTTAATTCATTATAGGGCTATAATGGCCCAAAATATAAACGACATTTTTATACAGAAGTGTTCACCCTACCCGGTAATTATGTAGTATGAAATGTCGAAAAAAAAATGTTGAATTACCGGCATTGTTTCCATACAAAAAGTTACGTGTGACTATGAAATCAAATGTACTTATGTCGAAAATAATATGAATCTGTGCCAAGCATCTCCCATAAAATGTATAAGTTTAAAAACTTTTTAAACTTACAGAAATACTGAAAACGATACGATACTTTTCAGTAATCCTGTAATAAGATCTTACTTATTACAGAAGTTATAATAATTTATAATAAGGAAAACCAGGAAGTTATTGTAATGTTTCGGTATTATTTCATCATTATTCATCAGGCGATGAATATAATGCTATTAGTTACGAGCCAGGTACTCCAAGGACATTTTGTTTTTCACTCACGTCGTCAGAAATTGCATCATTATTGAACAAAGAAATGTAATTTTTCCGCTAATTCTGTTCGTTTCCCAAGCCATCTTAATACATAGATTACGATTAAGTCAAGGCTTAATCCATAACCATAAACGATACGACATTGAAACCTTCAAAATTTGCCAACTGCAAGTCAGACTTGGGTTCCGTACTGTTATCTATACAACATTAGACAATTGAGCATAAACGGCAAATAAACATGTTTTGGTATTGGAGCCTCCCTTTAATATTAATTTTATTCTGTTTTTAATATTTATGGATATGTCATCATCATCATCAGGTCTTTTTTAGTCTCCACTGAAGGAGTTCCACAGACCTTCTCTGTACTACCAGAACCATATATTAGCCTGAGCAGTAAGAGGATTTGGTCTACACTCTCCACGCTAGCCAGGCGGATTAGAGAGGTCCCTTTGATATTTATAAGCTTTGTTTAAGTATAGCTTGTGTTTCCCTAGTCGCCTTCTACGACATCCACGGGAAGACTGGGAGAGGTCCTATTCTAGTCTTTCGGGAACTACACGGTGGAATTATGGTTATTATAGTGGCAACATAAAGACATCATCTGTAAAAAATTCAACTGTCTAGCAATCAAGGTTTATGGAGTGACAGATGGACAGACAGACAGATAGACGGACATCGATGTCTCAGTAATAGGATCCCGTTTTTACCCTTTGGGTACGGAACCCTATAATCGAGCATGTTTTCTTAAAAGGCTAGCAACAGATGTCAGATCCCCGGTGTTGCAGTTGTCAATGAGCAGCGGTGATCTGAAAATGCGAGTTAGATTCGTGCACGAAGGGTTCCGTCTACTCGTTTGCTGCCAAACATCATAAAATAATTTAAGAACTTACAATTTGGTGGTAAGTTTGGTATAAAATATTTTGAAACGACTGCCTAAATAGTCAAGTTTTTGCTTCTCAAGATTGACAGATCCAAATATTATCTCATACATCTAAATCTGTTCAGACGTATAAGAAATTTGGAGAAAAACATACTTACATAGGTACACGAACTATGACAAAATAACACTCCTTTTTTAAAACTCAAATAACATTGAACAACGGGTAAATAAACATTGGGCAGGTTGTAAAGTCATGCACACACGACATAGAAACAGTAAAGAATGGTCGCGACATGAGACAGCTTTCGGGAAATAAGGCTCATTCTCCCGGCCTTATCCGGGCAGGCAGGGTAATAGTTATTTATAACGAACAGGGAAGGCTATGGGATATAATTTAGAATTAGTGGTCCAATTGTTTTAATATATTTCCATTTCTTAATTAAAATAAAGAAACGACAGTCTTGCTTAAAATTTATAGTCTATGTTACTAGAAATAACGTAAAGATCCAAATCCTATATGTTAAAAAACTGGTTCTGTTATGTAGACATTGTGGGAAAGAAGATATTTTATAACAAATGTTATGTATATATAATACTTCTTTTAAATAAATTCAAATATAAAAACCGGCCAAGTGCAGGTCAGGCCACGCGCAGTGTAGGGTTCCGTAGTTGCGAATGACAACGTTGAGTTCACACTGTTCACACTCGCACCTCACAGTTTAACGACCAAAAACATCTAACAATGAAAATTGTATGAAATTTTACATTTTCAAGTACATTTTACAAGTTGGTTGCCTAAAATTTTTTAGTTTGTACTTAGTACTCAGCTCTGATAGTTTTCCTTTCAACTTCAGTATATATACCACTGTTGTAATTTTTTTCACGTATCCATATATAACCGTTTAGCAGATAGAGGGAGGGGGACACTTACCTTTAACAAAGATTTGCACTTTAAAACCAAATATTTCGGAAACGGATTCCTAAATTGAAAAATAGTGTTCTCAGCCTCACAATATTTTTCAAAGACTTATTTAACAATACCCAACACGATGGGTTTGTATAGAAAAAAAAAATACTCCCTCTTTACTTGCATGGTAACAACCATAGATAACAGGTAACAACCCTAAAAAATTTTTTTTATTTTTTTCTTTTTTGGCATGATTAATATACATACCCATACTAAATTACAGCTTTCTAGTACTTATAATCTCTGAGTAAAACCGCGGACGGACAGACAGACAGACATGCTGAAACTATAAGGGTTCCTTGATTACTACGGAACCCTAAAAAGAAAGAACAATACAAGGGTACATAAACATCAGGCAGGCTGTAAAGTCATGCACACACGACATAGAAACAGTAAAGAATGGTCGCGACATGAGACAGCATTCGGGAAATAAGGCTCATTCTCCCGGCCTTATCCGGGCAGCGTAATAGTTCTTTATAACAACGAATAGGGATGCAGAGGGTGACAGGATATAATTTAGAATTTGTGGTCAAATTACTATAAATATTAACAGGACTTGGCACCAACCTTTTACTTATGAATTTCCGCTGACGTAAATAATTATGTGTTTGAAGCACGAAGTTTAAAAAAGAATATTGTGGTCAAATGTTTGGTAGGCTAAGCAAAAAAAGTATTTTTGTGACAAGTTTTTTTTAGCCTAAGGTAAACGTCCCAATAGCCGTGAAGTTTTGAACTTTCCTGACTTTGCAAGTCGCTTGTGTTAACACTATTAGTCTAACAATGATGATATATACACGTGGTTGTAGGTAATCTAAAGTAGTCTTAACGTAAATAATTTTATGAAATAAATTATAAACATTACTTATTGTTATTACAAATTAAAATAAAAAAGGGCTGATTGTACCAGTATCCGGCAAGTTTGTACTAATAACCGTTACTATATTGTACCAGAAACCGGTAAACTACACCACGATTTTGAATTCTATTATAAGTTGCATAAGACTTACAAAAACAGCATTTATACATGTTCGTCTGGACGGTCGGACTACTGCCCTGCTTTATTTTATACTTAATGTACCTACTCCGAGAACTGCGTCCACAAAATGAAATATAAGAACTGGTTGAGTGTGAGTCTGATTCGCGCACTGAGGTATCCGTACCAACTTGCATTTTTTTCTAAGTTTTTATAGTCAAGCATAAACTTAAAAAAAAGTTGTAAAATCATGACATGATGTATTTGATATAAATTTGAATTTGATACCTTTACCTTTAATGTACTAGCTTTTTCCCGCGGCTTAGCCCGCGTTAATGTCGATCCCTCAGAAACAGTTAGTTTTTCTCGGATGCAAGGTATCCTATGTCCTTCTCCGTACTTTAGACAACATTAAAGATAATTAAGGCACGAAAGCGTAACAGACAGACAGACAGTTACTTTCGCATTCATAATATTAGTATGGATTTGTGATTATCTTACCCTTATTCAACTTGAAAGAGGTATTCAAATTTGTTTTATAGTAAAATTTTTCACTATACGTTGACCCTCCACCCTGATGCACATTGTTTTATGTTTAATTTGAATCCGGTAAGAACATTATACAGTATTTCAAAGGAAAATCAAACTTATTCCCTTGCACTAAAGTCTTAAAATGGGTTTAGGTACAATAAATATTACTGGACTGATGCGTGTACCAATAGCCGGTAAATTTTTGCCGGATTATAGGTCAAGTAGGGAATTTTGAGTACCAATAAATGTAAAAGCCCAAAATATTCACTTTTTTAAAAGACACACAAAAATTTATAGTTTGTATTGAAAGATACATTATTTAACTTGTTAAATACATAAACAAACTTACCAAACTCCTTCTCGTATGAGTATGACACAGTTAATATTACGAACATGTCGTTGGTTCGTTCAGCAACTGCACACAGCCAAAATGTAAAAATGTTGGAGTACAAATTTTTGACATTTTATTGTGGTGAAGCTGTCATACTTTTTGGTAATTGTTGACATTATTATTGATCAAAATATAACTAAAAACATTTTTTTATATAGAAACATTATAAATTTATTCGTAAAATAGTGCAAAATTTAAAAATATGTTAGATTACCGGTAACAGGGACACTACCGGGAATAGGTGCTTTTACCTTAGGTAAATTTACTGATGCCTGGATTATTTATTTCATGAATACAATAATAATTAGAGTCTCGATTACTAAAGCATTAAAGACCTTAGTTCGTGTAATTTTTAATTTGTTTCAACCCTTTTGTGGAAGAAATTCTTAGCGATAACCTATTTATTCTCCTTGCTTTATATTCTTTGTTCTTATTTATGTTATGATGCACTAAATAGTATTTAATTCATGATATTTTTATAGCAATGTTTTTAAAATCACCCATCTGACATGTAGGAAATTTCCGCAAGCATTATCGAGGGGAAAATAGCTTTTATTATCAACAAATGGAGTTTGTTAAGTACGTGCTAAGACAAATCAAAAACGTTAATACGAGTACACGTTGGATTTTTCTCATTTAGGATTTCCTATGGTTACTTTGTAACTCAATCATCAGACCAGCTTTATGACTGTATAATATTACATTGTCATCTGACTTACAGAAGTACGCAAAATTGGTGCAATTTATTTCCAAGATTAGATTTGACAACCACAAACAAAGCAAGTGAAATTAAAAAAAAGTCAAGAATGTTTCAATAAGGTCACATTATTAATCTGAGGGTCACGTATTACTTTTCTATGATATTATAAATATGTTTTCAACACAATAATAATTAAGTAAAATTAAAAAATACGATTCTGGTACGTCGAGGCACTTTGAACACTAGGCACAGTAGCGACGCCAATCATTTTATTCCTAATACTTTACAAATAGAAAGAAATTCAAGAATGTAAATCATATCAGCCTTAGTAAATAACCTGAAGTATTTTTGGAATCATGTTTTAATTAATATTATCAGAATCAGTCAGAATTATGAGAATCAGTTTACCGCCAAACACATGCAATATGTAAATAGATTAATAAGTAAACTATATAAAATATTAATAAAATCAAATATAAAATTTTCGACGTCATCAAGATATTTTTTCTCTTCTCATCACCCGGATGAATCCTTAATAGTCCTTGTTCGGGGTCCAATATTAGAAAGAAGAAAAGAAAATGTGTATGCTCTCTTTAAAGAAAATTGTTCTTGTAAAAAAAAAGAAAAGCTTATTATTCGATTAAAAAGGCATAGTCTATCGTCCATACACATGGTATTGCCGTATATCGTCATTGTTGTGGCGCTAGGACGACTATTTCTGATCAGGCGAGTCATTAAAAGAGTGATTCATATATGGAAAAAATATGTAGCTTCCCCACGGAAGTATTGTTAACACGTTAGTCTAGTTCTTGAGAGGCTTTGAGTTTGATTTCCAACTCGGCCGAATACTTGTACCTCAATATCACAGATGTGTATAACGCCATACAAATGTCCGCAGAAATAAATGAATAAAGGGTTCGCACTACGTCCAAAGCCGTGTGGGAACCACACTACCAGGGCCATATATATCGCCAGAGTAGTCGGAAAATAATGTGGAATGTGTGGTGTGGTGAAAAAATGAAGAGGTCGCGCTTTTTCCATTCGGATACCGTCGGTGATTTGTTCCGAACTACGACATGCACGGGAAGACTTAGAGAGGTCCTATTCTACTCTGCCGGAAACTACACGGCAAAGTACCTAGTGATGACTCAGTTTTTCAAAAATAGTTGCCCAAGACGCTCGCCACTCGAATAGACCACATGTCATCGGCGGTGATCTGTTCCGAACTACGACATCCACGGAAAGACTTGGAGTGATCCTATTCTACTCTGCCGGGAACCACACGTTAATGTAGCAAGTAGTGACTCACCGTTTCTAAAATAGCTCCCCAAGACGCTCGCCACTCGAATATAGCGCGATGAGAAGTGCTTTTCCACTCGGTTACGGCGGTGATCTGTTCTGAACTACGACATCCACGGAAAGACTTGAAGTGGTCCTATTCTACTCTGCCGGGAACCACATGGTAACCTAGTAGTGACTCACTTTTTCAAAAATAGCTCCCCAAGACGCTCGCCACTCGAATATAGCGCGATGAGAAGCGCTTTTTCCACTCGGTTACCGGCGGTGATCTGTTCCGAACGCATCTCCACTGACGCAAATCATATTGCGAGGAAGGGTTCTCGCACAGAACACAGGCTACAGAGATCAAGCCCGTGTGTGGATTACGATTTGACGGTGTGCATCAAACTGGACGCTTCCATTGGTATGACAATATTTTTTCCCTGCGCTAAAAACTATTAAAAATTTCCTGATAGAAGCCTTAGTTTTGTATGCGTCTTTGAGAATTCTCACCAATTAAAGTTGCTTTACATATTCGGAGGTCGACGTGTATATGTCGTGGCCATATCGAAAAATCGATCACTTTATGAAGTGATTGACAATTTTATGAAATGTTCGCATTTCATGAAATGTTTAACTGTCTACTGGCCATATCGTGATGTAAATTGGGCAGATCAATGACAATATATCGTTTAACGATATGTGCAGCTAAACGCGTGGCTCTTTCATGAAATGGTCAAGATTGTTTGATCATATCGTAAAATAGTTTCTTTTATTACCGGTAGAGGCGCTACAAACGCTTTGTTTGTTTTGTTTATGTGGAAAGATGGCGGCCGCCGGCGAAAACCGCAGTGAAAATGTGAACAATATGTTGAATTTGTTATATTTTTTTTAATTTTGTGTCAGTCAGACGTAAAAAATACAAAATGTTCTTAACATATTCTGAATTTTTGTTAACCTATTTTACGATCCGGCTAAACGTGAATGACAATATCGTTAAACGTTGACGATTCAATGATCTGATCAAATAAAGTTGGCCACATCATAAAATGTCAATCGTTTCATGAAAAGATCAATTCTACGATATGGCCACGACATATACATATTTTTTACGCATAACTGTTTACACAGTAGTTCGATTTTGATAATTACTTTTAACAGAAAGTCTATAGCCCGAATTTGATCCTATATTCATTTGAAAAAAAAACAACCTTAAGGGTAGGAAAACATGATGGGGATGATTGATTGTTCACTCACTGATTGTAATGTACGGGTATGACTTTTTTAGAGTACCTACTTAGTCCGATTTTGATAATTGCTTTTTTTTGGCTTTTCGGCGGTTAAATTTTTTAGTTATTAGGTTTTATACACGCCTCGCAACGGTCCTCGGTGACAGATAAACGCGACGCACAATTGAAAATCAATTGTATGTGCGATTGCAGCAGTCACAGTGAGGATTGATAAGTCAACTAAACGTGTCGATATCAAAATAAAAGGTGGCACAAGTCTATTGCAAAAAAAACAAACACCGCCCCAAATATCCATATTTTTACGGTTTATGTAAAACAAGATAATTTTTTAAATACTTTTTATTTTTCCCAGGATTTTGTCCGCGTAAATATATATAGGATATGTCGCCCGCAGATAAATTAGCTTTCTATACGTAAAAGAATTTTGGAATTCGGTCCAACAGTTTCGGAGCCTTCTCAATGCAAACAAACAAACAAATCTTTCCTCTTTATAATATTAGTACTTAAAGAAAAGTATCTCTGTACGCCTTTGTAGTTCCGATTACGAACACAACCCGAGTAAAATCGGCTAGTCATCGCCGCTGATTTTTGGCCGTCTCTCTGACCCTCTTTTTCCTTTTCTTTAATATTGTTTGTTGGTTGCGAATTAAGCTGTGCCTTTTTTTACACAACCCTAAATTTAACAGTCACAATTTCTTAAAATACAGAATTCTACTGCTTTTCTCGCGTAACCAACGAAAATATAACCTATTTTTTACTAGCCGTTAGTTGTTTCTTTAATACATCGTAGTAAATGTGAAAGTACCTAAATTGGATTTTTTTTGGGTTCGGAACCCTAAAAAACTTTATAATTAAGAGATTCCCAAATATCACGTAATATTGTAATCAAATCACATGATTTATTAACGAAATATGCTTACTAGAAGATAAACAATTGTTTCGAAAAAGAAATAAGTACATGGCGATTGATTGCCATTTTCCTTCGAGACAAAGATGCTAACAATAACAGAGCAACATCAATTGAGACATTTATAACTACATTTGACTAGAGGCGCCCGACCACAAGGTGGGTAATGTTATCATTCCATTAATTACAACAGCCCCCCGCTTTTTAAAAGTAAATTAATCCGATTAAGGGGGAATCGAAGAACCCGCTCCGACCGAGTTTATTCAGCCAACTTTCTTTGGAATAATTATTTTTTGTAATTAAATCCATCAACACGATTTTTTCCTAATGATTCTCCCGTGGGAGGGGGGTGTCCAGGAAGAGGGTGGTTTTATTTTTTCTTAAATTTTCATGTTTCGTAATAAAGGTGCACTGAACGTTGATACAAGTATGGATATACCTAAAATAAATTTATTCAATATTCAAAGATTTATTCATCATCATCATCAGGTCTTTTCAGTCTCCACTGTAGGAGCATGACCCTCACTGTACTAGCAGAGCCACATATTAGCTAGAGCAGTCAGAGGATTTGGCCTACACTCTCCACGCTAGCCAGATGGGTTGGAGAGGTCTCTATGAATAAGACTATGTAAGTAAATTTTCATAAAAGCTTTACCAAGTTTATAAATAGACAAAAATGAATAAAAAGAAGTTGACAACTCGATAAACTATAGGTAACAAATCCGTTTACTCATTGGACATTTCAAAAAAAACTCGGGTACCGACCGTGTCGTGTATTTCAAAATAGACAACGAGTGGGTTCGACTAAGTGCAGTCAGTGTAGTGTTCATGATTCCCGGATGCCTTTGTCTCAGTGAGTACCTAATGCGTTTTGAACTGGTTTTACAGGTGCGGACGTCCCCTAACTACTCGTACTTACATGATTTTCGGAATATATTCTCGTCCGAAGTATGTCTTTGCAACAGAAAAAATGTACAAGTTTTTATAAAGCAAGTTAGTACTCTTTAATTTTTTTAGACTTCTTTATAGAATGTTCATTATCATCATTTCGTGTAGGTGACACGGTCAATCGGCCATGCACACCCTGGTGTCAGAGTTCTTCGGAACCGCCTCTTGGCCTCTGACGTGGTTCCTTTAACGACTACCAGATGGCAGCCGGGACCACCGGCTTAACGTGCCTTCCGAAGCACGGAATCATCTTTCTTATCAGACAATCAGGTGATTCACGCCTGCAATGTCCTAACCAAACTGGAAACAACTTAGCAAAGTATGCTTCAATTTAATCGAACCACGACCCCCGGGTCAACATGGCAAACGCCTTAACCACTAGACCACGGAGGCTGTTAGAGAGAACGTTTAAATCACTTCTTTATACAATGTTTATAATAAAGATAAAAGTATTCGTTTAAGAGCATGCCTAACTTATGGTATTTTATAAAATTTGGAGGTTTCAAATGAGTTATCTTCTCTATCTACTAGATTCAGTTTTGACACCGAAACAAATAAGTATGTAAGCTCAGGTATATAAGTATGTGATTTTCCTTATTTTAACTTATATTTATACATTTTTACACGTAGAAATCGGGTATCAGGAGAATGATTACAACCTCTCAAATAATATTCTAGTCAGTCCTCATAATATTTTTATCGTACAGTGTAATATTTTTTATTTCTTTCCATTAGAAAAACTTATACCTATCTTTAAAACGAGCGTGCGATAAAAAAAACATTATACCTACGTAAAGATGTGAGTGACCCCACGTGCTATTGCCGACTATTAATTTTTGACTGTTCAGACGCCCAGGAACATCAATGATTAGTCTAATAGTACTTTAGTTAATCCACACAATCGTCAAAATATACAATATGCTATGGTCATACCCATTTTCAAACTTTTAGAGGGAGCGGAAGAAAAAAAAACTATAGTCAATAATCCCGACGAAATACTCGTAGCACGTAAGTGACCCATTTTTATACATAATAGAAAAACTCGATCAGTTAGGCATCTCTTGAGGGAGGTTGTTCAATATTACAAACTGATCATGCCTTTATATAAAGCCTTCTTCTGTACAACCAAGAATCAAAAGTTTGTATTAATTAAAAGTAAGATTAAATAGGTAGTGTCTCTGAATTTCTTACCGGCATTATCCGCGCTAAGTATTTGCGCCCTCCACCCACCGCAGTGTTAATGATATCTCGCTTTTAAAGGGCACATCATTTACTTATTTCTACGAAAATTAATTGAAATGAGTTTTGACGATGAAAAGATGGCTACACAAAAGCGAGTGGCCGCTAGGTGTCGGGAGATAACTTCTTTAATTAATAATTTCGTAGGTTCGACGCTTTGAAAACGGGCCATTCACCGGTATTCATAATTATTACTTATAAGCAGATTAATAATCAATAAGAACCTGTAAATGTTGTATTCAAAATCTTTAAAAACAGTTTCTTTTTGCTTTTCGTTATAAAAATTTATAAAATTGAAATGGACACAATAATTTGGAAATAAAGACGTGGCAAAATAAAATCAAATAGAAAAAACCGGCCAAGTGCGTGTCGTGCCCCGCGCAGTGTAGGGTTTCGTAGTTGCGAATGACAACTTTGAGTTCACACTGTTCACACTCGCACCTCACAGTTTAACGACCAAAAACATCTAACAATGAAAGTTGTATGAACTTTTACATTTTCGAGTACATTTTATAAGTTGGTTGCATACAACTTTTTAGTTTGTGCTAATTACTCAGCTCTGATAGTTTTCCTTTCAATTTCAGTATATATACTATTGCTGTAATTTTTTTCACGTATCAATATATAACCGTTTAGTAGATAGAGTGGGGGACACTTACCTCTAACAAAAAATTTCAAATATTTCGGAAACGGATCCCTAAATCGAAAAATGGTGTTCTCAGCCTCACAATATTTTTTAAAGACCTATTTAACAATACCCAACACGATGGGTTTGTATAGAAAAAAAAATATTACTCCCTATTTACTTGTATGGGAGCTAGCATAAAATTTTCAAATTTTTTCTACCACTTTTTGCCATGATTCAAATACATATTCACACTAAATTACAGCTTTCTGGTACTTATAATCTCTGAGTAAAACCGCGGACGGACAGACAGACAGACATGGCGAAACTATAAGGGTTCCTAGTTTACTACGGAACCCTAAAAACGAATTACACGAAATAAAATGTTTCTAGTTTGTTAGATGCAAATTATTGAGTATTCGGTATTTGGCAGGTAGATATATAAATTAATTTTGGGTCTGAAACAAACACAGAATTTATCTTTAAAGTCTTTAACATTTTTCAAGTAGCTTAATTTTCTCGGAAAAGTTTTTAAAATTAAATAAGAAAGTCACCGTGCTATTGTGCAAGTAAGTAATTTTGTACCTTTTAAATTAGAAAAATATAGCTAAATGTACAAAGGTTCTTTTATAATACTAAAAATAAATCACAAGAAATATCTCCAGAACATTTTGTATCGCATCCGCAAGCAAGAAGGAAACAGAACAGACTCAATCTATTGCAAGATAGTCCAAGGAATGGAAGAAATTTATAGAAATCAACTTGAAAATAAATGTTTTAAAGGTACTGAGAAAAACTATCATAAGGAACATGACACCAATTTTTTGGGAAAATAAATAATCACGTCTTTGTTTTCAAATCAGCATAGTTCTATTTTTGGGTTGATTCCTGGGCAGATACTGAAAATCTATAAATGCTGTTATCTTCTGAAAAAGAAATTCTAATTTTTTTTCTCACTTACTAACCCATGTCAATGAGACATTTATATGTATTATTAAAATCTGTACTTAACTAATAAGTTACTGCACTGCATCCCAGTAACATTTTCTTTTTCGAGTAATCTTTGAGTAGTTTCCTGGGCTACCAGCGGGCCCGCGGGAGCGGCCAGTGGGCGGACAGCAGGGCACGCGGCCCCCGGGAGCAGGCCCATCAATCTGCACTCGATATATTACGAGTGCCCTACATACTGCCAATCCATACGCACATGTGACCCGACGCCGAACTTAAGAACACGGATTATTTTTCGACGCTTCTCTTCCATGTTGATTTGGGAAGTACTACAGTCTTTGATCCAGTTGTTTCTCTGTTCTAGTTGTTTCTTTTTTCGTAATCGTAGAATCTGGTATACGGATTCTTATAATAGAAGGGTATAGCAATTAAGGGTGATTTTTGTTTCAATTACTCTGTATTGAATCACTTTGCATTAACCATTTTTATATATCACTAAATAATTTTACATAAAAAATCCCACTAACAAACCCATGTCAATGAGACATTTATTGATAGTAATATCTGTACCTACTGATAACATCCATTACGTCGTGTCTATCTATATAATAATTATTCCAGTTACTGCATTCTAGTAACATTTTCTTTTTCGAGTAAACTTTGGGTAGTTTTCTGGGCTACCAGAGGCCCGCGGGAGCGGCCAGTGGGCGGACATCAGGGACCGCGGCCTCCGGGAGCAGGCCCATCAATCTGCAGTCGATATATTACAAGCGCCCTACATACTGCCGATCCATACGCACATGTGACCCGACGCCAAACTTGGGTGTTTTTCTAATTACTCTGTATTGAATATGCTTTGACATTTTTATATATCACGTAAGTATTCAATAAACAAAAAATCCTTTTAACTAACCCCTGTCAATGAGACATTTTTATGTGTTATAATAGTAATATATGTACTGTATCTAATGATAACATCCATCACATTGTGTTTACCTATGTAATAATAATTCCAGTCACTCCATATATCCCAGGAATATTTTCTTTTTCCAGTAAACTTTGGGTAGTTTCCTGGGCTACCAGCGGGCTCGCGGGAGCGGCCAGTGGGCGGACATCAGGGCCCGCGGCCCCCGGGAGCAGGCCCATCAATCTGCAGTCGATATATTACGAGTGCCCTACATACTGCCGATCCATACGCACATGTGACCCGACGCCGAACTTAAGAACACGGATTATTTTTCGACGCTTCTCTTCATGCTGGTTTTGGAAAAACTAAACTCTTTGTTCCAGTTGTTACTATTTCCGTAATCGTAGAATCTGGAATACGGATTCTTATAATAGAAGGATATAGGGGAAAATTCGAGGAATCATGCCAATAGACTATGCGAGTCATCGCTTGATTTTTTTTTGTCTGCAGGCTCCAAATAAGGATAAAGTTCTCAATTCGGTTGCAGGTATTTAAATTTTTTGTAAACTTTGTTACCCAATGTACCAATTAGAAGAAAAACCGAAAAAAGAAAGGAAAAATGAATATAGAATCTAATAAGTTGGAAAAAGCAATGCTAAACCATCCATCGTAGCTACCAAAAAAGTCAATGTGTGGGTGTTTTGAAGGTCATGTAAGTATGTAAGTTTTTGAATTCCTCGATAACTTCTAAATGCCCCAAACTTTAGGATTTAAAGTATATATAGTAGGCTATATTTTTTTGATTTGTCGGGTTTTTATATTTCCTTACAACTTCTTGTTAATGCATTACCTTATGAAAATAAATAGCTCACGGGATCTCCAATATTTCCATAAAGATAAACGAATGTGTAGCACAGAGCAAGCCCCAGTGTGCTATTGTTTTATTGTTTCCCTCGGGCGGACGAAGCACCACGTAACGCTTCCGATTTTTCTTATTTCAACCCCAGGGGAGGTGTGAAACGTTTTCTTGTTTTATTATTGTTAGGGGTAATAAATATGTAAAAACTTCCTACGTTCAAACCGACCACTGTATCAAATGTGGAAGTATTTTTATGTTTACTGAGGATTTTAAAAACCACCCTTTTGAACTCCATTTAGACATGATATTGTATTCATATTTGAGGAATGTCTAAATAAAATATTATTAGGATATTATATTGGATATTTGCTGTATACCTAAATTTTCTCCAGAAAATCACCAAAACTTAAAATCAAGTAATTAAACAGTTTATTAAAGAAAGAAAGAAGGAAAGAAAAATAAATTTATTTGATACTTCAAGTAGTAGTACATATCATCATGCTGTCTGTGTAATCAGTAGAAAGTAGAGGCAATATAACATGTTACCTTCCTTTACGTAGAGCGTAATTGGGCATTTTTGATGGTGAGGGGTGTCTCCTTCAACTGCTGAAGGTCTTCTACAGTTACTACGTAGACCTCGTGGAATTACTCTCAATTTTTTAGCAAAGCAATACTTTCAAGCACATATACATACTGTCACGTATTTTTTCCTTGAGGGGTAGACATAGCCCAGGTCTATAACCATAAGTGGGACATGAAAAACACATATAAATTCAAAAAAAATATAAAATTACTACAAATTGTTTGTATTATACACGTATATAAATATATAGGGACATATCACACAAATTGAGCTAGCCCCACAGTAAGTTGTGAACTTGTGTCGTGGGATACTAACTCAACGATACTATATTTTATAATATATACTTATATAGATAAACATCCAAGACCCAGGCCAATCTGAAAAAAATCGTTTTTCATCTTGACCTGGCCGGGGATCGAACCCGGGACTTCCGTGTCGCAGGCTGGCGTGTTGACCACTACGCCACGGAGCTCGACATATAAATCATCTATCTGGGCATATAAATCATTTCCTAAGGAATGATTGGGGCAAAGGAAACGAGAATAGATATGAAAAAGCGCGTCGCAGTCAGAGGTCACGACGGCGTCAATACATCCACACTGATCGCCTTTTACATTGGCTACAAAGAAATAGGCACTGAGCTTTTTATTTTCTTTGCAAGGTACATTTATCAAACAAATTAATAGGGAATACCTTCTATGCAAAATTGCCAACTTCTTTTCTTGTAGGTATCTTTTGAGAAACAGACAAAACTACGGGAAAATTATTTGGTCTATATGATACTGCACGGTGACTAATTTTAGTATTTACAAAAAAAATTAACTTGCTTTTAGTTGTGTACTTTATTATACGTTACGGAAAAATCACGAAGATTAAGCTTACCCTAAAAAAATTTGAACTTATCAAAACATGTGTTATGGGATACAAACTCAACGAAACTAGGTTCATTTTATATCAAATACATACAAACATCCAAGACCCAGGTCAATCTGACAAAGATATATTTTTAGTTTGACCTCACTATGGATCGAGTCCGGCACCTCACTGTGACAACCTGCCATAATGAACACTAGGTCACAGATGTCACTAAACACTTTGATTACTAAACATAAAAAAACATTTGAAATGTCTTGGCCTTCAAGGTACAGCACTTATTCTATTAAATGCTTAAGTGACTTTTACAAAAGCTTTCAAGCTCCAACTACTATATTGGTCATGAAACTTTGCAAGAACATAGTGTCAGGTACAAAAAAGGACAGTTTTCATTTAGTCCATCATGTATTTCTTGGATGAAAGATCATGAAAGTGTAACAACCGGATCTCAGCAAGCTATGATCCAAATTTTGAAAAAAAAAAACTGTTTTGACAGTCATTACTATCTATGCCTAATCAAATAACAATTAGGAACTTATTCCGTATACAAAAATATTAGATGACCCAATTTTCAAAACTAGTAACAATTTCGACTTATCATTACTGCATGATTTATGTGCCGCCATTGATCACAAAGCATAGATAAAGTTACTGTACCCCATACGCATGACATGGGTAGTGGGCACCTTTATAGTAAGTAATTCGTCTCAAGTTATCGGCAAGTAAACAAAGTTGGCCGACGGGGAGCAAACCCAATTATCTCTAATGAAGACAATGATATAAGCGCGGTTATTGATCTAGATTTAAATTTCATGACGGGTCAGTCCCTGCGATGTGAGAGACCTTAATGTTTCTTGCCAAGTTTCGTCAACCTTCACCAATCGATTTTGATACTTGTGAGAATATTGCTGAAGATACTGCTATTGATACATACATACTTTTCTATTGTGGGGTAGACAGAGCCCAGGTCTTTAAAACCAAAAGGCCACGTTTAGCATAACTAGATTGATACTTGTTAGAATATTGCTGAAGTCACTGCTATTTTATTACTAAATGTATAAGACGAAGCAATGACTGATCTTTATATTTATTCTGCTTTATGTAGGATTAAAGAAAATTAAGTACAAAAATAATTTTCACCATGGATGACAAAGCATTCCCTCTTTTATTTGTCAGCTATTACTTTTTTGTCACTACCTAATAATTAGCGGCTAGTTTTAGGCAAATAGTAAAAAAGTTGCATGCTCTCAAATACAATCAATTAGGATTATGTGGTTAATGTGGTTAACAATCATTAATTTCTAATTTAGGTCTTAGAAATAGAATATAGTATTAGAAAGTTAGGGCTTTAAAGCGCAGGCATAGAAGCAAACTTGCATTCTGGTAGAAAAACGAACTTGTACAATTTTTTTTCCACGCAACTGTAGAAGCCGGTCAATATGCGATACGGCTATCAACCCATCACTATTTTGATTTTCTGTCTTTCCGAAACACAACGGCCAAGATCACCCAAGCGCGCTTTGTCCAAGTTTAATGTCCACTAACTAATTTCTTATCCCCGAAACATAATAATATGATCCAACATACACACGAACAAACGTCTGAAATTATGATTAACGAGCTCACACACACACACACGCACAGCGTGCAATTTACATACTCGCACATAATGGAATAGATCACCGTGGCGGATTAAGGATGGGTCTTGTTGACGTAAATCAATTAGTATTTCTTAGGTTATTGCTTTGAGAATCTATTTTCTAATGGAGCTATATTGAGATTTGTTAAGCAGCATGAAGTTTTCCTAAGGTATTAGGAACGATTTTCTGGATAGGAAGTTCAAGCTCAAGATACTGGTCTATAGTTTAATATTACAGTTTATTACACTGACTCAGGCATTGTTTGCGAACTTGGTTTTGCAAAATTTGGCTGACTCTGCCATGCGTCTAGTATTCGCGATCATTATAAGGCTCAATTTGGTATATAAGTAATTTAATGATAAGTTAATTTTCTAAAGAAATCAGTGCTACTGACAATTTCTTAGTGTTGCCAATAATAAGAACATTTCAAAATTGAGGCATGAATTATTTAAAAACTGTAGTAAATAAATTATCAGTGTTTAGGTAAAACGCAAACTACTTTGTTAATTTGCATGTGAAAAACTTAATACGTCGGTAAACGTCGTAAATTACCATAAGTTATCAAACCAAAAAATAAAAAGAAATAACCCATGACGTAACTTTTCATGTTAAGTACATATTTTTATAGCAGATTTCTGCATTTCTACGATAACCTTTAAACATCAACGAAACGAAATTTCAACAAATGGGACCTCACGCTAGTTTCGTTTGAAATGTTTTGAAAATGCGTTTCTAGTAGCGCGCGAGCAACAGTCACGTCGCCTGCTCTGTGGTTACAATGCGGAACTTGCACACTATTTTGTTCATTGTCCTATGAAAAGAGAAAAAAAATCATCTTGATAAACCCAAAAACTCTTTGAGTTATAAGGGTTTGAAAATTCTAATTATTCGTCTCGGCCGAAACGTCCCTAAGAAAAAACAACTGACTAGTGACGTCACTCCTTTAGCAATTTGTATACGTGGTGTGAGGACTTTGTTAGTCAGCTATGTTAAATATTGCGTTTAGGAAATGGCTTCATAACAAAAATTGCTATAAATTTAAAGAGCTATTTTATAGTAATATAAGATTTTTGAAATTTTCATATTTTTGAAACGGACTTTTCTAACCAATCTTAACCAAAGTTAATGTATCGATATCGGACTGAAAGTGTCCTTAATAGATTTTTTCCAGCTAGATGCTTAATTGCTTATATAAGCAGAAATAGTTTTCAAAATGTACTCTTCATGCAAGTTCCCCATTATGCAAGAACTAGCGTTCGCCCGCGGCTCCGCTTGCGTTGAAAAGCAGTCTTTCTCCTTTTCCGTACTTCAGACCACGTGTATGCAATGCATTAGCCTACCTCATGAAATTTTGTATACATGTTGTCTTGGGGAGGCTTATGTCCAGCAGTGGACTGCAATAGGCTGATGATGAATGATGATGAATGTTGTCTTTTTTATGTCATAGGACGGCAAACGAGCAAGCGGGTCACCTGATGGGAAGTGATCACCGCTGCCCATGGACAACTGCAACACCAGGGGTGTCACAGGAGCGTTGCCGGCCTTTTATTTTTCCCTTCCTAGAGGGGAGAGGGAAATGGGCCTCCGGCTCTCTCACTCACCGAACGAAACATAGCAGCGGTGAAGCTACTACTCAAACGTCGATTTTCTGTGAGTGTATGAAGTGAAAGCGTAACAAACAAACAAATAAACATACTCACTTTCGCATTTATAATATTAGTTGGGATAGTAGAGAAAGCTATTCGATATCGATTCTCCCTCACGGCAATATCTAAGGCAGGCACTTCCTCTCATTAAGATGTTAATGATTTTGCATAATAATTGCAGCGAAACACTCGATCCCGCGCCTCCCTAAAATGCAGGTTATATCGGTTTACTTTTGAATAGATTAAGATATTAATATCATTGGACTTTAAAGAGGATTTTAGCTCAATAAGCCTGTTTTTATTCTTCATTCTCAGCAACAACTATGTAAAATAAGTATTTTCTGCACAAAATAATATTTCTTGACGATTCAAAAAATACAAACGACACGTACCTAATTGTTCAAGTTTTCACTTCTATCGGCATTTCCGGATCCGGACTTCCAAAGTATTTGTTTTTGCAGCTAGGTTGCAACGATTGGTAATGGATAAAGAAATAATATATCTAGTAGGTACATCTGGCGAAACACCAGGTTTTGTCATTTTTTTCTTTCTGCTAAACAAACTTGGATTGTTTGGTTTACCGAAATGTTGATGCTTTCATGATTCTGTGTATTGAGAATGTAAAGATTTGGTAACATATTAGCATAGGTAACTAAGGAAGGTATTAGCAACCGAGAACCTCGTTTGCTAATACCTTCCTTAGCCAAATCGCCAAACTGCTACCAACGGCTCATCTGTTAAATAAGATCGAGTCAAATGTTGGCTTAGGATCCCTTGTATCTTAATATCGTTTATCAAGCAATATGCAGACATTGGATATTGTACTTTCATATGCACTATACACTATTAATTCGTAATAAGTAAAAACTCCTACTAAAACTAAGAGGCGGCGCAATCCGTCAAAATACACAATTTTTCCTA
This sequence comes from Rhodophaea formosa, assembly GCA_963082605.1. NCBI lineage: Eukaryota > Metazoa > Arthropoda > Insecta > Lepidoptera > Pyralidae > Rhodophaea > Rhodophaea formosa. The sequence goes on along the minus strand of OY720216.1, from coordinate 4,520,305 downwards.
CGGTATTTACCCTTGATTATATGAAAATTTTTAATTATTTGTTATACTAATTCATTCATCATTCTTACTTAAAAAAATCATGTTCGCAAGTAGATGAACATTGTAAAGTGTTCGAAACGTGAGGTATAGAAATAATGTAAGAAACACGATAAAACCGCAGTATTGGTCGGTCGAGCTCCGTGGCGCAGCGGTCAATATGGAAAAAGATCTTTTTCATATTGACCTGGGTCTTGGATGTTTATCTATATAAGTATATTATATTTAAAAACGGGTCACTCACGTGCTACTTTGTCGGGATTGCCGACTATAGTTTCGGACTCATCAGGAGTCCATTTTCAAGGCGAGTTCGGGATGCGCGAGGCCGAAGTATCCCGGGCCCTATATAAGTATATATTATAAAATATAGTATCGTTGAGTTAGTATCCTGCGACACAATCACAACTTACTGTGGGGCTAGCTCAATTTGTGTGATATATCCCTATATATTATAGTAATGATGTTATCATTAAATTTTGCATACAAACTGTCAGGTGTATATCGGCCTTCAAAAACAAAAAAAAGAAACATTTCAAGGGATTTAAATTAAAAGTGAAAGGTAGATATCAGCTTTTAGATAATACTATTTTTTTTTATAAATACCGACAAATCACACAGATTGAGCTAGCCCCAAAGTAAGTTCGAGACTTGTGTTATGGGATACTAACTCAACGATACTATATTTTATAAAAGATACTTATATAGATAAACATCCAAGACTATGTGCTGCAGAGCGTCAGCAGATATGTTTGGCGAGGCGCGCAAACAACGTTACCTGGAATTAACCTGCGGTTTATGGTATTTACCCTTGATTTATAATATTTTATCTGTTCGTTATGCTAAACCTATGATCGTGAAATTTTGCATAATTGCCAGGAGTACATAAGACAAAGGGCGTTTCGACAAAGTGTTTAAGTACAGCACGTGTCGCTATTAGAGCCTGGATATGCTGCAGGGCGTCGTCGTTTATAGCAGATATGTTTGGCGAGGCGCGCACACAACGTTACCTGGAATTAACCAGCGGTTTATGGTATTTAACCTTGATTTATAATATTTTATCTGTTCGTTATGCTAAACCTATGATCGTGAAATTTTGCATAATTGCCAGGAGTACATAAGACAAAGGGCGTTTCGACAATGTGTTTAAGTACAGCACGTGTCGCTATTAGAGCCTGGATATGCTGCAGAGCGTCGTCATTTATAGCTTATATGTTTGGCGAGGCGCGCAAGTAACGTTACCTGGAATTAAGCTGCGCTTTATGGTATTTACTTACCTTTGATTTATAAAAGTGTATCTGTTCGTTATGCTAAACCTATGATCATGAAATTTTGCATACAATTGTCACAGAGGACATAAGGTGTCTCGACAATGCTATAAAGTACAGTGTGCAGCACGTGTCGCTATTAGAGCCTGGATATGCTGCAGGTCGTCGTCGTTTACAGCAGATAAGTTTGGTGAGGCTCGCAAACAACGTTAGCTGGAATTAGCTTGCGCTATAAGGTATTCACCCTTGATTTTTATCAAAAATTTTAATTGTTCTTTATAATTCACCTATGATCATGAAGTTTTCCATCCATACAGTCAGGACTACATAAATGTACATAGGCTTTCATCCTAAAAAAGGTTTATTCCCCAGGGATTAAAATAAAAAGATGAAAAATTGATATCATAAAAAGCCTCACTACAAACAAAATTTTTCGTATTTACGCTTGATTTTATTTGTTAATTTTGCATACTTAGTGTCACGAGCACCTTCATAGGTAGGAGTACATAAATCTTCATCTACAAAAAATTAAAACACTGGCCCAGAGGGATTCAAACAAAAAGTGAAAGGTAGAATAATAATATCATAGAATGTATAAGCTTTGAACTCTACTTTATCGCATAGTAGTTTCTAAAATTTAGATACTACTATGTGATGAAGTAGAGCACGTGTTGCTATAAGACACTTACCTAACTGTAGAGCGTCGTCATTTACAGCAGATATGTTTGGCGAGGCGCGCAAACAACGTTACCTGGAATTAGCCTGCGCTTTATGGTATTTACACGCGCTCCCACGGCGACAATTAATTGCTTATTGCCTTTTACATTCATAAGGTTGGACTATGGCGTGACGCCAACCATCTCTGAGTGTGTTCTTTCTCGCTCATCTTATTGTTTTTCCTAGTTGCATTCTCATGCTGGTTTGGGAGAAAAGGAAAACATAGAATATACCAGCTGATATTTTTCCCATGCAGACCGTACAAGCCGGTCAAGGGATTGGATGAAAATCTATGGAATCACGTTATAGGTGATGCGGGTAGGAATCCATCACTCTTTTTATTCCGCTTACCACCTTAACGGCCACTTACGCGCTTAACGTGGACTTAGAGTTTTATTGCCTCGGGATCTGTTTACTCCGCAGGGGATAAAGACGTGATGATATGTATGTATGCATCCTCAAGGTAACTCAGGGTCCGTTTCAGCGATTTCCTTCTCAACTTCGCTTGGTCTTCGGCATCCGTTTTTTTCAAGACCATTGGCAAGCATATCCTCCTTGACAACATCAAGCCAGCTTTTCTTATTCTTCTTCTTAGCGTGTCGATGTTCACCAATTATTATTATTAGCATTTCTTAGGTTTTCCCTGTACACCGGAAACGGGCGGAGGCGACGCCATACATTTATTCCCTAAGTAATGCTATTCTTATGCTTTTAGTTCCCATTTAGCGATGCCTGTACTTTTTTTTACCGTTTCAAAAGTAAAGATCGTGTTTTCCTGCCTGAGATAACGCGTTCTTTCCTTTTCTTCATCTATAGGTAAAAAAGCACAAAAACACTTTAACCTCGTACAAAAGCGTGCCCAATAAGGTTGGCCATCAGGTAGGTGGCGGGCCATTACAACTTTGCCACATAAATTTACTGCATGAATCGTATAAATACATCCCAGACCCGAGCACTTGGATGAGGAATTAAAATGATGTACTTAATTCCATAAGAATCGCAGCATAGTCGCTTGCAAGTAAACTGGGTTAATGAGCTCTTTCTACCCGTATCACTCGCTTTACATTTTCAGTACGTGTCTCAAACAAAATATTTTGAGAAAGCACTCCAACACCGGTGTTTGCACACTCCCGAATCGATTTCGAGTCAATCGCCTTCTAATCCCCATTTCGCGATGCCATTACGATTTTTTGAGCGCTCACCTCACTCCATATTTCCGTGCATATCTCGACGATTCGCAGATCCATTATTTTTTATGGCCCGAATACACGATGCTTAGTGGATGTATCGCTCCCCCTCCCGTGTATTAACGCCGCACTCCGAGGATGAAGCACAAAATAAATAGCTGCAGATATGACGCTTCTTAGTTCTCTGCATGTCTGGGAGAGAGAGAAAAAAAAACATATTTCAAACTAGCTTTTGCCCTCAGTTTTGCTCGCGTTAGTATGGGTCCCTCAGAAAATGCATAGACACCATATGCCCTTGTTGACAAATAAATAAATATACAAAAAAACTCTCTTCAACGTTTATAATATTACCTAGGATGTATTAGGATGTCATCCCAAGCATACCTTACCCAGACAAAAACACCCTACCTATTATGATTCCCTTTCACGGACTTTTCGCTCTGTAGCCACTAAACTAAAAACATTTAGGTATGCCTAAAAGATCAGTGCCATCGATTTTCAACTTCTGGCTATATTATGGACTTTTCCAGGTGACATTACCTACGTAATATAAACTAACATTCTTTTATAGACTACTTAGTAGGCAAACAGGCATACAGCCCACCTGATCGAAAGTGATTACCGTAGCCTACTCAGGTGTCGCCGACTCCGAAGAAATCTTTTTATGCCCCCTTTTAAAGGAGCCCACGTTGTAGTCTCTCGGGAAAGCTTTGGTAGGAAGCTCGTTACAAAACTTAAGCGTACGTGGAAGACAGTTCGTAGAAGAAAGAACGTACTGTGCGCAACGTGTTATTTAAATAACGAATTTGGAGTTCAGAATGTGATAAGATAACGTAGATAGACGTAGTAATCTGCAAGGTGTAGAGTGTCGCTACGGCGAAGAGTGAAGTACATTGATGAGAGTCACTTCTGTCGTTGTTTATTTTGTGGATAGGGGGTGAAAACGGTCTTGAACCGATATCCACGCACCTATGTTGAACACTCTTAATAAGCCACTAAATTTGGGTTCATTGGGCATGCTAAGATGAAATTATTTCTTCTGTCACGTTTAGTAAACTATCCTGGTTTTTCTCATGTAAGTAGATAGTTACTAACAGACTGTCTCCCTCTGAAATTTAAGGCGCTTAGACAAGCCAACTAGCGTCACTCGTTATTTAATTTTAATAAGATCGAATTGAAAAAATCTACGACAGTACTTCGGTAGTAAATAACTTGAAGTATTTTTGGTATTTACTACCGAAGTACTGTCGTAGATTTTTTCAATTTGATCTTATTGAGTACAAAAATAGGGTGTCGCTAGTTTTGCTGATGTAAGCGTCCTAAGAACTAAGCTGTTGTTATGTATGAAAAGAAACGCACACATTGACTTTTGCCTTCTCCGTTTCACCCACTATAGAACAATCGACTAGTGCGTAGGCTACCTTATGATGTTTTCTTTCACCGAAAGCAGGTAGAGGTCGATGAAAATGATGAAGATACTTGAGTTACACTGGTTTAACTAAAACCTCAGGGGAAGTTGGACCAGATGGGGTTTGAATCCACGAACTAAGTATCGCTTACACGCTCTTAGACCATAGAGCCACTAACTCTTCTAGTAGGTAACCTATGTATTATTTAAATAAATATACATATGTAATTATGGCCGAAAAAATCACTTGTGTCGATCAACAAATAGAGCTCATTGACAAGCTACGTACCTACTCGTTTTCTTAAATTTATATATTGTCATAAATTATCAATCAAAAAAAAATCCAGAAGAAATAAAAAAAAACTCCTAAAAATTTAAAGCAGTTACACTTGTTATTAGTGGTATTTTGACGATCCCCTACACGTCCGCAGGCATTTAGAAAACTTACATACATACGTGAACTCTGAAAATTGGGATTTTTTTTGGTCATTCGTGTTAACAAATACGTCAGCTTGCTTATCGATGTACGACAGACACTTCTCCCAAGGATTTCCGGATTGGCAAAACAATACGGTAGTTGCCTAATGTTAATATTATATAAAATTTGTTTCTAATGAGACTCATTTCTATCTAAAAACACTATAAAGAACACTTTTAATTTGATATCGATTCGTTAAGTGATCTTAAAGCTTCTTTAAAGTTTGGTGAATAGGACCATTTTTAAAAGTATGAAAATCTTTAATTACAATTATACTGTATTTTAGTCTGCGAAATTTATAGCAACTTTTATTATGAAACCATTACCATAAACGAAATATTTCGTATAGCTAAAGTTCTCACGCCACCCATACAAGATACAAGCTTGTGACGTCACAAATATGTAGGCAATTCAGCGGGGCGTTTTCACGTCTAAAAATTTACGTCTAAAAACATGTGTCCTTAAAACTTTTCTAACTGAAAGAGTTTTTTGTTTAGAAATGTATTTCTGTCACTATTGTGTTTATTTTTGGCAGGTCTTTACATAGCAACATAAAAAATTTTAATCAACATGCCCATTGGCAAAATTAAAAGAGATTCCGGAAAATCGATCGAAAATTGTATAATAAAAAAACAACATCGAAACTAATAACACCCTAGGCCAAAACGATTTAACCACCAAACCCCGATCTACTTATTAAACTACTTACCATTCTCCCAAAGACAGTCCTCAGCCACCCTCCGCCGCACCCGACTTCCCTCTCAATACATTTTATCGACAACCGTCACTCGCTGCGTGACACTTATGCAAATATTTAAATACGATACAGTACAAGCTATGAATATTTTAAATTCTAAGTAAACCTCTCGGCTTTGTCAGGACATTCACACAACAATAAAAGAAAAATAATGCTCTATATATAACAATAAGGTTGAAAATCGAATGTTGGAAGTAGAATGCAAGTTAGTTTGCTTTTTAACAGTGTTGTTAAAAATCGATAGTATTACTATCGATAGTTTTCATTAAAACCGCATAAATCAATAGTCACTGTATCTATACTATCAGGTCTATCCAGGTTAAAAATAAGCAATTATATTGATGAACTACAATACTATTATAATAATATATCCAATAATAAATTCGTTTTTTTCCTCTTTTGACAAAGCTAGTGCTAAAGCTATGTTGACGCATCTTTGAGGAGAGGCTAGTTCCTAAAGTAGGTTATTTTAACAGCATATGCTAGAGGTAACTTAGGGCCCCCCACAGATATCATGTCTAAGATAAGAAAAACAAGCATCTATGACCCTCTCTGTAGGTACTACCAGATACATTATATTAGTCAGAGCAGGCTGATGATTTGGCGTACTCTCTCCGCGCTGGTCAAACGACTTGGAGAGGTGTCATGGATATTTATAAGCTTTTTAAGTCACCTTCTATGACATCCACGGAAAGTCTTGAAGTGTTCCTATTCTTGTGCCGGGAACTACACGGAAATTATTATTCAGTTTGTTTGTTTTTCGTGTGTGTAAGTGGCCAACACTGGTGTCAGATTTTTCAAACTGCCCAAAGGCATCTCACATAGCATCAACTTGCGGTCACCCATCCAAGTGTGCCCACTTGGATGGGCCCGGCACTACGCACGGGGTTGCTTAACATGCGGGGTTGCTTAGCATTATAATGCTTACACCCTACTGGGCCATCGGGCTCCTCATTATCGAGTAATATTGTCAAAAAACTATCGATAAGTAGAAGACTATCGAGCGGCAGCACTACTTTTTAGAATTTATCATCTGTATAAAGCGATTTGATAAGTGCTCGCAAATTGGGGATCGATATTAAAATGACGAGTTATGCTGATTGGGTTTTTTCGAGTGGTTCCGAGGGGACGGTGAATAATTGAGAGCGATTTAGTTTTAAGGATGAAAAGCAATTTTTACCATGAATTTATAATTTTTGGAATGAAATGTTGATTTTATTATTGATTGAATCTTTCAATTTTAACGTGTTACGAAAATATAATATGTACTCTTCCTGACATGCATATAAAACTGTCTTTATATAAGTAATAAATACCTTGTTAAATATTTTCCGGTACATTTTCAATCAATTTCGACATAGTCACTCCTGATATGAAAATAAACTACAATCTTCAACCCAGGTGATTCGCCTGATGTTTTCAAATAACTTGAAACGTGCTAAAAATTTTGCTCGTAGGAATCCTTCAGGTTAAATGGATTTATATTTACAATTTAAGCTCAACTTTAAATTATTTTGAACAATCCAAAGCGTAACTTTACCATTAAACTTTCCAATATAAAATTTAAGGATTATTTTTTAATATGATATAGCAACATAGAAAACGTATATAGTTCTTAATCTCAAAACATTTTGTACACGCCCTTGTAACAACTAATATTATAAAGCGGAGAGATTTATATAATTGTACAAAATAATTTATTAAATGATATAATTTAGGTATTAAAATGTGGAGAGATTTAATAGTTCACTTGTTATTAACTTCAAAATTACTAAACCGATTATAAAAATTTTTTCAAATTTAATTTCTCTTCCATGCTGGTTTGGGAGAAAAGAAAAAACATAGAATATACCAGCTGCTTTCCTTACCACGCAGACCGTAAAAACCGGTTAAGGGATTAGGCGAAAATCTAAGGAATCACATTGATAGGCGATGCGGCTAGCAACCCATCACTATTTAGATTCCGATTTCCACCTTTACGCCCACAAAATGCTAAACGTGGCCTGTAAGGTTTTACGACCTTGGGCTCTGTCTACCCCGCAAGGGATAAAGACGTGATAGTATGTATGTATTTCATCCTTAGAAAGCTATAGGTATTATTAGCAGGTAACATAAGCTAAAAATTTTAGTGTTTTTTGTTACGTTTACACTTAAAACCTTCTATTTATTTATTCCCGTTTCTTATGAGTTGCATTTATCGTGGTTGCAACGAGAAATAATTTACGTGAAAAAACTGGTTAAACCTTAAAGTTTGACCACATTGCATGACCTAATCAATATGATTTTTAGAATAAGATTTGTTCCTTTAAAAGTAAAACGAGAAACACTAATTCTCTCGTAATTTAAATGTGTACAGGTATATAATAAATAAAATAATAATCTTGCTTTTTTAAGTGTAATGCTTAATAAAACAGCCAATCAGCAATATTAGTGAGTCCTCGGCCGTGCCGATATCAATTGATTCCGTCCTCGATATAGATGGCGCTTGTCTCGCAATCTCGGAGGGATCTCTTACACTGGAGCACTCTCACCCACCTTTCCGGTTCTCATTCTTTTGTTAGGGCTCTCGGCTTTCGACACTTGATATCTGAGGATGGCTTTGTTACTCTGACGCTTTGATAAGTAAAATGGATGAATGTACTCGTATACACATAAATTGGCATGGAGTAAAGATAGGAGTTTTTAAGTTGATTGACCAAGCATCGCTTGTTTGTCTTATAAAACAAAAATCTGGCCAGTTGAGTCAAAGGTCTAATTCGATTAAGGTAGTTTTCAGATCTGGCTCCAAAGTCCGTTATCTAATGGGTTCAGGAATACATGAATTTTACAGAGTCCAGTGAGAAAACGGAGATATCATTATATAAATACAAAAATCCCATAAAAACAGCGGATAACAAAAAGCTGTAATGTAATTCGCTGATGTGGCGCGGATGTGACTAAGCCATTTAAATATAGCAACAATCCTGTAATTTGGAGAAATATAATAGATATGGTACTCTACATATATACACAAAAATCCCACAAAAAACAGCGGATAACAAAAAGCTGTAATGTAATTCGCCGGCATCGCGCGGATGTGACAGTGCGATTTATGGAAGTGATTACCTTCATGTAAATGTTAATTAAAGAAAAATAACAGTTATATGTACTCTACATCTACAAAAATCCCACAAATAACAGCGGATAACAAAAAGCTGTAATGTAATTCGCCGGCATCGCGCGAATGTGACAGCGCGATTTATGGAAGTGATTACCTTCATGTAAATGTTAATTAAAGAAAAAATAACAGTTATATGTACTCTACATCTACAAAAATCCCACAAATAACAGCGGATAACAAAAAGCTGTAATGTAATTCGCCGGCATCGCGCGGATGTGACAGCGCGATTTAAATATGGCGCCGGCGTCATCCTCGGTGACGCTGCGGCCACCATTTATCACCGTAAGCCTCCGTCGATATTATGATCAATGCCGTTCTGTGTTCGCCTATCCCGTGTCATAGAAACAGTAGCCATATTTAGAACCTAAAATGAAACGAATAAGTAGTTTAAATTCAAATTGTAGATTTCATTTAAGTATCACTTTTGAACGTCTTTATTTTATTTTATATTTGCTTATTAAAGTAAAATTATGTTAATAAGGTTTTATTACATTATTTATACACCTAATGTTTCGAGTGCTTTACCGTGTTCGTTGATCGCAGGTAGACTTAGTTGACATTTGTCTAGTATTTTATAAGATCTGCAAAAACTAAAGCCTTAAATATTATTGATAACGTTCCGGATGTACGCAGTATTGGTTCATGGTGTCTGAAGGTCTTGCAGTCTGCTGCTTAGTTTGAGATTTGATTGAATTGATGACTGGATCTTAAGCTGGTGGTAACTGCCACCCATCCTCTCTATTGAAATTGGGTTGTTTTTCAATTTCAATATCCTCACAAAACATTTTATTTAATAAACAAATATATCGGACAACTCACACAGATTGAGCTAACCCCTAAGTAAGTAAGACTCGAGTTATGGGATACTAACTCAACGATACTATATTTTATAATAGATACTTATGTAGATAAACTAGCTTTCGCCCGCGGTTCCGCCCACGTAATATATAGCCTATGTCCTTTTCAGTATCATAACCTATATGTATGCAAAATTTCATGATGATCGGTTCAGTAGATTCGGCGTGAAAGCGTAACAAACAAACAAACTCACTTTCTAATTTATAATATGAGTTAGGATTCCATCCCATTCTTTTCACCCCTAGCGGTAAATTTGAGTGATGAGTGAGTGAGTGTTTTTCGCTTTTATATATATAGATAGATAGATAGAAGAAGAAGATAGATAGATAGATATCCAAGACCCAGGTCAATCTGAATAAGATCATTTTCCATTTTGACCTGACCGGGGATCGAACCCGGGACCATCCGTGTTGCAGGCCGGCGTGTTGACCGCTGCGCCACGGAGCTCGTTATTCTAATAGCACTGTCAATTAATGCAATTGCTATCCGGCGACATGTAATGAGGCAGTGATTCGCCGCTCTGCTTACTTTGTATTCCGTGATCGCCACCTGAGGCAGTGGCTTTTACCGAAATACCTGTGTGTTTACCACTATATAGAGCTATAATCCAAATTCTGATGGTTTCATTTTACATAATGTTTAAAATGTTTCATCAAATCGACAAAAAATAAAAAATACAATTTTCTGTCGAGTTTAGACGATAATATCAAATTATATTTCCTTATTAACATGTCGAATTTCCTTGATTACTTCTTAAACGTTATGTTATATGTATTCTTAAACAATAAAAATAAGTTGTTATTGTTTAAGAATAGGTACAGTTCATAAATATGAAATAATAATAAAAGCTCAAGAATGTGTGAGTTAATATGTTTTAAGTCCTGGGAGTTTATTGTCCAAAAATATTTAAGAGAGTCTGTCTGGAACTATCGTTTTTAGCCTTTGCATGGCCACTAATCGAATTTAAAAGTTTTTTTAATATCGCTATAAAAGTTATATAAATACTGCTTATACTACTAAAATACGTAGTTGTAACGATTTTTCGAGAAACTGATATGACGAAGGTACATTCGTCTTATTCGCCGCAAGAGCGCGGATTCGAACCAGCGAACCAAATAGGAAATTAAAATCATCAATCAATCCAAAAATACAAAAGCCCCGTTGCCATTGTCGCGATATGTTTGCGCAAAAACGACTTTGTCGCATCACAGTCAAAGTAATAAAAAATCTACACAAAGATCTATAGGCTTGCAAGAAGAGACCTATATATTTGGACAATATGTATATGTCGTGTCCTTCTTACAGGAAAATGGAAGTAGTTATACAATTTTTCTCGTTACCTAATCTTTTTGTGGCGTTCTCTTCTCTCTGGATCATGTTGCAAAAGCAATAGCCTATGAAGCAAGCAAAAGTGACTAATTTTTATATAGATAGACTATAAAGCGAAATGCCTAACCTCTGAAATGTTCAATTTACTAATTCAATTTTAATTCATAAGATGACAATGTAAGCTCTAGTCCACTTAAGTGATTTTAAATAGGTATGTCGTAGATTGTAAGTTGACGTCATTTGGAGAAAATGCGCTGTGCAGTTTGTTGCCGCTTCTTTTGCACTCCGCCTTGGAAGCGGTGTAAACTTAGCCGTAAGTAAATTATTGACGTCAACAATAATATATTTTTGTAAACTAATTGTAATCATGAAAAAAATGACGTTCACTAAATGATATTGAAATATCTTATGATGAATAAAATGATTGACTTTGACTTTGACTTTGTTCAATTGTTAAATAGTTATTAATTCAAAAGTAAAGTTATCAGTCAAAGCTAGAACTCATTGTACGCAAACGGTTTTACAAATTAAATTTGTAAAACTAGATAGCCAAGATAGTGAATAAAAGAATTGATTACCAGGCAAGCGAGTAAATGAGGTCCCTATCCCTAAATTGATTCAAATAAGAAAGAGGTGAAACTGTAAGAATAGAGTAAGATATTGAATAAATAAAATAAATAAATTAAAATAAAAACATAAAAACAATGTTTTATATCAAAATAATTAATCAACATAGGTACTGAAATATATGCGAAATGAATTTGTTTACTTAGTTCGAAATATTGACAACTATATGTGTGCGTGATATACATATGTCCCTCTCAGTACCCTAACCTATGTGTATGTCAAATTTTATAACGATCGGTTCAGTAGGTACGACGTGAAAGCGTACCAAACCAAAACAAACTCGCTTTCGTATTTATGATATTAAAAGTAAATAATAATAATATAGTGAGGATATATGGTTTCCTTACTATCAGTCGGTCTTTTCCAGTATCTCTAGAAGCGTGATAAAAAGCTCGGGGCTTTGTGATAGGACACGTAATACGCTCACAATTGGTTATTGCGAAGCAGTGACTCTGCGGTTTGGTGACGGCCCGGAGAAGGATCCCGGGTCCCGGCTCACTCCACTTACATATTGAATCATCTAATTACCTATGCAGAATACTCGTTACGCAATGTTTGGGTAATAAATGTTTTCTCGAGAAATATGAGTACCTATGTAGAATAGCTTTTGTAAATTGTTTACAACTATGTCAGAATCTCGCTGAAAAATACTGTTTACTACACTGTAAAATACACTTTTAGTCTCGGTTTTTTTTATATAGGCTGGATAAGACCATTACAAAACTTTAAAATTTTAAAATTTAATATTTTCACCTTTAAAGCCTTTAAAATGTATAGCAACTTTTGTATACCAACCCTTCTATGAACACAAATTTAATATTTTTAGCATTTTTAATGAATGTAAATCAAACTAAAGTACATATTACTGATTTAATAAAAAAGACAATGTAAATGAAACCAACCAGGATTTAGAATTTGTTGATATTAGATTGATATGCATATTCCTCAATGATCTACAAAAATACTGATTGATTTGAATACGGTTTTTACGATTATAATCTGCATTCTCCCTCTTATTATTTCTTGAAAGAAATATTTTTAGCGAATGTATACGTCATATAGACTATCTGCGTGCTAATATTTTGCGCAACCCGGCAATTAGTATGAGCTGTGCGTTTATAGATCATTCAGTCAGTAACGACTGCCTTTTGTAAACGGATAAAAATGAAAAATAAAGTCCGTAATAAAATCAAAATCCACGATGACGAAGTCGTAGGCAACAGCTAAGTGTACCAACAAATGCACTAAGAACCAAAATAGTAACGACGCAAGTTACCCAACGATACAAAGCAGAGGTCCGCCGCAACGACCAAAGGGTTGTATTGACTGCGATGACGCGCCCGAAATGAAGGCCAGGGTAAGGGTAACTTAAATGCTGCCCGATGGAGACATGGATGTGATCCACGGGAAGGGTTTAAATCGGTTCAAACCTTACTAGTATGCTGAATGGATTCAAACACGGGTTTAACATTAGTATTTAATCTGCATGTCTCATATTTCTTCTCCTTACTATTTTCGTCAAATAAAAATGTTGGTACTCCGTTTCACCATTATAGTAGAAATTTGGAAAATTCTTACTAATCGAATGCTTACTTCCACGTGCCAAATTTTTGCGCAATCCGTTAATTAGTTTCAGCTGTGCGTTGATAGATCAGCCAGTAAGAGGCTGCCTTTTATAAACGGTTGGAAAAGTAAAATAAACTGCATAATAAAATCAACAAACACAGTCGTAGGCAACATTTAGTGTATCAACAAATGTACTAGTGTACTGAAAACCAAAATAGTAACGACGCAAGTTACCCAACGATACAAAACAGAGGTCCGCCGCAACGACCAAAGGGTTGTATTGACTGCGATGACGCACCCGAAATGAAGGCCAGGGTAAGGGTAGGTGCCCGATGGAGACATGGATGTGATCCACGGGAAGGGTTTAAATCGGTTCAACCCTTACTAGTATGCTGAATGGATTCAAACACGGGTTTAACATTAGTATTTAATCTGCATGTTTCATATTTCTTCTCCTTACAATTTTCGTCAAATAAAAATTTTGGTACTCCGTTTCACCATATTAGTAGAAATTTGGAAAATTCTAACTAATCGAATGCTTACTTCCACGTGCCAAATTTTTGCGCAATCCGTTAATTAGTTTGAGCTGTGCGTTGATAGATCAGCCAGTAAGAGGCTGCCTTTTATACACGGATGGAAATGTAAAATAAACTGCATAATAAAATCAACAAACACAGTCGTAGGCAACATTTAGTGTATCAACAAATGTACTAGTGTACTGAAAACCAAAATAGTAACGACGCAATTTACCCAACGATACAAAGTAGAGGTCCGCCGCAACGACCAAAGGGTTGTTTTGACTGCGATGACGCATCGGAAATGAAAGCCAGGGTAAGGGTAACATCAACCGTTTAATATTAAATGCTGCCCGATGGAGACATGGAGGCGATCCATGAAGAGTTTAAATCGGTTTAAACCTTACCTACATACATACATACTGTCACGTCTTTTTCCCTTGAGTTGTATTGACTGCGAAGACGCACCCGAAATGAAACCAAGGGGTAAGGGTAACATCAACCGTTTAATATTAAATGCTGCCCGATGGGTTTCAATCGGTTTAAACCTTACCTACATACATACTGTCACGTTTTTTCCCTTGCAGGGTAGACATAGCTCAGGTCTATAAGACCTTACGCCATGTTTAGCATTTTGATGGGCGTAGAGATGGAAAATGGAATTAAAATAGTGATAAGTTGTTACCCGCGTCGCCTATTGCCATGATTCCTTAGATTTTCGCCCATTCCTTCGATCGGCTTTTACGATCTGCGCGGGAAGAGAAGCAACTGGCACATTCTATGTTTTTTCTTTACTCCCAGATCAGGGTGGAAGTAAACGACCGGACTGTATTGACTGCGATGACGCACCCGAAATGAAAGCCAAGGCAAGGGTAACATCCACCGTTTAATATTAAATGCTGCCCGACGGAGACATGGAGGGAATCCATGAAGGGTTTAAATCAGTTTAAACCTTACCTACATACAAACATACCGTCACGTTTTTTTCCCTTGGGTTGTATTGACTGCGATGACGCACCCGAAATGATACCCAGAGTAAGGGTAACATCAACCGTTTAATATTAAATGCTGCCCGATGGAGACATGGAGGCTATCCATGAAGGGTTTAAATCAGTTTAAACCATACCTACATACATACTGTCACATCTTTTTCCCTTGCAGGGTAGACATAGCTCAGGTTTAAAGCCATGTTTAGCCAGCCGTGTGGTTCCCGGCAGAGTAGAATAGGATCACTTCAAGTCTTTCTGTGGATGTCGTAGAAGGCGACTTAGGAAACACAAGCTAAACAAAGCTCATAAACATCAAAGAAACCTCTTCAACTCGTCTCTTCAACTTAAAACGGAATTAAAATAGTGATAAGTTGCTAGCCGCGTCGCATTGCCATGATTCCTTATATCTCCGCTCATTCCTTCGATCGGCTTTTACGATCTGCGCGGGAAGAGAAGCAGCTGGCACATTCTATGTTTTTTCTTTACTTCCAGACCAGCGTGGAAGAAAACGACTAAAGGGTTGTATTGACTGCGATGACGCGCCCGAAATGAAAGCCACGGTAAGAGTAACATCCACCATTTAATATTAAATGCTGCCCGATGGAGACATGGAGGCGATCCATGATGGGTTTAAATTGGTTTAAACCATACCTACATACATACATACTGTCACGTTTTTTTCCCTTGGGTTGTATTGACTGCGATGACGCACCCGAAATGAAACCCAGAGTAAGGGTAACATCAACGGTTTAATATTAAATGCTGCCCGATGGAGACATGGAGGCTATCCATGAAGGGTTTAAATCGGTTTAAACCTTACCTACATACATACTGTCACGTCTTTTTCCCTTGCAGGGTAGACATAGCTCAGGTTTAAAGCCATGTTTAGCCCGCCGTGTGGTTTCCGGCAGAGTAGAATAGGATCACTCCAAGTCTTCCTGTGGATGTCGTAGAAGGCGACTTATGAAACACAAGCTAAACAAAGCTCATAAACATCAAAGAAACCTCTTCAACTCGTCTGGCCAGCGTGGAGAGTGTAGGCCAAATCCTCTGATTGCTCTGGCTAATATATGGCTCAGATAGTACAGAGAGAGTCGTGCTTCTGCAGTGGAGACTAAAAAGACCTGATTATGATGATGATGATGAAAGCCATGTTTAGCATTTTGATGAGCGTAGAGATGAGAACCACGTTAGGTGCCGAGAGACGGTTCCGAAGAACTCTGACACCAGGGTGTGAATGGTCAACTGACCGTGTCACCTACACGAAATGATGATGATTATATAGGAAAATTTCTAAAAATTCAACCCCTTAGAGAGTAGAGTTTCACAAAATTTCGAAAAAATTGCTTGTTACTAATATTTTTCTGTTATTTCAGTTTTGAAATGGTATGTTGGAGTTTAAGTATATTTTCTCAATTGCGATAGAAAAATAAACTTACCAAACAAAATTTATACATTTAGTTTTATTCTATCATATTGTAATAGTCGCCACTCTCCCGACTCTACTTAATTTGTATTTTTCTGATCTATACCGGTCACCGAATGTCTTCGATATTGGCTTGTCAATGTAGTGCGATTTCCTACGCTTACTTTGCCCTAATTTTCCCATCAAAACAGTAACAAATACAGAAGGCGATATTCAAATCCATCTTCGCAAACTGAAATCCATTCTAAACAGTACAACCGCGTCGTAGCCGCAAAGCGAAGTTCTTTCAGGCAAGGGTTCGCGATCCTCAATGATTCGACAGTTTCCATTGAAAACTTTATTCGAAGATCACTCCGTTGTATAAATGTAATAAGCTCCAGTGACGAGATTAGAGCCCGAATTTCACTCAGGCATTAATGACATTTGGGGCCCGTTGTTTGGAGCAACAATGATTTTGAAAGTCATTCAGCGAGGAAAAATGTTGTGTTTGTTCTGACCCAAATTGTTTTGAGTGCGTAAACGCGGCGTTAATATTATGAATGGAAGTTTGGAGATTGCTTTGATTAATTAAATGATGACGTTTGATGTTTTCCTTTAACGATTTTGTGGAATCTTGTGGACTGGGGTTTTGAATTAGAGCAGTATAAGACTTTTCATACTTAGTTCTAATGTAACTTAATTTTCCACGTTATAAACTATATTTTTGCTTACATCCACGCCCATCATCAGCTTAAATATGTCTTTGGGATCGTACATGGCCATGGCCCTAGAGCCATATATGATCCAAAGGCCATATAGGATTTTTATCTCTTACGGGATTTCAGTATTTTCTCTTACAGTAGTTCTGTCTACTCCATAAGAGATAAAGACGTGATTAGCATTGTTTGAAAGATCAGACTCATCCTATCATGCAGTTAAAATCGCAAGCATAGGTATGCTAGTTAATTTTTTATTCACACGAGAACCTGTATTGGCTGAAATGTAATATGAAAGCTTGAAATGTATCATTTCCGAGATTTTAAAATCGCTATTAATTTATCTTCAATTACTGTCTGCCTGTCCAAATCATGTCGCAGCCTCACAAAAGGCACAAAACTCGAGATCTCCAGATATATCAGAACTCATTCGGCCGAGCAACGGCTGCATGAAATTTACATGGAATTTTGTGCTGGTAATAAAGAATGATGAATTGGCCCCGCATTGGTAATTACCAACTGTGAGCGTCCGCCATATTACATTGGGAAACATATTACATTCACAAAAATTAACTTTGTATCTGATGCAATATATTGTAAAATTAATTTGACGAATTACCTAGATTGGGTATACAATGTGCAATTATCTTTAAAGATCGAATGTCAAAAGTTTAACCCAGGCTCTTTATCAATGGGGTTTACCGGTTCCTTCCGCGTCAGATCCCGAGGTGAATAGATAAAGTAGAATTTAGGTGGATAAAGAATCGACATGGACATGGACATTTAGAACGCTGAGAATATCCAAATAAAAAGATAGTTTAGGAGACGCAACGGAGGAGAAAAATAACTAGTGAATCCCGTAATATGAGTATATTTTCTTCGAAAAATTGATTATCTAGGTTCCAACGACTACAAGCTCTTCTTCTTCGTATAAAATACCGAAATACTTTATTGCTCCGATTTAGACAAACAAATGAGTACTTAAGTTTAGTAGTGTGGATGATACCTATATTTAGGCGGGCTAAAACTAAAAATTAAATTCACTAAAACCAAATTCCCATTAAGAGTCCGTTTTTTTTTTACATTGACATAGCTTAACGTCTCCCTTTAATGATGGCGACCGGAACCAATGGCTTAACGTACCTTCAGACGCTTAACGCTGTTTTGTCTTTCGTGCCCAATCAAAAATATCTTCAAGACCTCAGAAACTAAATCTTGAACTACATCCGCACTGTATTGTACGAGAAACTAATGGTTTTTTGTGTCCATAATTGGATTTCAGTGGCTGATTTACCGCGCCCGCGTGACGCATGGATGTTTGTCACGACACAATCTCGCCTCACCATTATTTGGCTGAAGGGTTCTTATTTCCTAGTGGGTAGGTGCCTTTTTCAGCTTTCTTTTTTAGTTTCAGTGAAATTTATTTTGTGTTTTAGATGTATAGCCACTTACTTCTGTTCTGAGACCTGTGTGGATTAACAATTGATTTCGCAGGGGCCGTGGTATTTTTCAACGCTCAGGAACAAATTCTTGAACTCGGTTTATAGACACAGTACTTTTGGACTCTCTAATTATAGTAGTAAATTAGGAAGTGTAATAAGATATTTTTTATATTAAATTTATATTTACTGCATCAACTTTTATTGTTACCTACAACTAGCTTCTAGCTTAGAGATTGTCGACCACGTACAAAAATATTGGTCCACATTAAGGGCTGCTATATACAACGTAAGCGCCTGTTTAGTTCCACAAATTGTCAGTGCAGCTTTCCACCCGTCAGTAGATGGCGTATGTCTGCGTTGTCTGAAAATTTAAAAATTATTTATAAAAATATGTCATAAAATTGTTTAATTTTTTTATAAAACATTAGAATGTTCTCATAGTATGGTGGATACTAACTTAAGCGCCATCTATATGACATTCTCAGAAGAAATCGTAACAATTTTGCGTTGGGTCATATGGCTCGGTCTCATTGATAAACTAGCTGTTACCTGTGGCTTCGCCCGGGTGATATATAGCCTATGTCCTTTTTTGTACCCTAACCTATGTGTATGAAAATTTTTATAATTTACGTAACGACGTAACGAACAAACTCACTTTCGCATTTAAAATATTAGTTAGGATTAGGATTCCATTCCTGAGCTTCGATTGTGGATGTGGGTTACTTTGTACAATTCAGCTTTGCGTAAATAATTGTTTTGATATTATCGCATTTACTCTCTGTACATAACATCTATAATATCTTACTATTGTTAGAGGCGTCCTAAAAATATTTTTTATCTATAAAAAGATACAAAGCAAATAACACGAAAACGACCAAAATTGGTTTCTCATGAACGACCTAAGTAGTTTTTGATACCAGTCGGCTGGCGAATTAGAGCGATTTGGATCTGCTCTCGGGCGATTACAAACATATTTGGTGAATAGAAAATAAATCAGTTTATAATCGTTGAGTCGCATCATTTGTCATGAGTGAAATAACTTACTTATTTTCGTACTAGCAAGAAAATGATTTCAAGTTAATTAAAGTTGATTTTTTAAGTTATTTCTTTACTTTTAAGAAAATAATTACAAGTTTATTGAACTTTTTTTTTTATTTCTGACTAGCAAAGTCAGATCTTTTTTTTGGCTTCCGCCAGACCTGCTTAAAATTATTATTTCAGGAATCATCTTTCAATTTGGATATTTTAAGCGTTCCTTATAAAATTATTATACTACAGCCTAATATTTTCAGCCATAATTCTTAATCCATCAATAAATTTAATTTTTTTCCTACTCGATGCATAAGCGCAAATAATTTTGTTTGTAATGCTTCTCCTTCTTGACTTCGCGGTTTTGATAGAGCTAGACCACGTGTCCAGTTTGACTAGATTTTTTTAATAGCCAGCAAACGGACTCACACATAAAAGAAATCTAAGCCATTACTATAAATATGCTTACTATGACTAATAATTCTAAGCTATTATGATAATTCTGCTAACCTAACAAGCTAATTAACGTAGGTCACGCGTCCAGCTTGACTAGAAATTTATAAATGGGCAGCAACTGGACACAAACATTATTACGATGATCCTGTTTCGCTAATGAGCGCTGCGCAATAATATTACGAATATGAGCTAATAATACGCAACCCTGGTTTGCTGATTTCGTGGAAATAAAAGCATTTTATTTTATAAGTTACATCGCATCAAATTCGGCCTATTAGTTACCTTAAATTACCTGCAAAAGCAGGTAAAATAATAAAAAATAAAAATAAAAATAAAAATGTTTTATTTCGGCAAATTGGTACATTTTTATGATACCAGTGGTTGGAACCTTCTTTTAAGCAAATATATTTGCTTGTGCCAGAAGGTTCCGCTCCTCCATAGCAAAATTTACAATTTAAATTTACCGTGTGTGTGTGTGTGTGTGTGTGTGTGTGTGTGTGTGTGTGTGTGTGTGTGTGTGTGTGTATGTGTGTGTGTGTGTGTGTGTGTGTGTGTGTGTGTTTGTGTGTGTGTTGGCGTGGGTTTGGGTGTGTATACGTGAGACTATTATAATAGATATAAATGATTACATATAGTATAGTATAAATAGGTTTATGACATTTGATATTACATATAGTAATGATAAATAAGTTTGTAGGTAAGTAATTTTACTCCATAGTAATATTAGTCAAAGCCATTTACCCCTAGATTCTAATAAATGACTCCACCTCATCATAAGTCATGGTTTTTAGCCAAGTAGTTAAAATTATTTTACATTTGTGAGAAGTATTTTTGTGTATATCTAACAATTTATTAATTTTATTATACAAGTAAGCAGAACGATAATCGTATTGAACCCTAGCAAGTTTAGTTCTAACATGGGGAAGACTAGCAACTATCCATCTTCTTCTTTTTGTAGAAGCCATATTTGTGGGTAAAATTTTGTGTTTTTTTAAAATTAAATGTAAGATATATAACTTTCTTAAAGACAGTAGATTACATGTTTGATACAGAATTTGCGTAGAAAAAGTCTTTTTTTTAAAATACATTACTTTCAGTAACGTACGTTGAGATCTTTCAGCTTCAAGAAATTTAGTTTTTAGAGCTCCGCCCCATACCGGGACACAGTATGTAGTTACCGATTGTACTAATGATGTATAGATTCTGTTTAGAAGGTTTGGTGGGACTACATACCTAAGAGTTTTGAACATCCATATGAATTTACGTAGTCTACCGGATAGATATTCAATTTGAGGATACCAAGATAGGTTTTGATCCACAACCACTCCCAAGTATTTAGTGTGCCGAACTTTAGAGATTGATGGACAATTACAATTTATAGTTTTATTACAAGAGTGTATTTTGACATCAAAACCCACGGATGGTTGACTATTGTTATAAATACTGAAGCAAATGTAATTGGTTTTTGAAGCATTCAAGGTAAGAAGATTACGTTTAAGCCAAGTAGCGACCTTAGCCAAACCCTGCTCTGCATTTGTGCGAGTTGTATCCCAATTTGGGCCTGAAAATATTATTGCAGTATCATCTGCATAAGAAATAATTTTTGCATTATTAACCTTCATGTTGCATAAGTCATTTATGTATATCAGAAACAGGGTTGGGCCAAGGACGCTACCTTGTGGGACACCGTAGACTACATTTTCTTCACTACTTACACAATCATTGAGTTTAACTTTTTGACTTCTATTAGATAGATACTCTTTGAAAATACTTAATTGACGACCTCTTATTCCGATTTTTTCCAGTTTGGCCAAGAGGATGGGAATGGAGACTGTATCGAACGCTTTTTTCAGATCGATAAAGCACGTTAAACATTTTACCCCGTTATCTAAGTTGTTGATTATTGTACCAGTCAAAGAAGTTACGGCATCCTCAGTGGACATTCCCCTCCTAAAACCGAATTGTGAGTTTGATAGTATATTATATTGTTCTAGGTACTTTAAGAGTCTAATGTTTAATAATTTTTCTAAGATTTTAGCCAAAACGGTAATAACTGAGATGGGCCTGAAGTTATTGATGTCACCTCCGTCTCCGCCCTTATGTACAGGAGTGATAATTGATTCTTTTAATTTTGTGGGAAATATACCCTTTTCGAAACAAAGGTTTGCAAGATGGGTTATGAGAGGTATAAGTTCATCTTTTGCATGTTGTACAAATCGAGTAGAAATATTATCCCACCCTGGGGCACTATCCTTTTTAAGGCTCTTTAAAATACTATCAACCTCTTCATAATCTGTTTTCAACAAGACAAAAGATTGAGGTTGGCTGGGAAGTTCGCTAAGATATGTATGTATTTCATCTTCAGTTAAACTACTTAAGATATTTTGTGCAAGTTCACTACCAATGTTTGCAAAATATTTGTTTATAAAGTTAGCTGATTGTAGTGGTGTCGATTTTAAAGAAGTTAATTCTGTGTTTGAACTGTTACTCTTATTACTATACGTCAGTGATTTAATATTTAGCCATAGTTTTTTGTTGTTTTTAATTGAGATTTTGATTAGTTGTCTTTCATAGTTTCGTTTTAACTTTTTAATAATTTTATTACAGAAATTTCTATACCTACTATATATTGTTTTTTTGATTTGATTATCGGGGTCGTCACGGGACTCTTTTTGCAATTTGTTACGATTTCGAATACATCTTAGAATACCTTTAGTCATCCAAGGTTTGATTAACCGCTCCTTTTTGGGAATTATTGTAGTAGATGTATTTGCTTGAAGGGATTCCATAAGTATTTTTATAAATTTTTCTGTAATTAAGTTAGGATCCTCGTAAAGAAGTAATTCGCATATATTTGAGTTTTTTATATGAGTTAATGCATTATCAAAATTAGTTTTTTTAACAGTTTTTTGTATGTTATTATTTAGTTTTGTTTTACTCATCGATAGAAAGATTGTAGCATGATCTGTTATAGTAGTATTTAGAATGGCTATAAATGCCGAATGCTTTTTTTTATCAAATTTTATCATAAAATGGTCAAGGCATCTATTTTGTCTAGTGGGAAGGGTATGACCTGGCATGATACCGTGAGCCGCTAGTGTATTAAGATATGAGATTCTATTGTTTATGTCATGCGATTCTTCATTTAATTTACTTAATAGACTAATGTTAATATCCCCTGTTATTATTAAATTTGTAGTAGAATTTAGGCTATTTATGTAGTTACTTAATGAATTTATAAAGCCATCGGCGTTCTTGTTCGATGGAGAGCGGTAGATACCTAGGATAGTATGATTAAGTACATTAATTTGAAGGCAAGATGCATGGGTCAATCTGACTTCTTTTATTTTGGGATATAATTTTTCTTTAGCAAAAATAACAACTCCGTCATTTTTATTAAGGTGATGGGACGTTGCACAAGAGCAGTAATTATTTAGTATAGGTAAAGGTTTGTTTTCATCAATATGACATTCAGTAAAAATAAAGACGTCTGGAACAAAAGATAACTGTGACACATTGACCAAAAAATCATCAAAATTATTATTGTACACACTTCGAATATTTTGAGTTAATATGTTTAGGTCTGTTTTGTGTCCTTGATAGTGTTTACGTAACTCTGATACATCACATGAAACCGACCTAGCCATATCAAGATTGTCCAATTCGTTGATAGTCTGTACGGTGTCACACATTTAGATGAGATAAAAGGAAAGAGTAGTGTAATTCGAAGGGGTAATGTACTGATAGTAAACAAAAGGTTTTGTCATTGGTTATATGAATGCTGTGTACATATATATATATTAAGCTAGGGTCTACTTTATTTATAAATACATTTACTATATCATTAAGAGTATAAGCGTGAAGTATATATATTTTTCTGGAATAAAAGTATGTTATTGTTTGATATATAATTGGAAGAATTATAATTATGATTTTTGTTTTGAGACGGAAGTATGATAAGGTATAAGAGTAGTTTAATGTATATGACAAGTAGAATTGGAGTATATATTTATGAAAAGAATGTGTTGAAATTAGCGAGACGTTGGGTGTGTGTATATAGGGTATAAGGTGAAAGTAAGAAATGTATAAGTTGCGTGTATATGTATGAATGAATAGTATAGTGCTATATAAGTATGTGTATGTATTATGAACATAAGAAATAGTGTCTAAGTAAAGCCTATATGTATGAATTATTTGTGCATTACTTACTGTAGTATTTAGTGTGAGTGAGTTGTGTATGATATGATAGGAAATAGTTTCTAAGTTACATCGATACAGCAACTTTACACAGTTGAAAGTAAATGCCACCAAATACATGTTCAGTGAACAAAAAATGGAGAAGAACACAAACAATAATATGAAATTTAGTCATTTGTCTACACGGAGTTGTTGTATTTGTGCTTCACTTCTGACATGTATAATCGGCGAATTGTCATCCCTCCGTAGGTATATTTTTCCATAGGCTGACCAGCAATATTTGTATGTCTTGGCCTTGACAAGGTCCCTGGCGAGGAAATACAGGCGGGCTGCATGGGGGGTAAGCTGCTCGGAGACATAAATGGGGGTATCCTCTTGAGAGTGCATGCCCATATGCTTGGCACAAAGTTTGGTCTTCTGTTTTATGTTATAGGCTTTACACGATCTCAGAATGTCATTCTTGACTAAGGTTGAGTTTGTCTCAACAATAATCGGTGTGTTAACGGTAGTGTCACGCTTTCCACGCACTCTGTAGATGTCACGTATAACAGACCTCTGCAACGGGCAGCCCACTGTATTGGATAAGTTTAATACCAGTTGTACCAAGTCTTCTTTGGTTTCATGTGGTTTTTTGGGAACATTTTTTATTTCGATGTTCGATTTCCTGCTGTCTTGTTGGACAATCTCAAGTTTTTCCTCCAGTAATTTAATATATTTTTTGTCTTCCTGAGCGTTCTCTTCTAATATTTTTATTCTGTTTTGAAACTCTTCATTTTGAGACATCAAGAATGAGACCGAAGTTTCTATATTGGTATTGGAGTTTTGGATGGCTTGTAACGAAGTTGCGTTTCGTGCAAACTCACGCGCCTGGGCCTCCATCATATCCGAGAACATTTTTTTCATCTCATTACGTAAACGGGAGAACTCAACGCTATAATCGTCTTCCCTTGGCCTTTTATGTCTGTGAGATATAAAGTTGGGTGTATCATGCAACTGCGTACCAGCCCGGTTTAATTCCGGGTCGGAGAATGACTTGTCTAAGTTTACATTCGCACCTTCCGCCGCACTCACAAGTGATGCATCATCCATCGCGTAGGCACTCGTAGTTCGATACGAGTTCGAAATATAAGTACCAGGATAGCAGAAACTACGCGAAGAGAAGCGAACAATATTGTGTGAGACGAAAATCGGTGTAAGCACAAGAGAGAGCGAGATTACCTATAGTGAGGTACTAACGCACACAGAGGTGGGTCCCCTTGATATGTTGCCTCGAGTGTAAGCAGGTGAGAGGATGCGTAAGCGCAGGTGTTGTGTGAGACAGCAGGATAGATGTATTGATCACAGTCTTAGTAGTAGTGCTCGTTATTACTGAGTGCAGCGGACCGGTGTGCACGTGTGCAGTGAGTCACTTCTATGTGTGCGAGGTTGATGCGAGAGATTGCTCTTGATGTTACTGTTGAGTAACAGAGAACGATAGATAGGTAGTGCAGACGTACCGAGCGATGCGATGTGTGGCGGTAATCTTCACGTGTGCGTGCATCGGCGGCGGGCGCAGAGACCTCTTGACGTTTATGTGATCCTATTTTTCAAACGGATTTTTCGGAGTTGAAAATTAATTAATAATTTTGTTTATTAAATATATAGGGTCTTGTACACGACTGCACCTTACGGCGGTCCGGGGGAAGAGGATATAAAATGTATTTAATATGATTAAAAGGAGCATGAAACGATAAGTAAGTATAACAAAAAAGTCAGACCACTGAAATCTGAATAAAACAATAAAATCTTGCGAACTTCAATATATAGCGAAAAGCTCTTTAATTGGTAAGTAGATATTTTTAATACTTGTTTGGTTTCCGTTAAACTCTCTGAATAGCGAAAGAATAAGTCATTATTTAGACTAGGTATATTAACAAAAAAAAAAAAAACATTTGTTTCACTGACTTTCTATTAACGTTTATCGTTATTGCATAAACCCCCTAAACTATTTTGTTAATTACTATTTTTAAAGTGAGTGAGTGAATAATTTAAAGTGCAAAAACGAAGCCTTTTTCAGCTTTTTTGCCAAAACGCCCACTTTTGGCCTTTAGGTACTTGTCCTTGATTTTGTTTTCGGTCAGTAACCGAAAGTGTCAATTTCCGCCAACTCTCGCTGGATGCGTCCCGTAACCTAATATCAGCCGAAAAATGGGTCATAGTTTTTAGTGTACGTAGTATTTTTCCTTTGTCATTTTTTGTTTGTGGCGGGGACAGGAATATGTATGGTTTGCGCAAGTTAGCAAATGTCGAACGTCACATAAGTATGAAAAAATTGCTGCCAAAAATAAAAAATCTGCGAAAAGAAAATTATTATGCTATATATTACACGACAACAAAATTATTGTATGCCTTCTGACATGAAAATGATCATCGATATATAAGCCTCAGTTTTAAAATTTCAGCTAAAGTGTAGAAACCACAAAAAAAATGGATAATCATCAACATCATCTGCGCTTTTCTCGGAGCTCGGGGTCTGTTATTGTGACAGCATTCTTGGAACATATGATTTTCAACATCGCCCTGCCAAATAACAGAGGTATGAAAAAATAAAATACATTTAACGAAACAACATATGAAAATATACATAAGATCTGGGGAAACGCAGATCTTGTTTACCACAGCGTAGTAACTAAACCTTGCGGCTAGGAATTTTACATGTGGCAATTTAAATGATAGCTATATATTAGAAAAATGTAAAGTTTTACTACATATGTAAATATGTTGTACAAATGCCACTAAAAATAACTAATATGTATATTAGATTTAGACCACGGCGAGGGGGCCCTGGTGACCTGTAATATAAGTTTTTAAACTTACCATAGGCACCAGGCTCGCACAAAGACGGGTGAATTTAATTATATATAATTTATCTACTATTGTAACATAATGATTTAATGTAACACCTACTTTGTGAAGGAAATAAACAAATTTTGAATTTGAATTTGCCTGTAATCTTTACAAAAGAGGAGAATATTTGATCCTGGGGCTTTGTAATATAAACAATAGTCAATATTAATAATATTTGATTTTTTTAAGAGCTGCTAACATCAATGTAGCGTACATAGTTTGGACATATTGACCTAATATTTGATTCTGCACATCATGTTACAGCCACCCGATTGGTTTCTTCTGCTACCCAAGCAGTAAATAAAGAATTAACACGGAGTTGATTATCATGGAAAATTGTTCCTTGCTTGGTAGTTACTACGTTTGTGCAAATACGGCAGGCTAACTCAAAGACTAGGCTAATGTATGTATACCATCAACGCTTTTGCCTCTAAGCCACCCGATTGAGTTACTTCTACCACGCACGCAATAAATGAAGAATAAACATTGAAGCAAATTATCATAGATAAATGATCATCCACTGCGGTAGAACCTAGCAAGATAGTAGCTACGTTCGTGCAAATACAGCAGGCTAACTCGATCACTAGGCATATGTAGACCGTCCGAGTTTTTGCCCCTCGTCGCCGTTTGAAATACCTCTGCCACCCAAGCAACAAATGATGAATTAACATTGAAGCAAATTATCATAGCTAAGTGATCATCTGTTGCCGTATTGCATAGATAGATAGTTGCTACGTTCGTGCAAATACGGCAGCCTAACTCGATCACCAGGCTTATGTATACCGTCCGAGTTTTTGCCCCTCGTCGCCGATCGAGTTACCTCTGCCACCCAAGCAACAAATGATGAATTAACATTGAAGCCAATTATCATAGCTAAGTGATCATCCATTGCCGTATTGCATAGATAGATAGTTGCTACGTTCGTGCAAATACGGCAGCCTAACTCGATCACCAGGCATATGTATACCGTCCGAGTTTTTGCCCCTCATCGCCGATCTAGTTACCTCTGCCACCCAAGCAACAAATGATGAATTAACATTGAAGCCAATTATCATAGCTAAGTGATCATCCGTTGCCGTATTGCATAGATAGATAGTTGCTACGTTGGTGCAAATACGGCAGCCTAACTCGATCACCAGGCATATGTATACCGTCCGAGTTTTTGCCCCTCGTCGCCGATCGAGTAACCTCTGCCACCCAAGCAACAAATGCTGAATTAACATTGAAGCAAATTATCAAAGGTAAGCGATCATCCGTTGCCGTATTGCCTTGATAAATAGTTGCTACGTTCGTGCAAATACGGCAGCCTAACTCGATCACCAGGCATATGTATACCGTCCGAGTTTTTGCCCCTCGTCGCCGATCGAGTTACCTCTGCCACCCAAGCAGTAAATGAAGAATTAACACGGAGCTGATTATTTTAAAACATGCATCGGTGTACCCTTTCTAACGAAGTTGCGAGATTGCCCGCTCGTCACGATATTGGATGTGCAAGTGACGTAAATGAGTTATATGGTCGTGTTTTTAGGTTTGGTGATCATAAGTTTTGTGTATCTTTTTCTTCTTGATTCTTAAAAACTTTTATGATTATCAGCTAGAGGCCCAGAAGTATATATGTATAAATTACCAAAGCGACAGCAGAAGTAATACCGTTCACAGGCGTTCTATATTTAGACAGTTACCATTTCTGTCAATCTATTTTTTCCTTAATAAATCTGAAAATTAAAGCTTTTCTTTAAAAATAATGAAAAATGTGGATTTAATTTAAATGTCTGCCAAGCAGTGGTGTGGTGGTGAAAAAGCATAAACTGGAATAAAAGTAAATGGAAGAAATAATAGAAAAAAGAAGACGGAGGCTCTTTATATCTACTATATACTTATTCTTTATTTATAGATTTTTTTATCATAAGTATATCAATTTTAAAGCGTGTCGTTAGGAATATCCACAAATGGTGCTCAAGGTAAATTTGCTCATTGTAATCAGTAGATTACAATATTTTAACTAGATACGCAATCAGCAAAAAAATAAATGTTTCTATTAAAGCTGAAAATATAAAATTCAACTATCACAGAAGTCTTATTTTCTAGCTATTGTGGTTCATATCATGTTCTTTTATATAGTTCAATGTTCTAAACATGGTATCTTCTCTCCTCACCCCGCCCTTGGTGACGCCATCGAGTATTTTGGCAAGATAATGGTGTAAACTATGTTGGTTAGATCAATTTAACTAACATTTCCAAAACAAGCAAATTTCAAACTAGGTTTAGTATCTACTAAACTTGACAAGACAAGGTTAAGTCGAAGTATCCTTACCCTAGTAAGACAATGATCACAACAAAGTAAGGATCTAACTATAATCGCGCAATAATACCCACGACTGTCGGACGAATATGACCGCCATTTTTTACGTCGCCATATTAGCTGTCCTGCTGCAGGTTATAATTAAGTCCTTAGGCGTTAATGTTCAATGGTCTAGGGCTGCAGGACCAACATTTAAAAGGAACTGAAGCGGAACTGACATGTAAAGGTGTGTGTCCATCAGTCATCATCGGGTTTTTCTAGTATCCACTGTAAGAGCACGACCTTCTTTGTACTACTAGAGCCATATATTAGCCATAGCAGTCAGAGGATTTGGCCTATTCTACTCTGCCGGAAACCACACGGCAACGCGCATCCATCAGTAAGGTGACATAAAAATATGTCAAGCTCCTATTAATGTAGCTTAATACTTAGATAGAGTAACACTTTACTTAAACAACCATTGTACCTTAGTCATAAGCAACTAAGCAACTAAACCTTCTCATTTTATTTCTTCTGCGCTTCGGAAGGCACGTCAAGGCGTTTGGTCCAGGCGTCATCATTGATGGCAATCGTTAAGCTATATCAGATTCCTTTGGGCGGCTTAGAAAATCTGATATCAGTATATGGCCCCTTACACACAAGAAAAACAAACAAACAGTAAGGTTTTTGACTGTTGTTTACTTAAACAGTCATCAAACCTTATTAACCTCAAAAAATTTGAGTCTTCTTTTCTATTTTACATCGGGCAACATCTGTTCATAGGTTTCAGCGAGAGTTTTCCTTTTCAACTATTTAGGTGTTATTGTATTACAAGTCTTTTTTTTTGGGTTTTTTATTAGTGTTGTTATCTCTTACTTTCACGTGAAAACCAATTGAAAACAATTTGTTTTCTGGCTAAACCGGCGGTGACCTCCTTAACTTTATATCTCCAAATTCTTACAGGAAGTTCAGATAAAAGCGGAAAAATATATAAAAAACGCTGAATCTAACACTTTCAGATGCTAATAATAGCGTTTCTTGTAATATAGAACTAATGAAGCAACTGAATTAATAGAATCAAAGATAGAAGTAACAACGATAGTTAAAGCGATCACAACTCTACGTTATTAGTACATAACGGGTATAGGTACTTCTAACAAGAACCAGTGGAGCACTACCTCAATGTATCTAGAAGACCCCTGTTAGAATAAATTGTGTTCAGCGTAACATGTTAATGTGTGTGTTCGCGTTTATAACCGTTCAATTAAAAGGCGCCGAAAGAACGCGGTAGACGTAGGCAGTCCGTGTATACATTAAAACATAATTACTGATTGGCTCATCTGCTTAAACATTATAGATTAATTGGAGATTACGAATTTAATCATTCATTTTTATAGTCAAAGATACAAAAAGTGCCATTTGTAAATAATAAATTCACAATCAACCCTAATTATATGCAACGTCATCATTATGTTCATATATTTCTTCATTAATAATAAACCATCAGAGCTAGAAACTTAGAGAAATTGAAAAGATATATCAAGTCGAAAAGTTACTCATTAGAACTAACTGCAACGTATCTTACGTTTTAGTGAAAATTTTGCGTCTACCATATAACATAATATAGAACATTTTACTGCTATTATAATTTTACGAATGTGAACATAACGACATGTCAAAGAAATATTTGCTAAAGTTCAGTATCCCTTGTTAAAACGCTTTTTCAATTATCCACTTTTATCTGTCAGGGAACGTTCATTTACGAAGGCACCTATGTATGGAATCTACATCAGCATCGAAAGGGTTAATGAAAACGAGCCGATAGTAATAGTGCACCTTCCTGAGATAGCGATCTTTAATATAGCATGAGTGGTGAAACATTAAAATGAGAGCGGGCGGAAGCGACCGCGCCCCGCGCTGAAGGGTTGAGTCTAGGTGAAATTAGAACGATTGCCGAAAATCATTAATGATTTTTTGATACACATTGTTTTTAGCTATTTGTTTTGAAAAGTGTTTTCAATAAGTTTTGGGTACCTTTAAGAATCTATGATCTTAGTACACAACTCGTTTCTGGAAGTATTTGTGTAAGAACGTGATTTTTGAACCATTAACTTCAAAACATATTAAGTAAATGTGTATAGGCAGTGAAGGGTTTAGTCTCGACGAATAGGAACAACCGTCAAAAGTAATTAACGATATTTCGATATAAAATATTGGTGTCTATTCGTTCTGTAAAATGTTGTTAATAAAGTTTAGGTAAAAAATTCTATTGTCTTCGTATAAAAATCTTTACCGAAGAAGTGACTGTGGTATCGCGCTGAAGTGTTGAGTCTAAGGGTAATAGATATTTTATAAGTCTTATAAATAATACTCGCAATGACAAACTATGCTTCTGTACCGATATGTGTTTGCGCTAGAACGTGACTATTTGAAACGTTTACTCTTCAATGTAAAGTAGTTAACTGTAAATACGCGGTAATGGTTAAGTCTGGGCGATATTAGAACGATCGTTGCACATAAATTGAATATATTTTTTGTACATTTGCTTCAAAAAATGTTAAAAATATGAGTTACTAGCTGTTACCCGCGGCTTCGCCCGCATAATATATAGCCTATGTCCTTCTCGGTACCCTAACCTATGTGTATGCAAAATTTCATGATGATCGGTTCAGTAGATACGGCGTGAAAGCGTAACAAACAAACAAACAAACAAACTCACTTTCGCATTTATTGGGATTGGGATTCAAAAAATCTACGATCTCAGTACACAATTTTCTCCCACAACGTTTTTGCATGATTAAGCGAGGGAGTCACCCTCATTATCAGAAGAAATGTTAACTTATACTTCTTACAGTGGGCTTAGGATCTTATTCCCGTAGGCTCTGTCTACCCCGTAGGGGATGAAGACGTATAATTATGTATGTAAACTTATCCATAACTACCTCTACACGTCTTTATACGTATAACCATAGCACGCACTCCTATCGTATCAGAGATATTAAAACAGGACGAAACGCGCCGCTAAATGCAAAAGCGATAATCTGCGTCTCAGAGCTGAGTTAGACACCTCCGAGACACTAACGAAGTTCTTATAATCCTCCTCCTCCCCTCCTTCCCCTCCCCCTGCACCCCTGTAATCGAGTTATTGCCTTGCATCTCGTGTCTTACGTCACACTTCATAAAGGTGATACCCTAATTTTAATGCGCATAGTTTGAAATTTATTAGCTGATGTTGGAAATTGTATTGTCGGGCTCCGTAGCGCAATGGTTGACACGCCAGCCTGCGACATGGATGGTCCTGGGTTTGATCCCCGGTCAGGTCATAAAAATGATCTTTTTCAGATTAAACTGGGCAGGATGTTTATCTATATATAAGTATGTATTAAAAATATAGCATCCTTGAGTAAGTATCCTATGACGCAAGTTCACAACTAACTGTGGGGCTAGCTTAAGGCCCCACACTAGGCACACTTAGTCTTAGTAAATAACCTGAAGTATTTTTGGAATCATGTTTTAATATAATCAGAATCAGTGTTAATGATGAGATTCAGATTACCGCCAAAACGGCCGTTTTTGGCGGTAATCACTAGTTCTCTGAATGACTGATTCTCATAATATTAAAACATGATTCCAAAAATACTTCAGGTTATTTACTAAGGCTTAAATGATTTACATTCTTGAATTTCTATTTATTTGTAAACTATTAGAAATAAATTGATTGGCGTCGCTAGTGTGCCTAGATTTGCCTTATATATTTATTTATTTCTATTTATTGTGTGTTTCTCTATTTGGTTTTTCTACTCAGCGTAGGTACAATTTCTATGTAATCCAGATGTTATCAATAAAGACCAGAGATACCTTTGAAAAGTTTTAATACTTCCTTAGATGTACCAATTGTTTAATTTTGTACCAATGTAAGGATGTTTGTTATTCTTCTACGCAAAAGCTACTGGATGAATTTGATGAAATTCGGCAATATAATAGCTTATTTGAATAGCGCAGGTGAAATCGCGGGTCATCATCATCATTTCGTGTAGGTGACACGGTCAGTCGACCATGCACACCCTGGTGTCAGAGTTCTTCAGAACCGCCTCTTGGCCTCTGACGTGGTTCCTTTAAGAGGCTTACACCACCGAAACTAGCGACACCCGTTATTTGATTCTTGTTCTCCGAAATAAGAACGAATTGAAAAAATCTACGTAAGAACTTCCTTAGTAAATTGCTTGTAGTATTTTTAGTAGAACTTTTCATCGACATCAGCATTTCAGATTAAGAGAACTATTTATTACCGCCAAAAGTGGCATCTTTTGGCGGTAATGCGTAGTTCTCTTGAATTACCAAATGCAAAATAATGAAAAGCAATACAAAAAATACTACAAGTCATTTACTAATGAAGTACTTACGTCGATATTGTCAATTTGATCTTATTTAGTAATAAAAGAAATAAAACCAAGGGTGGCGCTAGTTGGCTGGTGTAAGCGCCTTAATGTTATTTAATTTATTTGAATAGCGGGTAAAACTAATTATACTCCGATAAGTATACAGCTTTAGACTGTTTAAAAATATAATAATCAATGACTACAAAAAACCTTAAATATAGCTACAATACTTACTTCGTACAAGACATTTGTATACTACTAGAAAAAAATTCTTGCTTCTTCATCCGTGTACATTAGCTTTTGTCATCCGCAGATAAATAAGCTTTTTATAAGTGAAAGAATTTAGGAAGTCGGTCCAGCAGTTTCGGAGCCTTAATGCAAACAAACAAATTATCAAAAAGACCTATCCAATCCGTCTGGCCAGCGTGGAGAGTGTAGGCCTAATCTTCTGATTGCTCTGGCTAATTATAATAGCTCTGGTGATCAGAGAGGGTCGTGCTCCTGCAGTGGAGAATAAAAAAGACCTGATGATGATGATGATGATGAAACAAATAATCAAAAAGAAAAAAATGTAGTAGCACACAAAGCGACTTCATCAACAAAAGGTTAGTTACTTGAACTTGCAGCGAGCAATCTGAACTTCTACTCAGTATTATTATAAAGCGCGTTTTGGTTCGGGATCTTACTTCATCACTTAAATCTTGAAGCTCATAATTGAAATAGCGTCAATATAAATTATAAAGAAATAAACGTATGATAAATAATGTAGTAGTTCAAAGTCAAAGACAAAGATTTTTATTCAAAATTGGATAATTATATCTCTTTTTGAACGTAATTTTTTTTATTCATATAATTTTTATTTTTAATATGCAAAATCGGAAAACTACTAGCGTTTCGTAATGACCACTGGTGAGAAGAATACGCCGAAAGAAACTCAGTCCAGACTTGGTCCCAACACGTAGTTGACACGCAAAACGACAAAAGCTTCCATGTTTGAACTTGCAGCGAGCTATCCTATCTTCAGCTAATTGTTACAGCAAAGCGCGTTTTAGTTGGGGATGTCATTGCATCATTTGTATCTGATGAGTATTATTATATCAGCATCAATCATCAGAATTTATATAGTCAAAATATACAATAAAAACTTTTTTAAAACACCAAATGTGTTGTTAAACAATGACTACGTAAAGATATGATCTATTAATCTATAACTATGATGCGTTGGAGCCCGGGGTCCGCTTTTATGGCAGCATTCATGTGTTATAAGTTTTAGCGAAAGTTTTTACGGCCAGATACCTGCCTGACGCCAACCCTTCTTGGAGTATATAATTGAACCTAAAGCCCTTCATCTCGTTAAAAAGAATAGACAAAAAGAGTTACAACGATGACGATTGACCATAGATTTCGTACACTAAAATCTTAGCCTGTTACGTAATACGTATCCAACATAATCGCCTTAAAATTCTATACATGTCGGTAAACTTAGCTGCTTAGAGTACATAGTTTAGGTTACAGGGCTACGAAGTTCTGTCGATAGTCAAAATAGGAAGTAAGTTTATTTCGTAGACAATTACGATATTTAGCATTTTTATGCGATTCGCATGGTTTCACTTCCATGGGATTAAAAGTATCTCATAAAGTATACTTCAAGCAGGCAATACAGCTCTTATTACGAATCACAATAATTAAAATAGCATCAACAATATAATGAACATGTAGTCTAAGGTTTGGGTTTGGAATGCATAAGATTATTGTTGGCATAAAAATATTTCGCATAAAGATTTACGCACATGATAATGAGTATGGAGAATTATGCGTTGCAATCCTTATGCGATGTGGAGTCTGTATAATAGTTTTAATAATTACCAAATGTTTGTAGACCCTCTACGAGAGTAGCTACAAGTGACCGTAGCACTATTCATACTATTAAAAATTTGTAAAACAATAAATTATGTAACGATTATTTTTATATAGATATAGGTAATAAATAATTTAAAACTATATTAATTAATAAAATACTTTTGAAATTTTGATGAGATTGCAAAGATCCGAATACGAAAAATTCCTAAATGCAGCCGGCTGGACACAAAAAAATGTTAAATTAAAAAATTAAAAAAGCTGACAAAGTTATTTTTTCGGTTTATGAAAAGTGCTATTTCAATAAGTTGGTTTTAGTACTTAGCTCTGATAGTTTTCCTTTCAACTTCATTATATTTACTAAGGCTATAATTATTTTCACGTATCCATATATAACTGTTTACCAGATAGAGGGGGGGACACTTACGTCTAACAAAAATTTGCATTTTTAAACCAAATGTTTTAGAAACGAATCCCTAAATCGAAAAATGATGTTTTACAATAAGACCTATTTAACAATACCCCACACAATGGGTTTGTAGAGAAAATAAAAAATTACTCCCTCTTTACTTGTATGGAAGCTACCATAAAAATTTTTTGTTTCAAGTTTTTTTCTACGACTTTTTTGCCTTGATTAATATACATACTTACCAAATTACAGCTTTCTAGTACTTATAGTTTCTGAGTAAAATCGCGGACGGACAGACATGGCGAAACTATAAGGGTTCCTTGTTTACTACGGAACCCTAAAAAGACTTTAGTTCTTAATATTAATAAAATACTTTTCTCTTTAATAAACAGTATCTTGTCTTCCTGTTACCATGTATAATCAAAATAGTTAACATCAATAATATTCAATATTGTTTCTTCCAGCGAAACCTCGAGGCTCAGACCGCTTCCTGTTTAAAGATGTTTCTAGAATTATTAACTAAGATTAGACATAACAAATTCCAAGTTTCACTTAAAAGGGATGAGGGTAGTCGGTTCCGGTCCGAAGCCCGGGAGATATGATATTGTTGTGGATATATCGGTCGATCGCTTTTATGATGTAGTTTATATTTATACAATGTGTTTATATAACACATTTTATAAATATAAACTATAGTTTAGATAGTTCATATTTATACTGATTTATAACATTATAAATCAGTATAAATATAAACTATATTTATACACATGTGTTTTGTATTGAACTAGCGATAATTTAAAGTCATGTTCTCGATATGAAAAAGAACAACTTTTGTTCTGTGACCAAGTCTGAAATCGAGAAAAATATCAGCTGGTCCATACATTTTTGATCAATTAAAGGACTATGGGAACTGTAATTTTTGTCGTTAAAACTTTTTTTCGTACAATTACAATATTGCCAAAAGGGGTCATAGTCAATGTACTAACCACAAGCCTACCTATTTTTCATTATGAAAACACGGCTTTACTCACTTACCTACCTATTTTGTAAAAAAAAAATAATTCTCACATTCCTGCGATGACGATAACTAGCGTTAAGGCGCGCGGCTGACTCTTTGTGCATAGTTGTGACACCACAGCGCCCTTTCATGTGACCCTTGCTTGGCCCAGTACCTTTTAGTTATTTTGAGGTTTGCCTTTTATTTCACAAAGGATTTAAAATATAGTTAGTATTTAAGTAGCAAGCATCTTTAAACGTGTAAGTTTTCATCACAGGCGTTGCCAGGTTTTAGTATAGGGGAGGGTTCAAGAAAATTAACCGTGCATGAAATAACTGTAATATTCATGAGAGCCAATCATCATAATCATCAGATCTTTTTTAGTCTCCACTGCAGGAGCATGACCCTATCTGTACTACCAGAGACATATATCAGCCATAGGTAGTCAGAGGATTTGACCCACACTCTCCACGCTGGCCAGGGTTGTAGAGGTATCTTTGATGTTTATAAGCTTTGTATAGCTTATTTCCTACGTCGCCTTTTACGACATCCATCGGAAGACTTGGAGTGTTCCTATTCACTCTGCCGGGAACCACACGGCCACAGAGCCAATTATTCAGTCTGAATGCGATTGGATAACCTACGACTGCGGAGTGGGTAAAAGACGTATTAGTTTCATAATCAATTTATTAATTATCAGTGCTAATATCTTAACTTTTCGGGAGAGGTATGAACCCCAAAACCTACCCCCTATGGCTCTGCCCGCGGGCTCAATATTATAAGAACGTTGTTACAGCGTGTTAATTTACAAACGTCCTCCCGTCAAAATGAACCGCTTTTCCTATGAAATTTATGCTGGGAAATCGTAAAAATCAAAATATTCATATGAAAGTACGGGGCTGATTACAAGATCTTTGTATCTCGGAGGAGTCAAACTCAGATCTGAGAAGCAGATTATAGGCCTTCAGCGACATTATGCACGTAATTATTTTTGTTTGTGAGACGTGACGCCTAAAATATCAGAAGATGCAAGGCGTAACTCGATAACCGAGGAAGAACTTCGTTAGTCTCTTGGAGGTATCTGGCTCAGCACTGACATATAGATTATCGTTTGTGCCTTTAACAGCTCATTCCTTATACTCTAATACCGAGGTGAAGATGTCTACTAAGATTTTAAGAACATCTACCGCTCTATGATACAGATTATTTTTGTCTTGAGTGGCGTATTTCATATGCGTTTAGATAATTAGATGAGGTGGTTATGGGTATATCACAAGATGCGAGGCGTAACTCGATAACCGGGTAAAAACTTCGTTAGTCTCTTGGAGGTATCTGGCTCAGCTCTGAGATGTAGATTATCATTTGTGCCTTGAATAGCTCATACCTAATACTCTATCACCAAGATGAAAATGTCTAGAAGGATTTTGAGAACATCGTTAGTTTCTCGGACGTGTCTAATTCAGCTCAATGATGCTGATAAGATCGAAGTTGTTGAAGTTTTTGACCCATTTCTAAGATGAAAGTTATAGCTTGTGCCTTTTTCTACGAATAAGTAATAAGGCCTTTTTAGCACATTTCGTGTATAGCTTTACTATCACTACGTTGTAAAAAACGAAGTCGTTTCCAGATATCTCTATGTTCATATTTGTATGCTTAGAGATCTTTAAAACTACGCAACGAATTTTGATGCAGTTTTTTTAATAGATAGTGTTTCAATTGGAAGGTTTCCATGTATGAGGCATGCCTGGGTGCAGGGAAGGCTGCTTGTTAGTTTACAAAAAATACTGCTAGCATAAGAACGCAAACGTGCATCTTAATACGCTTGTAACACAAGTGCACACATAATGAAGATCAAGTAACGTCTATATTTTCAATTACTTACTGCATATTAGTTAGGTAAAATAAGAATCGTTTTCACTTATTTTCTCGGAGGTGTTCAATTTAGCTCTTAGCAGATTATCCCTTGTGCCTTTAGCGGCGTATTTCGTTGTGCTTCAGTGTCTCTGATATGATAGCGGCGCGGGTATAATCATGAGCGTGCATCTTAAACGCGTGTAAGTAACACAAGTGCACAGATAAGGAAGATCAAGTAAAGTCTGAGTCTATATTTTTAATTACTTGCATATACCTACTAATAAATAAAATTAATACATGACAGTACCAAAAATATTAAATACTAGTAATTTTCCCGCGACTTCATCCGCGAAAATTGGTCTATGTCACCCGCAGATAATTAGTTTTCTATAGGTCAAAGAATTTTGAAAATAGGTACAATTGTTTCAGTGTCTAT
This sequence comes from Rhodophaea formosa, assembly GCA_963082605.1. Classification (NCBI taxonomy): domain Eukaryota; kingdom Metazoa; phylum Arthropoda; class Insecta; order Lepidoptera; family Pyralidae; genus Rhodophaea; species Rhodophaea formosa. Next base: position 4,481,069 of record OY720216.1, on the reverse strand, counting down.
TCAATGCAAACCAACAAATTAACACATATTTCTTCTTTATAACGAGCGGAGGGTTAGCTAAAAGAAGTGACATCACTTCTGTGTTATTTTATCTTATGGACGATGTTGCGGATAAGAAAAATTATCCTAATCCTATCCTAACTTCCTAACTAATATTATAAATGCGAAAGTGAGTTTTTTTGTTTGTTTGTTTATTTGTTTGTTACGCTTTCACGCTGTATCTACTGAACCGATCATCATGAATTTTGCATACACCTAGGTTAGGGTACTGAGAAGGACATCCTAATCCTAACTAATATTATAAATGCGAAAGTGAGTTTGTTTATTTGTTACGCTTTCACGCCGTATCTCCTGAACCGATCATCATGAAATTTTGCATACACCTAGGTTAGGGTACTGAAAAGGCTATGTATCACGCGGGCGAAGCCGTGGGTAACAGCTAGTGACTTTATAAACCGTATATATTAAACAATCTTTGGATTATCAAGGTTATCTTTTCCACAAATATTATATTCTTGAGAGGTCTTTTATGATCTTTTAAGAAAACGTATGTTGTTCCTACTGTTATTCCTACTTTTAACAGCTTTTTTCATAACTTGACGAAAAAAATATGTGCATGTTTTCATTATAAGAAGTAATATCACTTCTCTGTAACTTTTTAAACTTTCACGGTTATCAACATTAGAATTAAACATTTCGGGATATTTACCGTGATTATTGTGGTTCCTTCGTGATCATGGTCCATGTAACTGGACTGAAATATCGAAAACTCAAAGAAACCACAATAATCACGGTAAATATCCCGAAATGTTTAATTCTAATATCACTTCTCTGTTGGTTTTTCTTAAAACTTAAACACTTTTCAGGTTTTCAAGGTTATTTTTTTTACTGATACCAATTAATTATTAATTCTGTGCTGATAGGTACTCTATTTTTAATAGATTTTTGATGATCTTTTAAGGAAAACATAGCTCAACAAGTAATAAGTTCAGATTTTCTATTACTGTCTATAGCCGAGGAGCCGATATATGTCAAGGAGCCCGATGGTCCAGTGGGTGTGAGCTCCATGAGCGCTTACATATGTTAAGCAACCCCTGGTGCAGTCCCTACTTGGATGGGTGACCGCAAAAGTGGCATAAAAATATCTCGAGCTCCTCCGTGCTTCGGAAGGCACGTTAAGCCGTTGGTCCCGGCTGTCATTGTTGATGGCAGTCGTTAAGCTATGTCAAATGCCTTAAGGCAGCTTGAAAAATCTGACACCAGTGTTGGCCACTTACACATACGAAAAACAAACAAAATTACTGTCTATAACTTATAACTTGATTTAAATATCGTGGCTAAACAATCACTTAAAATGAGAAACTAAAAGACAAAATCTAGAACACTATGTGATGTTGCATTTGCCTCACAAAGCAACCCCACCGACACAAAAGGTATCGGGTCTACAATCTCGCTTGCAATCACAACTTCCCGAGCGGTGGGCCACGTATCTAACTTAATCGTCTTAAAACTCCGTACTTGCCTACTTAGACGATTCATAGAGAGTAGTGACGTCACTTGTCTTTTGTTTTTTTTTAAGGATGATTAAACCGAGAAAAAAATGATGACTTGAAAATGAGCATTATCAAGGTAAGTATTTTCACTGATACTCTATTTTAAGAGACTAAATTCACATTAGTACTACTTATCGTGGCTTAATAGAAACAAGAAGACCTTATTTTGACACTATGCATGTAAAGGTGATGTTGCATTTGCCTCACAAAGCAACCTCACCGACACAAAAAGTATCGGGTGCACAAACTGGCTTGCAATCACAACTTCCCGAGCGGTGGGTCACGTATCTAACTTACTCGTCTTAAAACTCTGTGCTTGCCTACTAAGACGATTCATAGAGAGTCACTTGTCTTTTGTTTTTTCTTAAAGACGATTAGGCTGAGAAAAATAATATAACTTTGTAAAGAGCGTTATCAAGGTAAGTATTTTTACTAATACTCTATTTTTAAGAGACTAAAAAAAAAATTGTGCAAGTTTCGCATTAGTGTCTGGTACTACTTATTGTGACTAAATAATCAATTTAAATGAGAAACTAGAAGACTTAATCTTTAACACTATGCATGTGAATGTGATGTTACATTTACCTTACAAAGCAACCTCACCGACACAAAAGGTATCGGGTGCACGAACTCGCTTGCAATCACAACTTAGAGCGGAGGGTTACGTATCTAACTTAATCGTCTTAAAACTCCGTGCTTGCCTACTTACACGATTCATAGAGTACCTTACAATAGACTATTCATCGACGTGAAAAATTATTATTATGGAGCATGGAGATATATGTAATGGAGGAATACGTACATAATAGACATGGGTCTACTGTCTAATATAGTACAAGAGAAAACATATAAGTAAGAAACAGACTACATGCAAGTATTTGTCTACTGTATTTGTATGACTAGTTGATAGGTAATATGGCGAGTGCGTAAATTAAACCATTGAGACCGATACCAGGAAAAGTGATTTATTTATTAGAAATACTAACTTAAATACTAAGGAAATATACATATCGCATTGGTAGGGGAGATCGCTGATTTAGGAGTACGTGTATATTCTTACGTGATGTATGTGTCTTGCTAAATTAACAATATTTAAACACTTTCTACAGGTACATCACGTTCGTATTCCTAAGGTCGCAATAGGTAACACGTCATTAAACATAGTATCTGAACAAAATTCTCACACAACGCATACAAAAAGCTAAGAAGTGACGTAACTTGTCTGGTGCTTTTTCTTGAGGACGTTTAGGCCTAGCACGTCACTGTAAATGAGTTTATAAAAGGCATTGTAATGCAACTCATTATTTTTCTTAAACACAGTTTTTCTCAAATTATCTATATATTTTCATTGTTTCTAACCCCATAACATCATCATTTATGATGATGAGTACATATATCAAAAAAATAATGTGATCTGTTGAAAAAACATATGTATTATCTTATCACCAAACCCGTTAATTAGGAATTTAATATTTAATTTTATTTGGTTTAGTAGTTTAATTGAAGTCTGTTTTTATTTCAAAATGTAAGATAATTTTTTACCAAAATAATACTGATAACAGTTTAGCTCTAGGTTAGCTCATTACCTATATATCAAATGAGCCACGTTACCGTGGTGTTATTGTACGGTGAAAGATTTTCTAACCCAAAATAATCTTAAGAGATTTCAGTGGTTTTGGATTTATAATATTAATGAACCGACTCCGAGCTGGAGTTGGGAGATGTCGAGAAAACAGGGTCAGGTGGGGTTTCTTTACAAACAATTTGTGTGACTGCGGTGCCGATCAAACCATGTCTCACCTTTTGTCGTGCCCAAACTGTCCCACTATTTGCACCGTACAGGACCTTAATGAGGCCAACGATAGGGCAATTAGCGTTGCCAAATACTGGTCAAAAGATATTTAATATAATAGTATTGCAACCATTTCGATTTGATTCCGTCCGTGTATTCAATTATCTACGGACATTGAAGATGATCTTCAACCATAGCTACTGTTAGCTACAAGTTACAAGTTCCTGCTACATTAAAATTCTCGTTTTTACAATGTTTTTACCTATTAACGTTAACTCCCGTATCTTACCCGGCCGATCCTACGCACCAGCGGATCGCCGTTAATGATGTTACTTTTAAACTGTAATTGAATTTCCCGGAGTTAAATGTTAATAAAGTTAATAAATAAAAAGCGCGGCCGATTATTTACGTTATATTTATGCGAGTTTACTCGGAACTCTTCGGTGGCGTAATCGCTGACAAATTGCTGGCAGCTCTCGTCCGTTTGATCAAAGGTGGTTCCCAAAGTGGTCCATATCTACCCTAAGGGTAGACGCCTTGTAAGGTACCCTTGTCCAACAGTATTGGAGACGAATCAAATAGTAATGCCGAGCTTCCGGGTTTTAAGGACATTTATGTCACACTTTTCTAAGACATTGGATGGTTATTGAGCAAGAGTCGTCTGATGGTAAGTGATCACTGCTGCCCATGGAAAACTGCAACAGAGGGTGACAAGATTAGAGCCCTGCCGGCTTTAAATTTTTTTCTCCCCAGAAGGGAGGAGGAGGAGGAGGAGGGGTGGGCCTGCATCTCTCACTCACCGAACGAAGCATAGAAGCAGTAACGCAACTACTCAAACGTTGATTTTCTGTGAGAGTGTGGTAATTCCTCGGATGAGCCGGCTTATTCGTGCAACGTAGCAAAAGTGATTTTTGCCGGATGCATGGCTATACTACAACTAACGCTAACACTGCTATTCGTTTCGTTCTTTACAGCAGTAGAAGAGTGGATGTAAGGAGGTATCTCAAGCACCCTTTTAATACTGTATTATCATCATCATCAGGTCTTTATTAGTCTCCACTGCAGGAGCACAACCCTCTCTGTACTGCAAGAGCAGTCAGAGGATTTGGCCTACACTCTCCACGCTGGCCAGATGGGTTGGATGATTTTTATAAACTTTGTTTAGCTTGAGTTTCCTAAATCGCCTTTTACGATATCCACGGGAAGATTTGGAGTGGTCGTATTCTTCTTTGCCGGGAACCACACGGCTTTCGGGAACCACACGGCTTATACAAGACTGTATTACCTATACAAGAACCGAAAAACATCGTCTATGAGATAATAAGTTTGGGGACTTCTGACCCAAACGGTCAACCATTTAGTATTGCCAGTTTGATGCATTACGCGAAATTGAAATTGGTTTCAAGAGAACACTATAATTTGCATTTTATAAACATTTAAAAATAAACTTACAAAATAATTGAATTATTTTACGAAAAATAAAATATTATTTAATTATTCATTCGTTGACTGTTTTGTCTATATGGTTAGCTCAAGTAAATATTTTCTTCAGTGCCCAAGGACATAACATTGGTATAATAACGTTAGTATTATATTGTCTTTGGTATAATTTACGTCGCAAACCACATCTTGCGACGCGATATAAGTACGTAGAGTGCAAATAACGGAACCCTTAGAACAAATTAAAAAATAGTTTTTTTGCAAAAAACTACAGATAAATCTGTATTGAAATAGTAAGAATTTAACGGGAATGTACAACTTAAACATTAACTTAATGATCACAGAGAAAGAGTCTATTATTTTATAAAATAGTTTTTATGCTGTGATAATAGGTTGCATGAATGTACAAAAACTATGAATGAAACGATATACCTAAATGTGCAATATATAAAAAGTAAGTGAATTTCACATTAATGATAAATATAGCAAAAAATAATTTTATTAAAACCGGGCGCCACTATACATCATGTTTTTAATCAAACTGCAATTTCAAAAGAGTTTGTTTGAGAACACTAATATAAAACTGAATATATTTACAAAGTGAGACATAGATAAGCAAGAGTGAAGAGCCATAAAAATTAAGCGGTTCAGTATATAAACCAGTCAACTAATATCGTTTGCGCTCCTTTTTTAGGGTTCCGTAGTAAACTAGGAACCCTTATAGTTTACTTTATGTACTAAAAAGCTGTAATTTGGTATAAGTATGTATATCAATCATAACAAAAAAGTAGCAGAAAAAAAAAATTTTAGGGTAACTCCCATACAAGGAAAGAGGGACTAATATTTTTTTTTTCTATACAAACCCATCGTGTTGGATATTGTTAAATAGGTGTCGAGTGTGAACAGTGTGAACTTAAAGTTGTAATTCGCAACTACGGAACCCTACACTGCTCGTGGCCTGACACGCACTTGGCCGCTTTTTGTTAAGTAATTTTGAGCCAAAATTTGAGTAAAATAAAGAGGTTGAGCTGTTCAGTTTTAACAAGTTCTTCTTCATCAGATCAGCGCTATAATTCCATAATAGTGCTTTGTTATTGAATATGAAATATGCGAAATTTAAGGTAAACTTAATGTCAGGAAGTAGATCTTGGTTTCCAAGACTTCATCCACAGTAAGTAACTTACAATGGGTAAATTATGATGTTTTTTAGCATGTTAAGCTAAACCTGCCCTTAAATTTTGGTTTATTTAATAACACGTTATCTATCCATATCAATACTTCTATACTTATACTAGAAATAAGAAAGTGTTGATTGTTTGTGTGTGTGTGGTAATTGATAAACTCGAAAACTACTGCATCGAATTTCTAAATTCTTTCATTTGTACATTAAGGCGGGTAACATAGGCGACGAACCCGAATTCACGTGGACAAACTCGCGGGCAATAAGACAGTAAGATAAAGGTATTTGTTTAAATCAGGATTTGTTGACATTTATTTTATTATTTTTCCTTACTTAATAAAATAAAGAGTGTATTTCTCGTAGCAAAGAAACAATTGAAGGTGAAGTACGTGATTGAGTTGGTTCATAACACAAAGAAAAACATTCTACTTGTAACTGTTTCCACAAGTCATTCTGTCGCTGGACAGAACCCTAATAATAAAAATCATAATAAATAGGTTTTTAGATAAGACGACGTTGTCGCCACTCCACGCTGCCCGCTCGGACTCAATTCCGTGTCAACATTTCTATTGCTTTTGATGAAGTGAATACTAATTCTATTAGATGAACGCCTGCCTGTGACACGGAGGTCCCGGGTTCGATCCCCGGTCAGGTCAAGATGGAAAATGATCTTTTTCAGATTGACCTGGGTTTTGGATGTTTATCTATACATGTATCTATTATAAAATATAGTATCGTTGAGTTAGTCTCCAACTTACTTTAGGGTTAACACAATCTGTGTGATTTGTCCGTATATTTTTATTATTATTTCACGTAGTGTTACCACCTTTACACGAACTCTGTCTTGAACTGAATCAAAGAACCGTCGCTCTGTTCTGATGTAAATGGACTTGGCAAATCTGGTTACGTAACTGTTTCCAACTATCATCAATTTGAACCTCTTGCAATAAATTTAATATCGTTTAAGAACAAACTTGAGGGAAAATTCTGAACTGGTTAGTTTCATATAAAATAGAATTCGTAGTAATTAAGTTTAGATGTCCAGTGCCATCCCCATTTGAAATAAATTGAGTGAAATTAAGGTTAAATTGAACCATCACTTTCGTCTCTATTTAAAAAAGGATAATACTTAGGTATATCTTGATTCTTGATTTGGAAACGATGTGCTCTCTTAGTTGCTCATGATTAGTTAAAAAAAACCTTTGTACTTGTAGGTACTATTTTAACAATACAATTATAGAGGGAGTTTATGAATTGTTTCTACAGAGACTGGGTGCACGTTTGAAGTGTGCGGTGAGTTTAGAAATTCAAACGATCGAGAACACTATAGCAGTATAATGCATTTTTTACAAATTGAAAATATGACCAGTCTGTGTCATACTAAGTACGTATGTACATATATATATGTATATTCATAGATGTCAAAGAACCTTATATTGTTTCTAACAACGATGACTATATGACATCCACAAGAAGACTTTGAGTGGAACCCCACGGCATCCGGGATCCACACGGAATCTAAAAACAATAAGGAGTATTTTTAAATTTTAAAATTAGAACCATAGAAACTGGCCGGTACACGTAATAGTGTCTCCTCTGGCATTCCGCCCAGAAGGGCGGGCTAATGGCTGCCAGCACGCGACCCACTGCAACCACAAAATGCAATTGGCTGTCCAGCACTCCACTGTTTGTGGCTTTTTTACTCAAATGTCATGGCGGCCAGGATTAACATATGCTATGTTAGATTATGCATACTTATGCAGGGTTATTTTTAAAACAACTCACCTCAAAGCAAGTTAAGTCCATGATAACAGAGATGAGACCAACATTTCTGTTTAATAAGACAATACACAGCAAAATACGGAAATAAATTCGATGAATTTACTGATTACTTTTAGTCTTAGAATGTTAATTTTTATGATAAACTTTAATGATTACTTAAAGTAAAAAAACTATCTGTGAAGGCTCATGTATCTGAAATAAACAATGGCGTTAAAATAAATTAAAGACACAGTTACACATTGCTAGTTTTATTTAAGACAATGCATGATAAGAAAATAAAAAGTAAAATTGTATTGTATTAAACACAATGTATCAAGATGAATAAAATTGAAAGCATACCTACACAATAATAAGTTATTAGAAGCTTAATTAAATTATTAAATGTTACGCGAGACATAATTATTATTATTAAAATCGTCGCGACACGGCCGTTCCTTGAGCAGTGCTCAAGGAACGGCCGTGTCGCGACGACCTTGATACTCGCCCTGAAGATGGCCATCTGAATCGGTCGGCGATACCGACTAAATATAACTTGAGTGCAACCGTTTTTAATAATAATTATTAGAAGCTCCACCTCACAAGGCGCTCCACGTCACAAGGCTCTTCACTGGCATTATTTCTCCACTTACTTGGGCAATATAACCGATAATATGCTCGCCGAGGAAGAATGAGTCAGAAATAACAATCTCACTACGTGTTCAAATAAAAATCCTTGAATATCGACACATACGAGTAAAAAGCCCAAAATAATGCACAACACAAGCTCAACGCAAACTCGCTCGAACTCCAATATCAACCCTAAACATCACCTGCAATTAATAGAGCTATTACTAACTTAATTAGGAACAGTAAATAGATAGAATATTAACTAGGCGTACGGTTACACGGGTCAAAAATTCAGTTTTGCTCTAAACAGGCAAGCAAAACTGTGGCGAGGTAATATGTAGGTAATAACGACGGCCCTTTCATTGTGGCTGAAAATTCAGTTATAAATTTGTGTATTTCGGTGGCCCGACGTCGCACAGCAAACAGAAGGGCAAACAAGCCGGCCATTGTGTTGTTAGAAGAGTGTTTTCACTGTGCTCGTATGCGAAGTTAGAAGACCAAGTCTCGAGAGCGCTCATACTTATTAATTTTTGGATCAGTTCGACTATGAATTAATCAAAGGAATTAATTATTTCTGTGTTTTCACTGTGCTAGTGTGCCAAGTAAGAAGACCGATAAGTCTCGGAAGCACTCATACTTATTAATTTTTGGATCACTGTGACCATAAAATATTTATATTTATGTTTTCACTGTGCTCTTAGGCGAAGTAAGATCAGTCTCGAGAACGCTCCTACTTATTAATGTTTGGATCAGTGCGATCATGAATTAGGTATAGTTATTTTTGTGTTTTTACTGTACTCGTATGTGAAGTTAGAAGACCGACAAGTTTCGAGCGCGCTCATACTTATTAGTTTTGGATTAGTGTGACCATAAAGTAATATTTTTTTACATAATTGTACATTATCACCTCTTTTTCTATTGCGAAAAATTGTTTATTTTTTAGATTTATATACCGTTTTTTACTTTTGTTTGCATGTTTATATACCGAATTATGTTTTTTTTTTAATTTCTGATACTGCTTTATGCAACTTTTTGGAAACACATAACATCATATTACTGTTGAATAGACTTTCTTACGGCGTTTCTTCTCTGCAGTGCTCAGTTTCGAAACACTAGTAGTCTGTATCAAATAATATAAACATAAGTAAAATAGAATTGTTTAAAGTGAATTGACGTGAAAAAGTGCCTAAAAAGAACTATTCTCTGAATCAATCTTTGAATCATTGTCTGTGAAAGATCTTGACACAGTACTTCTTTCCAGTCGTTAACTGCCAGCCTCGAAAATTATAATTGTTGTTTGAATTTTTAGTGTACTAAGAGTAGAGAAATAAATCATCAATAAAGTAAACTATAAAATAACAAGGATATTCTATTTAGCATCGATCCATGCTAAAAATATTTTCAAAACAAGATTACAAAATGAAATATTAATAATTCCGCCGACAACTTTTTTAGCACAATCAGGATTATGGGAGATCGTAAAATTTTTTGTTTCGTTTATTCGGAACAAATTTCGTACTTTCTGATATGGTCGTTGATTCGGCCCGATCTTTTATTTTGGGTCCAAAATTTTGACGTTTACGACGGCAATCAATCATTTTGTTCGTGGCGCCTAATTATTGTTATAAAAGGGCTATAGGGTTAGGTTGTTGACTTTAAACAGTGCTGGAAATAGGGCTGTGCTAGCGCGGCCCGATGCCACCGTTAGACAGGGTGCCAATTTTGGAGGGAAGTTCAATTATTAGGACTTGGCGCAGAAAATTAGAAACAGTTCTACTATTCGACCATTAGGAGGGCTCTGAACGCAAATGTCTCCTTACAAAGGGAAAATGGGAATTGTGACAATATTTGATTATTTTGGTGAAAAATTAAGCATTTCAACAATTAATCTTATTATAATCTACGTACGTTCCTATACAACTTGGTTAAATGGTTTGAAAATAATAAGCCTCCAAAAATTTGTATAGAAATTACGTAGAGTAACGTAGAGCGCAGCTAAATAGTTTTGCACCGGGCGCGTAAGGGGCTAGTTACGCAATCTAAACAACTATGTTTTTGTGTCTTATATTTTGATGTGTGTTCTATAAGCGAGAACTGATTTTCTGCATGGATTTATTTCTCTGCTGATTTGGGGAATGATAAATAGATTTTGTTCTCGAGATGGGTTTTTTGTGACTTCTCTTACAAGGCTGCCTGTTAGATTATCATTTTTTTGTTGACACTCATACGAATGAGTTGGTAACAATAATAATTATTGATCTTATTAATGGTCAGGATGTCATCTTCAACTGCCTGACCGTTGTAAGTATGACATCGGGTACGCGCACCCGGGCTCCCGAGTAAGTATATCCAAATAAGTTCCTTTATAACAATAAACTTCAAACCTTTCCTCGCTTAAAAAGCGGATTCGATGGGCAGCAGCGTCGGAACCGATATAAGCCAAACAAACTGCGCTCACCAACCCGTTTGCACCCGTGGTGAGTATGGCAAAACCCTCACATTGATGGAAGGGGGTGTGGGAGGCCCATGTCCAGCAGTGGACTACTTGCGGCTAAGATGACTTTTAGTCACTGTTGTGCAGATCAACACTTATGTAGAAATTTTGGTTAGTAAGGTTACATATGCGTAGTTGACTATCTAACTGTACTTTAGTATTTTTTTTAATTCTTATTGCCAACATTAATAATCTTGCTGTGTTTACAATAGTTGTCATGCTGTATGTGCACGTTTTTGGGTCATAGTCTAGTTTATTGTCATTTATACCATGTTGTGATTGTGATCTGTTGTGTTTACTTTAATAATAAATAAAAGCTGTTCAGGGTTTATTACAATAAAGTATGTTAGTGGACTCTGAGCTCCATAGCCACTGGCTTAGGATACAACCTAACACACTCAGATAAGAGAGGGTCATTAGTTTTAGACATACGTTGAGCTTTGATATGTAAAATGTTTTTTTTTTACATCGAATAATATATTGTAGAAGGTTCTATAACAGCATCTTGTATTCATACATACAAGATGCTGTTATAGAACCTTCTACCATATTTTCTACAAATCGCTTGGAGAAAATACAGCAATTGTGGTTGCTTCCTACTTTTGCTTGGAAGCAACAATAAAGGTGTACAATGTGTTTATTATTGAACTAGCGATAATTTACGAGTAAATTCGCGTCAACTTGAACGTCAAAATGAAAACGAACAACTTTTGTTCTATGACCAGGTCTAAACTCTATCGATACCTCAATACCAAACTCATTGTAAATTATAGACTGCAACAAAAACTGCATTACGTTTCGCTTAAGATATTTTAAATGTTTAACAATGAGTACCAACTCAAAATAATTTGAATTTTTTAAAGATATTCGTCCTTTGTAAAAAGAAACTTATCTACCACTGGTAATTTTCCCACGACTACGTAAATTATAGCTCATGTCACTCACGGATAAGTTAGCTTTCTATAAGGCTTCTTGAAAATTGGTCCAGTATTTTCGGAACTTATTTAATGTAAACAAACAGTCAAATCAGGAAAGATTTATAATATATTTATAATATTATATTGTATATATGTAAGTTACTAAATTTTCCATTATTTTTACCTTCGTTAGCTTCGTCTTGATATTCATGAACAATAAAATAAATTCTCACAAAAGAAAGAGGTATATATGAATTTGTAAATGCCCCACGTTCAGGTGAAAAGTGTTCGAGTTAATGTGTACGGCTCGCGTTCACGGCGGACCGTTTACGGGCATAATCATTAAAATGTATTCCCATTTTATTCGGCCCTAACTCGGACCTCTCCGATTATGATCTATACACTCAGGGATCCGTCAATCAAATTTTGAACGCGATTTTGAAAGGTTTTTGGATATAAGACATTATTACGCTGCAAGATAAAATTATCAAATTAGATACTAGGTTTATATACTATGCGCGTTAAGCAGAGGTACCTCTTACAATTTTCTTTTACCCAAATGATATGGAGGTTATGAGTGTAGAAAGGTCTAAAAAAAAACTGGCCAAGTGCGTGTCGGGCCACGCGCAGTGTAGGGTTCCGTAGTTGCGAATGACAACTTTGAGTTCACACTGTTCACATTCGCACCTCACAGTCCAAACAGCACAACGACCAAAAACATCTAACAATAAAAATTATATGAACTTTTACATTTTCCAGTACATTTTATAAGTTGGTTGCCTTTAACTTTTTAGTTTGCATTTAGTATTCAGCTCTGATAGTTTTCCTTTCAACTTCAGTAGGTTTATATACTACTGCTGTAATTTTTTTCACGTATCCATATATAACCGTTTAGCAGATAGAGGGGGGGACACTTACCTCTAACAAAAAACCAAATATTTCGGAAACGGATCCCTAAATCGAAAAATGGTGTTCTCAACCTCACAATATTTTTAAAGACCTATTTAACAATACCCCACACGATGGGTAAATAGAGAAAAAAATACTCTCCTACTACTTGTATGGGAGCCACCATTAAAAAAATTCTTTCAGGATTTTTTTCTACGACTTTTTTGGCATGATGAATATACATACCCAACCCATACCAAATTACAGCTTTCTAGTACTTATAGTCTCTGAGTAAAACCGCGGACAGACGGACAGACATGGCGAAACTATAAGGGTTCCTAGTTTACTACGAAACCCTAATAAAAAAAAAGAGGAGATTGTTACATTTAGACTCAACACCGGTTTCTTTTAGATGTAAGTATTACTTTTGGTACTTGTACTATTAGTATTCTGTGCTTTTGGTCATAACTAAATACAAGTTTAATTTTTTTAACGTCGTTTCCTATATTAAATTTTATAACTTCAGATGGGCTACTTCATTGTATATAACAAAACCTGAGTGCATTTTGTGTGACCGAACTTTAATAGTATTCTCTTGTCATCTACTTAGTTTCCTATATTAAATCTAGATATAGTCTACGTCGTAGCACATACTACGAAAAATTCTACGTACCTATTTCGAGTATCGGACGAGTAATATATTTTTTTTACGCAAAAAAAGACATAGACAAGTAGTTGTGGTAGAGCCTCGTTACCGGCGAAAATCACTTTTGCTAGTAGCACGAATGGGCCGGCTCGTCCGGGGAAGTACCACACTCTCACAGAAAATCGACGTTTGAGTAGTAGCTTTACCGCTACTATGCTTCGTTCGGTGAGTGAGAGAGCCGGAGGCCCATCTCCCTCTCCCCTCTGGGGAGGGAAAAATAAAAGGCCGGCAACGCTCCTGTGACACCACTGGTGTTGCAGTTGTCCATGGGCAGCGGTGATCACTTACCACCAGGTGACCCGCTTGCTCGTTTGCCGTAAAAAAGAGTAAGGATAAAGATGAATAAATTTCTATTGAAGGTCAGAAATTCAAACTTAATTGATGCGTTTTCTTTGCCCATCACAGAGGCAGTTTTTCGGCAGTGCATCTGAGCTAACTTAAACTACATACATACCTACTTAAATGCATCTCACTCGTTCTTTTTATAACTTATAACTTGAAAAACAGGCTAGCTTTGATAAAGGTACGGGTCCCTCCTAATTTTTTTGAACATAACGCAGTGTATTGTCTTTTTTAAATTAGGAGTCATATTCGAATCTGGGGGAATGAAAATAAAGCAAGTGTAGTTTTGTAACCTATAATTTGGTAAATAGCTATTCGATCCGATCACTTTGGGAACAAAACACGGTGATTCCAACTTGAGAAATTAGTGATTATTAAATGTGTTTCAATATTTAACATTTTCTTCGTTATCTATAAAAAGTTTAACTTTTAGGGTATTTTATTGGGAATATTTTACGAAAATAGAAGAAATCAAATTAAAAACTACCATCCATTCCCGTTTTTGTCCCATTTGCAAAAATCTCATATTGGAAACTGGACGTTGGAAAAACATTTTACTCAAGAAGCATAATTTAAACCTAAAAAAATATACCTGAGATTTTTGGCTAATAAACTTATTTCTAATATTTGACGTTCTGACATTTTTTCACATTTCACAAATCTGCAAAGTAACATTTATTACACAATATTTAAGATAACGTAATCTATCAACATTGAAAAACTATATGATATCCTGTTAATAAAGCACTTAGATTTTAAAAGAGCTGCTACGACTCATTAACATATTGGTCACTAACGCACATAGAAAAGAAGACTAAAAATAATAAAATATGTGAACAATGTCGAGATAATTCCTCAGCTTGGAATATTATAATCTGAGTTCCGATTAATCTTGAAACTATTTTATTTGATTCAATTTTAGTTTCCAAACTAACACGTATTTTCTAATAGCTCCTACGCAAAATATTACAGTGTCTGACAGACCAGTAACACGCAAAAACGAAGAAGACCAAAAATGAATTAAATGTGCAAACAATGTCGAAATAATTCCTCAGCTTGGAATGTTATAATCAGAGTCCCGATTAATAACTTTTTCATTGCATTCTATTTCATACAAACGCACACATATATGTTAATTACTGCACGGATGTAAAAAGTGCACACACGAGGCAGGCGTGCGGAGGCCACACCCACGGCGACGCCTGCTCATTTTAAATTGTAATTACAATTTATTATTGTGTCTCTGTGCCGCCTTCGTCGCCGACGCCATTTTATCGATCACAACAGTTATATCCGAACGCTCTCCCATTATTCGAACTTTGAACTGCGCTCGTGAGATCCAAGTGTTTTTGATGGGTATTGAGTGTGTAGCGCAGATAACAGTACAAAGAATGTAGTTGACGTTTATAAATTTACAGTAAACGCAATTTGCAGCTAAAGCGAATTGATAACCTTTTTTAAAATTCGATGAAATTGTTTAATGATTCAAAGGATTTATTGTTCTATCCAGAAAATATTTCTAGATCATCTAAGTGCTATGAAAGCCCAAAAATTCCATATATGGTTTTTGTTTCAACTCCCGACCCGAGATGAAAATGATCTTTTTTATGCACCTGGAAAAACGATCTGACGTTTTTTTTATTATCTTTGACTCTTTGACAATGCTGGTTACTGACAGGTGTTCAGGTGAGAAAAGAGAACTAAAATAAACCGGCTACTTCTCATCCCGCGCAAACTATAAAAGCTGGTTGAGAGAATGGGCAAAATCTAGTTGATGCGGCTACCTACCTGTCCTATCAATAATTTCATCCATTATCCACCTACGACAGAACATCAACACGCCAAATGTTGCCATCCCTCAAACCTCAGGATCTGTCTACCCTTTAGTAAAAGGACTTGATTATTATGTATGTCTAGTATGTAGGTATGTATAGACAAAATCTTTTTACTTTCCTTTAATAGAATGGATTTCTGTTTGACGATAAATTTAAAAAAAATCCTTTATATGTGTCTTATTATTTACATCAAAGCAAGAGGTCCATTTTCTAGTCTTTTCTTTTACAATTCACACAACTTAATACGCATATTTATCATCCTCAGCAACGTCAAGTCACCTCAACATAGTAAGTAAATATTTAAAAGCGCAGTGAAAAGTTTGCCTACAACTTCACTGTAACATATTATTTCGAAGACCTTTCAGCCTTAGCCCTATTTAGATCAAGCGTATTAACTCCGAGATCTTAGAAGCAGCTATTAATATGAAGGGCGTGTATGTCGGTATGTAGAAACAGTGTAATACTCGTTGCAGACTTAATATTGCGCGCATAAATATTGTCGCCGACAGCTCTCGCCGCCCGTAGTCTCTATTGAAGTATGGCAGCACAGGCTGATCCGTTTGCAAATTAATTGGTAATGAAAGTAGTACCTTTTGTAAGTGTTATGTAATCATCATCATCATTTCGAGTAGGTGACACGGTCAGTCGACCATGCACACCCTGGTGTCAGAGTTCTTCGGAACCGCCTCTCGGCCTCTGACGTGGATCCTTTAACGACTACCAGATGGCAGCGGGGACCACCGGCTTAACGTGCCTAATAAGAGTAATGTAATAAGAGTCCTTAAAATACAAATGTGGGTTTAGATCATATGAGTATTTTAAGGCCTTATTACGAACAATTGCATACAATACTTTTTCTACACACTTAGTAAGCATCTATAATGTTTTAGAATTTTTTTACACTACATTCTCGGCAACAAATTATTGATTATATTCGCTACAGCGTCAATGTTATTGTATGGCTACAATAATATTGCTATGGACAAAATCTAAACAAGAGAGTAATGTGAATATTTTAAAATTTTGTTTGCAATTGCTTTGCATTTTTGGTAGCGGCCTCCGGGCTCTGAAGCATTACTGTTGAGGATGAAACCGGAAATACGCACAGGCGATGATCATGATGATGAACCCAATTGCATACGAATATTAGGGATACCCTTGAATTCCGCATCGGTCAATATGTTTTTGAGACGCAAAAGAATATTTGACACATTAAACATGGAAGAATTTTAGTATGACTAACGCAGGTCGCGTTGGTCTTAATAAGATTTCAGACCCAGAATGCACGACAGAGGCAAAACCTGTCTACGGGGTGGTGCAAGTTTATTCTTCGTTCCGTACCCTTAGATAATCTCATAACACTCATATTACTGATATACAACACATCACTAAAAATATGAGATATTTCCTAAAAATTACTTACGGTTTTCTTGCCAATCCGTTTATAATTTAACTAGCTGTTACCCGCAGCTACCCCCGCGTAATATATAGCCTATGTCCTTCTCGGTACCCTAACCTATGTGTATGCAAAATTTCATGACGATCGGTTCAGTAGATACGGCGTAAAAGCGTAACAAACAAACAAACAAATATACAAACAAACTCACTTTCACATTTATAATATTATTTGGGATTTCGGATAAGGTACTAATTGATTCAAAAAACATTCCATGTACGACACGTGTATATCTTTTTGTACGACTCATGTTTGTCCTCTACACATATTATTATTACCTATTATGTTACTTACAAAATGGTAAACCATCCATTTTAAAAGGAACATCCTGTAGCGCAAGGACACACGTCGCCACGCACCTGCCGCGGCGTAATTTTCGTCGTGGATTAGTTTTTCCTTACGATAATTAAATAACTTTGAGCTATGTCGCGCGTGATGTATGACTTGTTTATTGTGTACTCGTTGTGTAATTAAAGGGGTGTAGAAAGCATCCGAGAACCACAGGTAGTCAATGATATACTGTTCTTATTGTGCTTGCGGGGACTCTAAAACACCATAGCCAAGTTTAAACAAGAAAATATGGACACGCTAAGTTGAAAGAGTGATACGTGTACCTACATATTTTATGCATATAGAGGTAATTCTAAATAACCTGACACAGTTTATAAAGATTTGGAGTACATTATAAAAGAACTTAACAGTATCGGCCTAAGCTTAAATTCAAAGTGTGAATTATTTGTGAACAATGATTTGCCTTTGCTTTCTAAAATAAAAATTATAACGATATTCAACTCTTTGGCGCCTAATATAAAAGTGGTTGATACGTCATCTCTGCGTCTTCTAGGTTCCCCAATTTTCGATGATTCTTTCCCCAATTTTCGATGATTCTTTTCCCAATTTTATTGAAGAAAAACTACAAACATTTAAGTCAGCTTCCGATCGTCTTTTGAACATTCACAGCCATTTTGCCTTTACTATTCTAAAATATTGCTTATTTGTACCTAATTTCACCTATAATTCACGCTGCAGCCATTTATGGAAATACCCAGACCTACTCTTCAAATTGGATAGTGTAATAAAAGACACGTTATCGACTATTTTGAATATAGAATTGAATAACCCTATTTGGACACAAGCCTCCTTACCCATAAAATTAGGTGGTTTAGGCATACGCAAAATTTCTAGTGTGGCTCTTCCCGCCTTTTTGTCCTCTGTTCACAGTATCTCTCACCTTGCAGCTAAAATATTAAAAAGCAGTGATGAAATCGTTTATCTTACAGAGGCCAAAAATGCGTGGTTAGAGACCTGTCCAAATTCTAAATTTCCTGATTTCCCTACTTCTCAGAGGCAATGGGACGAGCCGCTCTGCAGAGTTGTACAGAGTAACTTACTTGAATCTTCTTGTAGCAACTCTGTAGAACGAGCTCGTCTACTAGCCGTAGCGGAGTGGGAATCTGGTTTATGGCTGCAAGCGTTACCGTCGTTCAGCTTGGGAACTTTTATGGACGACAACACATTTCGCTTGGCGACATGCTTACGTTTAGGTGCAAAAGCAAATGTCCCGCATCGTTGTCCCTGCGGCGACACAGTCGACCAGTTCGGCCACCACGGACTCTCCTGTTCTAGGAGTGCGGGACGCATGGCTCGTCATGCTAGCCTTAACGACATCATCCACCGTGCTCTTGTCTCCATACAGATGCCAGCCATTTTGGAACCAATTGGCTTGGCCCTGGAGGATGGCAAGAGACCGGATGGTATGACACTGGTGCCTTGGAGATTGGGAAGGCCGCTGGTGTGGGATGCAACATGCGTCGACACTCTCGCGCATTCCCATCTCCACGGCACAAGTTGTAAGGCTGGCATGGCTGCAGCTACTGCAGAGTCCTTCAAACGGCGCAAATATATATGCCTGGGTGACGCATATATTTTTGAGCCGTTTGAGGTCCAGACACTGGGTCCGTGGGATCCCTCAGCTCACAAACTATTCCAATTTGTGAGCAAAAGGCTGGTCGAGGTGTCGAATGACCAGAGGGCTGGTCACTATGTTGCCTAAAGAATAAGCATTGCCATTCAACGTGGCAATGCTGCCAGTCTTCTGGGCACATTACCGCAGGGTAATGACCTGCGGGACATTTTTTATTTATAGCTAGGTTTTATTTATAAGTAATTTTATTTCTCATGTAGGTTTAATTGTTAGTTTTTTTAGTTCTTAAAATTTAGAAATCGATAAATAATATATACCTGGCAATATTTCAAATTTGGAATAAAAGATACCATATAGACTATACATACATATGCAAGAAAACAGGAAAAAATAGAAAAAAAAAATTGGTCTTCCCATATAAATTTATACAGCTGATTAGCGAATTTTTACGGGTAGTCCAATATTTTTTATTTATTTTTCATCTTCTGACTTTGAACTGTCGCGCGTGATGTATGACTGTTTATTGACTCGTACGTGCCGCTTCTATTGCCTTGTGCGTATAACATCCGGGAACCACAGTTACTACTACTGTAGAACTATAGAACTTATTGTGCTTGCGTGGTGTACGAGGTGAATCTGTATAACCTGGCATTATTTTAATGATTATATAATAAATAATATGCAAGAAAAAAGGTAAAATATATTTGGACTTTTCATATAAATTTGTTCAACTGATTGGTGAATTTTGCCTCGTTGCGTATATTGTAATTAAAGGGGTGTAGAACAAAAAAACCACAGGTAGTCAATGATATACTGTTCTTATTGTGCTTGCGAGGGTACATAAATACAAACTGTCACGTCTGTTTCCCTTGCGGGGTAGATAGAGTTCAGGTCTATAAGACCTAAAGCTACGTTTAGTATGGTGGTTATACAGGCTGATTCTGAATAACCGGGCATGTTTTAAAGATGGAACCAGAATCCATAATAGAATGTACATAAGCGAGAACAAAAGGAAAAAAGAAAAAAAAAATGTTTGCGTTTCCCATATAAATTTAACCAGCTATATAATAGCATGGAGGTATAATTTTTTTTTTCCTTTAACTTTGAGCTATGTCGCGCGTGATGTATGGCTTTGTTTATTGTCTCGTACGTGTCGCTTCCATTGCCTCGTTGCGTATATTGTAATTAAAGGGGTGTAGAAACCAACCGAGAACCACAGGTAGTCAATGATATACTGTTCTTATTGTGCTAGCGAGGTGTCACTATTATACAGAGTGATTTATGTATAACCTGGCTTTATTTTAATGATGGAATCAAAATCCCTAATAGAATATATATTTTCCTAGGAGATCGTTCATACTGTCGAAAGAAAAAAAAGGGTAAAAAATGAACTAAAAATATTGGACTTCCCATATAAACTTGACCATCTGATTGGTAAAGTACGGGAGGTCCAATATTTTTTTCTGAAGGTCCCACATTTTTTTTTGTATATTAGGGATTCTGTTTCCAACATAAAAATATTGCTAGGTTGTTCAAAATCACCCTGTTTATATGATGTTAAGCTTTCGCGGTCGCAATCACTATTATTTTCGCTATTGGTCTTACCAAAATTAGTTTTACAGACGACACAGACAGCTTTTCACAGTCTGTGAAAATGGCAGCTGCAATGTTGTCGAAATATCAGACAAAACTCGAAAATAATAACGGTTACCCTCCTATGCATAAAATATATATGTCGCAGAGAAATGATACACACAACCAGTTATTTGATCAAATCCCTGAGGAATTTGATAGGTATAAAAACAGCCTGTATGTACGGTACGTACGCATATGAACAATGCGTTTTCATAACGTCTAAAAAAATGTGACTTTTATTAGTTACTTTTATATCTGAAATATATTTTTTAAGAAATACATTAGTTTCTATAGTCTTTCCAAAGCAACATGAAGAAATTTTACATGCCTAGAAAGATAAAGGGAGAGATTCGAGTACTACCTTAAAAAATAAAACGACTGTCAAGATTGAATCTAGGGCCGGAAGTTGTTGCAAAGATAACATCTTAAACTTACTTTTAAAACTTTCTCACTCCGTCTCACGGTAATAGTTTTTTAAATCTATTTTTAATTGCGAGCCTTGTAAACCTATAAGAAAATAAACAATTATTCTGAAACCTCTTGTACGTAATAAGTAACTAGGCATACAATCAGGATTAAAAAAATATTCACTTCGAAGAACTCCCAAGAGGTATTCTGGGGCAGCTTATCCAGATTTTCAAGGTTGGGTCCACAGCCGTGAAGAATTGGAGCCCACGGTCCACTTTTATTATAGAATTTATCTTGTGATATGATTTGGTGAAAGTTTTTGCAACCGGATGCCAATTTTCTTTGGGTACGAATCCTATTATTTATCCTATTTATCCTATCATATCAATAGGAGTTGTCCAAAGAGGATTGGCAACCGATTAATGCGAAAGTGAGATTGTTTATTTCTTTGTTACGTTTTCACGCTTATACCGGACATCACACATCAACCATTATGACCTACGTTGGTGGTCGGATGTTGCCAATGGGGAATGATATTAAATAAAGCAAGCAGCTTAGACACAGATTAAGAAACGTACTCGTAGCTGGCAAACTTTGCTTTCAAGTCGGAGACCTCTTGTTGTTTCCCAATACAATTGGATTTAACGTTGGGTCGAGACTCGAGACACACCGAGAGATTTCACAGTGCACACAAAATAACGCCTAATTCTACAAATATTTTTATTTTAGTCGTGTCTAACACACACAGTCTGAGATAATTTGCTACTAACTAAAATAAAAAATGTACAAACAGAACGTTTGTGGTGGATGAATTTAAGAAATCAGTTTAATAGTTAATGACTATATCCATTAAAAACAACACACAAATGTTTCCTCTATATGATAATACTAATATTATGAATATACTGTGTAATTTTTAAACGGTATCCAAATTTTACAGCAAGGTCATTACCTGATACTGAACGTTTTCCCACAAAAACATTTAGTGATGTATGCCAAAAAAAAATTGCCTAAGTGCGATTAGCTGATAAGCCAATTTGTATGGAAAAGCATTTTTTTTCTCTAAACGTTTTTATGGAAAGTAGTTCTGCACACTCCATACTACTTTCCAAACTCCTGTACAAATTTTGGTACTGTTTAAAAAGGCCCCCGGTAATATCGATAGATGATTTCCTTTTCCGATGCGCTCCGTGGCGCAGCGGTCAACACGCCTGTGACACGGAGGTCCCGGGTTCGATCCCCGGTCAGGTCAAGATGGAAAATGATCTTTTTCAGATTGACCTGGGTCTTGGATGTTTATCTATATATGTATCTATTATAAAATATAGTATCGTTGAGTTAGTATCCCATAACACAAGTCTCGAACTTACTTTGGGGCTAACTCAATCTGTGTGATTTGTCCGTATATATTTATTATTATTTCCCGTAGTGTCACCACCTTTACACGTACTCTGTCTTGAACTGAATCAAAGGACCGTCGCTCTGTTCTGATGTAAATGGACTTGGCAAATCTGGTTACGTAATTGTTTCCAACTATCATCAATTTGAACCTCTTGTAATAAATTTAATATCGTTTAAGAACAAAACTTGAGGGAAAATTCAGAAGTGGTTAGTTTCTGTATAAATAGAATTTGTAATAATTAAGTTTAGATGTCCAGTGCCATCCCCATTTGAAATAAATTATGTAGTGAAAGAAATACATACATAGATACTATCACATCTTTTTCTTAAGGCCACGTTTAGCATGTTGGTGGACTTATAGGTGAGAGCGGAATCAAGATAGTGATGGGATGCCGCCTCGCCTATTGACATGATGAAAGAGAAATGGAGATGCTAATTAATAATTTAAAACCTATAACACCTGATGACCGACAAGCAACTGAAAACTGTTGTATCTGCGATTACGGCAGTCAAAGTGTTAATAATGTTTTGACGAATTGTGAAATCGAAAATAATATACCATAATTATGATTCTGTTTGTATAAGTGAGTTCCAAAGATGTTTTCAAATATTAGGAGACTTCTCCATGGATCTTTTAAATTTTCTTAAATTAATGAATGAATGTTAAAATTTATAGAACACAACGCAATTAGCTGGCAACTGTCTAGACAAATCGTGATTAAGTGGAAGAAGACATGATACTTGGCCAAGAGAAGACAGTTGATGGTGGTAGCCGCGATTGGGGTAAACCTCGTTTCAGACATAGGCGTCCCCCAAGGATCTCAAATACGACCAGTTGGAAACGTTCCTTGGGGGCCTTTCGGAGCTTAAGGACTGAGGTGCTAAGATTACGATAGTGCTACTATGACGATATTGCTAAAATGACCTTACTGTTAAAATTACTTTACTGCTTAAATGCATAAAAATGATACGAGAAAAAGATAAGTTGTAGTTGATACATGAAAATGAGAAATTTTACTATAGTAAACGCCTAAAAAGAGAAATTTGAGACCCTGATTTGACCCCTGACCCTTGAGATTTGGCCTAAGTATTATAAATGGAATTTGAGCATTAGGTAAATACAAGAAAAAGATAAATTGTAGTTGATTCATGGAAATGAGAAATTGTGTAGGTATATTAAAGGCCTGATAAAAAAGAATAATTTGAGACCGACCTAAGTATTCTCATAAATGGAATTCAGAAAATTCTCATTGAGTTAAAATGAATTTAATGGAACATAAAGGCGATTAGCCAGACTGTCTGGCCGGCACACTTCGCTGTAAAAACATCTTACCCCTTCACCGGGGGCGCAAAGACATTTGCATCAGGACTGAATTGGAAATACTCATTCCATTTTCACGTAAGTACTTAAGCTGAAAGAGCTACAAGTCTATAGTATTTATATGGATGTTTAATTGAGAGGTTAATATTTAATTTATTGACGGACAATATTTTGAAGATCTATCATATAAATTGCTCAATACAAAATACTCACTAATTTGTATTGAGCACCTTAATTACCCACTAAAAACACGATTGCCACAAAATCGTAGCATTTTCGGCATCACTTCGTTAAACCAAACATAGAATCTCAAATGGCTGAAGTCATGAATGTATATGACATCATATAGTGGCACATCCAGATACAAAAAATTCTTTTAATAGACAAAACTCCGTGGGACGTAGTCATAGACTTGGCCGAGGCCGGGCCAAACCTATATAGTAAAAAAATCAGTCGTTCATGTACCATATTTATTTTCACAATTCACTCGTTAAATAATATCTAAGGCTCAGAACAACTAAAAGCCAGTCACATAGTAGCTACTCTGGAACAGACACAGAATCAGTACAGTTTTTTTTTTCTTTAAGGGAAGCCTTATTTCGTCTCTATCTCAGTCAATCAAATCTTATTATTCTCTTATTACCATAGCCGAAGTAAAGAAACCATGGAAGTAACCGTCAAATTTATTTGTATGGATCAACCGTCAAACTGTCAATTCGAGGTGTTCCCCATATGAGTTTGAGTGGAGGAAAATATGATGATACGACTTAGAATGCGGGAGTTTCTCTAGCGTTTAGTTAATGTTGGATTCATGTTGGATTATGACCCACACTAACTTCAAACTATCACCAGACTGTTTCAATAGACTTTTTGTTTTATTTAATTATTCCTTAGTACATGCATTTAAACTCGTAATTGTTTCCATTGTAGAAAAAAGGGCTTACAAAATGCCAGCCTGTCGAACAGAGCCATGAGTAATTACATAAATTGTGGTGACATTCTGTATAATTTATATTAAGTTCTTGTTGGTATAAAATAAAAGAAGGTATATTATTGAAACCTGTTTATGTTTCACTCTTCATTTATTTCTGTCAATATACTCGTCCCTTACCCATACTTATAATCATTGAAATTGGAAACTGTGCAGTTAATAGGTTACGATAACTTAACTCTATGGTTACGATAGAGTTAGTCCTATGGAGTGACATATTTAAAGCATTATATTTTTTACTTTAGTTATTATCAGGTGTAGTGTATGTCTGAATTAAAAGTATAATTTGAGGGTTCGGTATCTCGATGTATCTTTTTTCAAGGTCAACTATCCACAGTGAAACTATCGCTGTCGCTACAACACTGCTCTACAAGGGTATATAAAAGTTCTAGAGTAAACTTATACTTACCACGGCAGATACATTTGTTATAAACAAGTAGGTATGTAGCAATATAATACGCGGGGATAATGGCGAAATACAATATCTGCTCCCTCATTCTTGCCATAAAAATAAAACAAAAATTCAGTTTAAGTTATGTCCAAAACAATTTTCATCAAATCGAATGCATTCAAAATTCGAAAGCATTAAACGAAGTAAGAAGTCGATCATAACATATTTCAGAAATTCCACCGCGAGGGTCAACGATTGCATGATGTCCAAACCGAAGGGAGGCTGATCGGTCCCGCCCTGCGGCCAAATATAAAAATCATTCATATGGACAAAATAAAATTGCATCCCAAATAACCCGGTGCTCATCGGCCGAAAATCTATTAGCAATAAATACGAAGTTTTCCGATTTCACAGGATTTAAAATGGCGATTGGGCGCGAGTGAACACGGCGGGGCGGTCTTATGACTTTTCTGCTTTATGGCATTGTAGTTTTATTGCTTTCGTCGATTCATTTGAGCTGAGTTTTCCGATGGTTTTAATCTTTTCTGCCATCGATACTTACTTTTTAAATTAGTTTCCTAGCTTCTTTAAAATATACGCCGAATAAAGGTACCGCTAATCCCAGTTCGCTAATTTTATTTCTGTTGCTATTTTTACTCTTTTGTAGAGGCAGCACAGTATGCCAGTACTATTCATTTAGTTCTATCGGAATTATACAACCAATATACTATTATTTAGTTGCAACTGTTAAGGCCCCACACTAGGCACACTAGCGACGCCAATAATTTTATTCCTAATAATTTACAAATAGAAAGAAATTCAAGAATGTAAATCATATAAGCCTTAACTTCACAAGCGCATCTGTACCCCTATAAGGATATAAGACGACAATCCGTTAGGATCTTCAATCATCTTTACCCTCACTCTTTTGGCTATAGTCTCTATTGCTTCGAGAAAGCATAAAGCAGTCGTTCATCTGATATTAGTACTTAAAAGTATCTTCTTCGTAGTTTGTGAGCATCCCTAATATGATTTTCAATTCATACATACTTATACATCAGGATCCATACAGGAACCGTGGTTGTTGTAGTAACAGTTAACTATCGTACAGTAGTAGTACGGACCACATAATGTGTGTCTGTGAATGCTTTAAGGATATAAGACGTCAATCCGTTAGGATTTTCAATCATCTTTACCCTCACTCTTTTGGCTCTAGTGTCTATTGCTTCGAGAAAGCATAAGGCAGTCGGTCATCTGATACTAGTACTAGTATATTCTTCGTAGTTTTTGAGCATCTCTATTATGATTCAAAACTTATACATCAGGATCCCCATACAGGAACCTTGGTTGTTGTAGTAACAGTTAATAGTCGTTCAGTAGTAGTCATCATCATCTCAGCCACAAGAAGTCCACTGCTGGACATAGGCCTCCCCAAGGATTTCCAATACGACCAGTTGGCAGCGACCTGCATCCAGCGCCTTCCTGCGACCTTTACCAGGTCGGGCGACCTTTACCAGTAGTAGTACAAACCACATAATGTGTGTCTGTGAATGCGACCCACACTATGCCGATTTATTCCGTTATATACCTTCTCAATTTTGTATAATATTACTTCTTCGTGATATTCATTTTTTTTTTGTGATTTGAAATTTTATTGTAGCTGCTTAGAATTTTTTTAGCATGGATAAGAATATGTCTTTTAACACAATTTCGGTTTGATCAATCTAATTTATTTTTTGCATAACGTACTAGAATATTTCAATCAGGTGAAACTATGATTGAAGTTAAAGAACTCTTAATAAGATAAGTACTAGGTAAGTCTACTTCATCCTTTAAATTAAATATATCTTTAGTTTGATAGCCCTTTTTGTTATTTAACAAGAATAACAATATGTATCTATTTTATTGCTTTAGTTCTGTAGTAATGACTCATTACCGCCAAAGGTGACTATTATTGGCGGTAATGAGTAGCACTCTTTTACCAAATGCGAAGTAATACAAAATAATACCAAAAATACTACAAGTAATTTACTAGCGAAGTAAAGTTTAAATTTTTCAATTTGATCTGATTTAGGAGAAAAATAATAAAATGATGGGTGGCACTCATTTCGTTGTGTGAGCCTCCTAAAGCCAAAAGTATGGCTAACTTTATAAATTGTTGTTAGAGTTGATTTTTTTCGTTGACGTGTAAAAACATATACATGGCGATATTTTGATCGTTCTGGACCCTTAAAGGGGTGATTCAGCCCGTCGATATGAACCATTTTTCCTATGGGACCAATGCTGGAAACTCAAATTTTATTTCGACATTTTCATACAAAAGTGTTCAGCCGCCCGGGCAATTTGTATAGGAATGTCGAAATTTTTTTCGAGTTTACAGCGTTTGTCCCATAGGAAAAGTTGTTTATATTGACAGGCTGAATCACTTCTTTCATGGTCCTGAACGATCAAAATTTCGCCATGTATAAGGGGTGTATAAGTAATTGAAATGTAAAACCCAAAATGATAATTTTCACTTTTAATCTCGATATTTTCTTCTACAATACAAGGCACACACACAATTTTAAGTAAATTAATAGTAATTATAATAGAAATAAATAATAATACTCGCTTTTAAGATTGCCATCTATGAACCAAATTAAAGTATAGGTACATGAGAAGCCTCAGCCTATTCGTCAAAGAACTACTAACTATGACAATACTGCAAATAAATACAAAAGGTGTTCCAGCAGGGTTGTTACGAATAGTAGCGGTAATTCAGCATCATTTAAATGTCAAGTGTATATGCTGACGATAATGATGAAGTATCAATTAAATATGCTTAAGTTCACCATTAATTATTTACATTAATTTACAACAGAAAAATAACAAGATCAGCATTCACTAATGTTAGCAATAATGTATTTGCTAATTTAAAAAAATGTGCTTCAGTAACAACCCTGGTTCCAAGTGCCCATTCGTGAGCACACGAATGTGCAGCGAAATGAAAGTAACTGATACAAAAGTACCACATTCACGCATCTTTACACTTTCACACATGTTCAGCTAAACATTTATAGTAACAACTAAGTTTATCCATTACTCATTACCCATTACAGATAATATGAAATTAATTGTATAAAGCAACCATTTCCATCGGCGCCTGACTATTTATATTCAGTGCTGTATCCAATTGACTCGACACTATGGGTTGGAAGCTAAAACTATGTGTTGCTACTAACTCTATACTTTCTCTCGTTATAATGCCACTATTATTCAAGGGAAAAGTCGAATATCGTTAATAACGCCTCAATAGCCAAGCGCCAATATTTCGCCAAATACAATTTCTAAACCTTACGATTACTATTTTAGACATTCAAAGTCATTCCGTAAACTAAGCTTCATATAAATAACACTATTTTATACTTTATTATGTATAAGTTAAAACTACCGCTTATTGTTAGGACACTACCCATATACATCGACTCTGCGTTATGGATATGAGATACAGCGTTTTAATTATTTATACAACATCTACGTCATGAAATCTAAAGAAAATACTTAGTTTACATTGTACGCAAAACTGTTTTCTGTTCAGTCAATAAAGAATCGTAAAAATGTAGTGATAAAACCGCTAACTTAACTATAATACATGTTTATGGTTATGAGATACACTAGTTCAGTTACATCTAATCATTGCACTAAAATTGAATAAATTACACAATAGTGAAGATCACCGTATTACTATTGAACGCGACTGTACAGTTAACATGAACCTTTAAATAAATGTGTTCCTTAACCATTTTTACTGGCATTGAATCATTCTAATTGCTAAAGAAATGTTTTGTAGGAACTCAAACTGCCTTCAGTGGAACCACAAGACTAATACTCGTACGAGTAGTTGTCTCATCATACAAAATTTTGAAAATTACTCGAAAACCAGTCTTTAATCAATTCCAACCATTGTTCTTTTCAAATCGATGTGAAGATCAATACAGCTTACGATATGTAAGAAATAGGTACAAATTATGTAATCAACAAAACTCTAACCATTATAATTTACAGACAGTAAATAAGGGTACTTAATTCATAAATATGGCAATTAACGATAAGGTTAAAGGTACTTTGATAAAAGATTAAAATGTTGACGTATAAATCACGTGAATCAATGATAAAATTGTTCTTAAGTCTAGTATTTAAGAAATATTTACAAATTTCACTATGGAAGAAGATTCCGCGCGGCGCGGAGTCTACGTTTAAAAAACGCGAATAACAATATGTACAAACTAATCTCAATAATGGGAAGTACATGCCATCGAGATCCGTAAACGCCGAAGAGGTTAAATGTGAACAAATTTACATGTGAGCATTCAGATTTAGACGCGGTGTGTCGGCACCAAGAATCTTTGGGTTCATTTCTCCCTGAACTCAGGTTTGACGCTGATCATGGGTTTCCTCGTGTCGTCGTCCTTGTCGTCGGGCTCGGGGAACTCGGCCCCGGGGTGTGGTAGCTAAGTGGCCGAGCTGAATAGCACCGAGTTCTTGTAGTAACTGGCGCGGTCGGAGAGCGGGCTCTTCACGTCGCGCTCCATAGCCTGCTGCCGGGATTTGCGCTCCATCTCTAGTTCTTGCGCCAACGACTCTGTGGACAATGAAAGGATGGCGTTAGGTTGTTTGCGTTGATCGTGTTACTTTTAAGGTTTGTACTGGCTAAGAATTTGTACTGGCTGTAACTAGGAGCAGTGAGTTACACATATGTTTTTTTTTATGAGTTATAATTGCTATTAGTAACAAGAATATACATATTCTTTAAAATAATTGGGTTTCAATAAGATATCGATTTGTATTTTCTAGCTTCTTCTCCTGAAATAGGTATCATCATCAGGTTTTTTAAGTCTCCACTGCAGGAGCACGACTCTCTCTGTAATAACAGTGCCATATATTAGTCAGAACAGTCAGAGGATTTGGGCAACAATCTCCACGCTGGCAATATTTACTAAATATACCTATAGGATATTTTTCCAATCCATTCAATCACCTTCAATTGATAATCTTATAACCAGAGTTGTTGTGTGTGAATTTTGATGATTTTATGATAAAATGTGAATAAAACTTTATAATCATAACTATTATTGCACAACACAATTTTATACAAGTCAAAGTACTCTATTCTCAAAGCACTTGGATGATAAATGAGCTTCCAACAAAATAACTGTAGCAATTAAGTTCAGTAAATTAACATGTCGCCCCGGAAAATTTGATTAGTACGGGACTTCCAGCACCTCACTTCAAACGGACTTCACATCCATACGACTCGTAATTTGATACATTGCTTCCCAAACTGTTTAATTGTGGACAACTTGCCATGCCTCCATGTGGCAATGGTTATGTAACCCGACAGCCTGCGATACGGCCAGTCTCAGGTTCGAACCCGGTCAGGTTATGATGGAAAACGATCGTTTTTAGATCAGTTTGGTTCACTCTGGATATTTATCTATATAAGTGTCTATCATAAAATATAGTGTCGATGAGTTAGTATCCTACGACACAAGTTTACAACTTACTGTGGAACTAGTTCAGTTCTGTGTGATTTATCCGTATATAAGTATTTATTTAATATTATTCGAAAATACGTAGACCATTTCAGGTAGCGCATGCAACATACGTGAGATGTTATAGTTTCGTTAGTTGCCCGCCATATCGCAGCTCAATATTTTATTTTACTTTGTACCTGGATCTTTTTCTCTCGATCTTTTGCAACCTCAAAGTCTGCACTGAGTCCTGAACCACTTTGGAAACCATTGTATATTACGTACATATATTCCCTTCCGGTAAAAACCTACGCAATATCGGGCGATATTATTAAATTGAAAGGGAAGGGTTGGATTGCAACTGATGATACCGTAATAAACGTAATTACAATAAAGCATGCTGAGGTATATGATTTTCATTGTACATTTGTTACAGATCTGTGCAACTTTAGCTGAACTTATGTTGCTTATGGTAAGTGATACCTTCATCTTGAAATACTAAGTAAAATAGTCACAGCAATATAGATATATTGTTGTGACTATTTTATTTGAATATTTCTTTACCATCAAAATATTTTTAAAACAACAGAATGGTATTATTTTATCTGTCAAAAAGTAGGTGCGTTGATAAAAAGCAAAATGCAAATAAAGTACATATATAAATTTATATTATTCCAGCAGATCAGTAAAAATTCAATTTTAATATTCTAATGGTGAAAGATTGTATGTATGTGAGGATGTTTCTGACTCCTTCACGCAAAAACTACTAGATAGATTATAAAAAAACTGCACAATATTATAGCTGACTAGCTAAAAGAAAAAAACTAGTTATTTATAACCTTAACGGTAAACACAGACAAAAAGACGTAAACAATAACAAGCACACAAAAATCGGAACACGTCTTGAGATCCACTAATAAGATTTTGGGAAAATTGACAAAGTTCGTGAAGGGGCAAGAGTAGGTGAGGTAAGGCAATTGTCTCCAAAAACGCCGGCGTTTTACGAAATATGCTTATTCAATTTCATGCAACGCTTGCCGCCTCCTGCAATTTGCGAGATATAAAAGATATAAACGGAATCGCGTTTTTTGCTTACTTTGATGGAACATTTTCTCAACGGGAATTCAATTTCTCTCTCGACATTCGTTTACAATTTATGTCTCAAGTGTCCAAAGGAGATTCGGCGAATTTGCTTAAATTACAAAGTATTCATCAGGACGGGATGAACCCAATTTTTTTCTCGTAACTTGATCGGCATATTACTCATATTACAATTTTCTGACTTGCTATGATGATCTCTGAATGAATTTGGACTTTCATCAATGAAAATCGAATTATTACATAAATAAAAGTCAACAAATAAACTTGCCTGTTGACGAAAAAAACTATATTTATTAACATTCTTTACAAGAACGGTGCTATAGCGTCACAGACTTGAAACGCTTACTTACATATAATGAGGCAGATTGTAACTCACAATTCCAACTTCGCAAAGATTTATATCTAAATTTGAATTAAAGCAACCGAATTCGCAGGTTTAAGCTAATCGGTTATAAAAACAGACATTGCCTTAAAAGAACTGGGTTGTAATCGGATTTGTTTCTGCGGAGTCGCTTCAGGGCATCACACTCGCAAGTGTCGCATCGAGGGTTGTCCCGAAACAGAAACCTATTATCCCGGGCGAGATTATACGCCTAGGGCGTCACAATTAAATATTATACACTTAAAAGCTTCGGCCTTTGCCGTTTCACTTCGCTGCCACCCCTAAATGTCCCATTAGGTCTGTTTGAATACGTAATATTTTTGCATTTGCCACTCCTAAAACAAAATTGCCGGCTCCTTTGAGAGCTATAATCTATTTGTTCTTTGAAATAACTACAATGGTTGAGTGCTTCATTTAATAAAATATAAGCTGTTATGTTAACATTTTTTTATTACGTATCTACCTAACTAATTGGTTCGATATGTCAATCGATAAAATTGCCTGAGTTGGCGATAAGCAAAATCGACTTTGCGTAACATTTTTCTTGTATACCATTACTGTGAATAGGCTGAAATTCACCACCAGAGAACTAGTTTTTTTTTTAAACTTATTATTACGCAATTAGCAAGCATTAAACACATTATTATGTATCCCAACGGGATTTAGCACGAACCTTTTCTTTACTATTTGTTTCCGTTGATACCTATTTTGTGTGTTGAAATTCTTGGCCTTTTAAAATTCAACCACTTGTCTCTTATCCTCTGTGATTATGCCGGTCAGAAGATAGTATTTTTGGCCGGGTGATTCAATACAGATAACAGTTGGTGTCTTTAAGATGTTCAGAAAAAAGGACTCATTGGTCTGGGGTGCTTAACATCTGCGATATGTTCCTTGACTCTTCCTATCTACTATTATCCGCTTAGTCTGATCAGTCAGAGCATTTGGTTTACACTTCCAGGCTGGCCAGCCAGGTTGGAGAGGTCTCTTTGATGTTTATAAGGTTTGTTTAGCTTTTGTTCCTAAGTCGCCTTCTACAAAATCCACGGGAAGACTTGGAGTGGTCCTATCCTACTCTGCCGGGAACCACACGGCACACTTACTCGTATATAGCATTGAAACATTCAAATTTCCCTAATTGGCAAGGCAATAATAGCACTGCTTTCACTTATATTGAGCTCGCAGAAAAACATCCGTAAAACATGGCATTGTTGTGTTCATTCAAAACATTCATATTGTGCTTTGCCAACGTGAGTCTATTTGAGATAAAATAAGTAAAAGACGCACCGAAGTAATCGAAACAAATTGGACCCAGGCAACGACCGCTTTTTGTCATTCAGATGATTTGAAAGTAATTCAAATTCTGAAGGCTCGCTTACTCGAGATCAAAACAGAAACTTTGTCCAACAAATACGAGTGTACACTTAACAACCGCAACACGTATTATTTTAATTTCCTTTTCGGATTGTTTTATTGATTTGGATTTTCAGATTTTCTTCTTGTAGGGATAAAATATCCTTATCCTAATACTAATCCTATCTTAACTAATATTATAAATGCGATAGTGAGTTTGTTTGTTTGTTGGTTACGCTTTCACGCCGTATCTACTGAACCGATCATCATGAAATTTTGCATACACATAGGTTAGGGTACTGAGAAGGACATAGGCACATCCTATTCAAACATAATTATGGTACTTATAATAAATGCGTTTGTTTATTACACACTCAGACATGTTATTAGTAATAAGGAGACGAACATAGGGTAGGTAAACCTTACATCTCGTAAAAAAAAGTACTATTCTCAAAGGATCAACATTGTCGCGAGTGGAGCCGCTGGCATAAACTAGTCTGGATATAACATTTCAGTCGAATTTTTTACACATCATTCGATTTCATCATACTATAAATAAAAAAAGGAGCAATGACAATGCGATGCCAGCTATAGACTTTCGCTCACAAAAACCGATATAATCATAGACAGATTAGGGATCGGTATCCAAAGTGACACCTATTTTTATTTATTTTAATAACTATTGGTTTACTTTAGATGCGCAAGCCCTTCGTCCGTCTGACATGGCTAGCCATGTAGGTGTATCTTTGTCATCTAGAAACTAAACATATTTTGTCGAAACCTTTACTTTGAACTCATTTTTTTTTTCATTTTAGTTTAGAGTCAATATTTTAGAGTAAGCTTATAAACATCAAAGAGAGCTCCAACCCGTCCGGCCAGCATGGAGAGTGTAGGCAAATCCTCTGATGGCCCGGCCCGGGTAATACAGAAGAAGAAGAAAAAAGAAGAAAAATAGTTTATCATACACAAGAACACTTAACTTGAAAATATGAACACTATAGATATACTAAACTCTTATGATAATACCAAAAAGGTCTCCGCTCAGCTTAATTACAGAGAGGGTTGTGCTCCTAAAATGGAGACTAACAGAGACCTGATGATGATGATGATTATAGAGTAATCCTAATACAAAAAGCGTGTGTTTTAGCATATACGGAATCCTTCACCAACAAGTCCGGTTCAGATTACCCGGTTATTTCTGAATTTGCTATTTGGTATTGTATACTTTTTTGTTATTTTAGCATTTATAATTTTGTCATTTGATATCTTTGAATAATAGAAAGTGCGCTTGTTATTTTTTAACATTTTTTGAGCAATCGACACCGCGGTTGTTAAGCGAAATTAATTACTGCCTTTAAAAGTATAAAAATGGGATGATTAATTCTTGGGTCGGAATTTGAGACGCTTGTGGACAAAGGGCGGTTGGTTTGTTCCCGGTGTATCCCGTAGTTGTTAGCTCTATGTTATGTTTTTAACAGTTTTTTATTTCTTGTTGCAACTTCAAACTCAAAGTTATGCAATACATTTGTAATCAAAATTTAGAGAATGTATATTTCTGTCATTTCTTTGTTAATCACAGGCAAATAAATATGTTTGTTTGTTTTTCGTGTTTGTAAGTGGCCATCACTGGTCTCAGATTTTTTCAAGCTACCTAAAAGTATCTGACATATCTTAACGAGTGCCAACATGGTGTCATGGTTTAAATACTCTACGCGGACCAAGCCGGCGGACTTACAATAAAAAAAATTCTTTACAAGTTTACAGCATTGAAATTCCATAATTGAATAGAATCAAGGATAAATAGTCGATAAAAAGGAGCTAGCTACGTAGTCCTTTAAAAAAAACATATTGCTACTCCATTTAAATCGCAAATTCTTTTCCTTCTTTGGAATAAATTTAAAACTAACATTAAACATGGGAAAGTGAGCTTCTTTGTTAATTTTTTTACGCTTTCACTCCCTATCTACTGAACCGGTCATCATGAAATTTTGCATACACATAGGTTAGGATACTGCAAAGGATATAGGCTATATATCACGCGGGTGAAGCCGCGGGTAACAGCCAGTTTATCAAATCATAATAGGCACACGGAGAATAAACCACCGAAACGGTCGGATGTCGAGGAAGCATCGACAGGTAAACAACAATGGCTCGACAAACCAAGGTGCTACTGTGACTGTCGGGGCATGTCTAATGCGCTTGATTGGACTGATTTCTATTATAGAAATTCTTTCGCCTTTTTCAACAGTCAACTCCTGCGTGACTCCGACACACTTCACTTCAAACACCAGCGGGGAGATAATCAAAACAAGTTAATTAGTTGGTGTTTAATCTTGTGCTTAAACCCAAATAACAGTAGACATAACCATAATCATTTGCTCAAAGATAAAATCAGCTGTTATAAACTAAAAAAACATTCTAGACAGATAAAGAAGATATTAAATCGAGCCATAAGAAATTATTCCATTTAGCATTCCAAAATAATGAATTTTTTGTACTATTATAGTGGTTTGACAGACAGAACGTTTCGCCTACCTATGATGATGACCTATGATTTTTTTATAAGTCGCCGGGTAATACTTATTACTGTTAACTCTGTATTTATACTAAACTTTGTGGTGTACTTTACTCATTATTGATACAAATTCAAACTAATATTTTCTTGAAATATATCTAATGTAAAAACAGGTACCTATAGATTCAATATACCTTTAAGTTTTTATAAAAACACGTTGATGATAGGCGACGGCAGAATGCGGCTGTATTACTCCAATATAAACAAAAAAGTTAATATCGTCAAAGGTTTCAAGCGCACCTGGGCGGTACAATTTTATTTCCATTCATTTTACAAGCTCACCTAAAAAGTAGCTGGGAGAACTTTCCTCTTTATTAATTTTTCAACTTTATATTACTTATGTAATCAGTATCCCTCGGTATAGATACACTGGTGCAACGTGACTGGATAACAATACAACAATGTAAGTTTACGTACTTTTAAACTTCGATACAAATATATAGGAAACGTGACAACAACAATGAATACTCTGTACAAACTCTACATTCCTGAATCATTGAGTGATATTTGATTAAAAAATCATAATAATTGTTTAATTTTTTAATTTTAAGGCACTTTCGTTCATTTATTGGTTTTAAAATAAAAACGAACGTTGTCAATAATGTTGCAAATGTTATAATACTGAGCATTACTTGATTATTTCAATAAAATTGAGAAAAACATCAGAAAAAAAAACAAAAAATTGACATTTTGGATACTTACTAATATAGATATTACCAGTAAAAAAAACATGTATTTCCAACTATTTTGTGTCTTGCTATATTTTAATGCTGATCGACTTTTGTATTGATGTTTATACCTTTTACAGATTTTTAGCGTAAATATCGCAGGTAAACATACATGGTACCTGTAAGTACCTTATAGGCTATGCATGAAGTTAGCATCAATTTGTAGCGTTAATTAATAAGGAAGATACCATCTGCTTTGTTGAATATGCTAAGTAAATAACTCATTATAAATTAATTAAACCATTTAACCCTTTCCCATCGATGTTTGTTACAATTTTTTATTGTTTTTTAAAGCATTATTGAATGAACCTCGATTTGTAACAAAATAAGCAGCAAAAACTTTTGTAATTTAAGAATAACAAAATGTTTTTTTCTTTTACCGTCCGTCGGCAGAAGAAAGTTGATGAAAAGCTCCAAGTTTTATTTATTTTTTTCTCTGGCCGACCTTTTATGTTTACAACCCTCTTTTAATATTTTTCTGTTACATTTTATCTCGTTTCTTGGATCAGGAAATAGAGCATCAACGGTTCAGCTTATAATGATATTCAGATTTTAAATTGGTTTTTTGACTCGTGAATCATTTATATTTCAAATGACACTACTTTTTTAGAATAAGTTTTTGTTGTTGTATTTTTATTTGTTCATCTTACTTAGAGAGGTTTCTGAGATGATTGAAGAATGACGATTAGTCTAGTGTTTTCTTTTTAAATATTTATTCGCAATAGCCTTTGATGTCTTTGAAGACATAACATAAAGATTTTTTACTTAATTCAAATCTTGGGACATTTTATAAGCACAACAGTTTGTTTTTGAAACTCAAATAATGACAGTTTTTCTGCTTTCAAAGTCATTATTCGATTAAAAAAAAACTCAATAAACAAAACATCCTTAACAAATAAAAGAAAAAATAGACTTCCTGTGATCTAAATGTTTGAGAATCTTTAGTATACTCATTAAAAAATCTTTAGTAGCTTTAAAGTACTCAGTAAATCGCAAATAAAATTCACATTTGTATCAGTAGTTGCGTGTTCGCGTGCGTCTCCATACTCAAGTCGGGTAACACTTAAATTAGTTGCAATTTCTGCTCGCGCCGACTGTCGGCGGC
This sequence comes from Rhodophaea formosa, assembly GCA_963082605.1. Lineage (NCBI taxonomy): Eukaryota > Metazoa > Arthropoda > Insecta > Lepidoptera > Pyralidae > Rhodophaea > Rhodophaea formosa. The sequence continues at coordinate 4,443,256 of OY720216.1, read as the reverse complement.
CGGAGCGTAGGAAATGGTTAAATTCGTATCAATGTTGCGCGATGCCATCGCCCCTGTTCTTGGCTATCGCTATTTATGTATGGTTTTGCAATTAAACTGTCTGTCTAGAATTATGCTAATCTTTTGTCGTTTGCGAATAAAACAGCTATTTATTTGAATTTCTTAAGAACTTACCTATACGTACCTACGTATGCTCCCAACGAATTGAATGAACCGTTATTTGGGAAAATCGATCGTCTCCATACTCAAGTCGGGTAACACTTAAATTAGTTGCAATTTCTGCTCGCGCCGACTGTCGGCGGAGGTAATGGTTAAATTCGTATCAATGTTGTGCGATACCATCGCCCCTGTTCTTATAGGGGCTATCGCTATTTTTGTACGGGTTTGCAATTAAACTGTCTGTATAAAAGTATGCTAATCTTTTGTCGTTTGAAAACGTGAAACAGCAATTAATTTGACTTTCTTACGTAAGAACCTTCCCCTGTATGCACCTATGTATCCTAAACTAATCGATTGAAAAGTTATTAGGAAAAGTCAACCAAATTAAAAATACTTAGAATAGTTTTCAAATGTTAGCCCAGCTGTTTTAAACCAGCAATTTCAATTTCAAAGGATTACGATTACGTTCAAACAATCAGTAACAATAATTGATAACCTATTCTAGATTTTGCGCCGATTTTTCACATCGAAGGTTCATTCAGTTTATTTGACATAATAATCAAAGCTATAATCTATTCAAGTATTTGTAATTAAATAAATTATTACAATTTTATTTTAATTGTATATTTCTATATCTTTTACTTTTCAATATTAGAACTATTTTATGTCATTATAAAGAGCGATGCCAGTATGATAAAATAGTCAAAAGTCAACAACGATTGCACCGAATGAGATGGCGTTCAAGTGTGGCAGACATACGTCAAACTCAGCCCCTCGCACGCAACACAACTGTATGCGGATTGCAAGCCGGTGCATTTTTAATGAAATTTTTGGGCTTTCCACAAAGCGGATGCAATGAAACAAGTACAGTACGGATTGATTCACCACCGATGCGATGTTTTATTTATTGCGGGAAAGTTGGGTACATTCAACTTATTGGAATACTGTATTATGGATCTCAATAATATCTCTATTTGGCTATTGGCACAAAGCGGATGAAGTAAAACAAGTACAATACGGATTGTTTCAACACCGATGCGATGTTTTATTTATTGCGGGAAAGTTGGGTACATTCAACTTATATTGTAACGTTGTATTATGGATCGCAATATAACCTCTATCTGATTTTTTGCATAAAGCGAATGCATTGAAACAATTCAGTACGGATTGATTCACCCCCGATATGATGTTTTATTTATTGCATGAAAGTTGGGTGAATTCAACTTATTGTAACGTTGTATTATGGATCGCAATAATACCTGGTTTTTGGTAGCATGATCTTTAATCAAGTATGAAATTACTAGGTACATAATCCATGGCAAAAAGCGTCTTCGCCAAATAAGCGCTCATGACTATCGAATCAGTGACATTCGTGCTCATTTAAAAATTGTTAAAATCACACTTCCAGAATGTCGAAAAAGGATAGAGTGGCATATTTTTTAAAAGCAATATGGTTATTATTGATATATAGAAATAACTATATATAATCAAAAGAAGTACCTATGATTTTTTTTAGTTTAATTTAATGTCAAACGAGAGTTTGACACTTGAAATCAAATAGACTCAAGCCAGACTTCAAATCCATAAAGTATTTCAAAATACTCGCAATTCACAATGACTCTGTTCCAACAAATAAAGACGCTGTTGTGTTTTAAATGCAGTTAAAGTTATGTTGTTTAGCTTTGTGATTAATTATCTTGATTATAAAAACACAATAAATATAAAAAGTAATATTATCATAAATGTTTATTTGTTGATTCTTTGTAATAATGATATTTAAGCTAGGTACTAATTACTTTCTAAAAATCACCGATAGAACTAAAAATTCACACCGCCTGGCCATATGTTTCAGCCACGTTTTACCCTTGAACTCGGGTTGAAAGGCTAGTTCAAAATAAAATTAACAAATCATATGCCTTGTTACTAAAAATGGAATGCGGTCCGAAAAATCAAAAACTCATACACACAATATCGCCATTCCTGGGCTTTTAAATACTTCGGATTCTCAATCCGCCGGTATGCAATATGATGAATATACGTTCCGTATGTCGAATTTTTCTTTTGCGCGGGATCCCCAATATTTGACGTAAAAATCCATTCAGAAAATTCAATGAGGCGAATTTATGACCATTGATATTTCAATGTGGAATGTTGTTGGACTACGGAATACAATAAAATTCAGTGTTATTAAAATTTAAAGATTCCGGAAATGAAAATAAAATGAAATAAAACCAACATCACTCTTTCTGAAAATAAATATTGAAAGAAAACGAGGAGAAGGATTAATAGTTTGATCTATGTATAATTTTTTAATAATGTAATCACTAATAATTAGCTTGTTATTTTTAATTTACAATTACGAAACTATGAGGCACAATCAGACAAACTAAATTGAAGTATTTGTTGAGGACTCGTATGTGCCAAAGAAGTACCTTTTCGATTCGTCATGTCTCGATGTCGTGTCGATGTATTCATCTGTACAAGTCTATTTGCAGAAAGCAGTTTTGTTTCTGTTCCAGTTCTTACTGCTCCTGACTGCTCCTTGAGAAGATTTACTACTTAAGCAATAGGTACCAATGTGCCTTCATTCCATAGCGACATGAATAGTTTTTATAAAAAAAAATCCTAGTAGATCCACTTGCCCCAGTACTCACTCTCAAATTTCTATCACTGCTACTCTTCGAGCAACACGGCTTTTCCGTATCTGCTACTAGATAACTTTACATTACAATATTATTATTCATACAAGTAGTTCCAGTTACATTTAATTTGTAATTGGAACTACTCGTATTACAAGAAACAAAAGTATGAAAGAATCTGTCCAACTCACCAGAATAATTCTGCCAGAATGCGGCACCTCCGCTCATGATGTCGACCGGTGGTGGTGGGTAGTTCCATTGGGGCTTGTCGGGGGTGCGCGGGGGGTCTCTCTGGAATGGCGGGGAGGAGGCGGGGGGCTCAGCGCTGGGAGGCTTGCTCTCGGAGCCGTTCTCCCGCTCTGATCTTGGCGTCTCTTGTGATGATGGTGTTAGGTTCTCTGTGAAAGACGGTATAATTAATAATTGGCCTCACATACATACATACATACTGTCACGTCTTTTTCCCTTGCGGGGTAGACAGAGCTCAGGTCTATAAAACCACAATTGACCTCACAATACGTAATATAGTGAAATAACGAACTTAAACAAAATTTTAAACATGTATTCTAGGAGATTTTAGACAGTTTAGACTTAGATATCTATATAAAGGATTATAAAATAGGATGATAAAGTAAAAAAAGAAATATTATGTATGTTTTAATTTCCTTTATAATGCCGATAATTTTTTGAGATCTTTGCACAACAACTTGTTTCCATTAGAAAAAATTGTTCATATTCACGGACTAAGTCACCTTTTAAGTATGTGTCGACCGTATATTTGCAAGTAGTGTAATAAAAAAAATCTAAAAAATTTACCCGGTTTAGGTACATCAATAAATAAGAAATAATATAACTGAAAATATATCGATATTAAAATAAATTGAGACTCCCATTAAGTATTCCCTTTGATACTTTGTTACCTTTGAAATAGGTACTAGTAGCACACAATAAAGGTTCCACCAACAAACGTTTATGGGGCATCGAAGAGCTATTATGCAAGAAATCAAACTCAAATGCGTGTTAGTACATCCATGGCCCCTTCAAAATGGCCTGCGAAACGATTTCCTGACACGGAGATTAGTACAAGCCTTCACCAGCGTTTACCCGCCCTTCTTACGTCACGCACTCCATACAAACTTGCCAACTAAAGTTACATATCACCCTCGTCAGCAATCAAAAAGGAATCTTAACGTGATTACTTAGAGTTGAACTTTGTACTCCTTGATAATGGGATATAGGAACGCGTGCGGGGAAACTTGAGTTAATACGCAGATAGTTTGACAGACGGCAAGTTAACATGTCAGCGGCATAGTCTGCAACTTGTTGAATATTCTGGCACTGACGGTATTGACAATCTTGACATATTTCATGGCTGAAGATTTGAACAATTCGAGTATCGCCAGTTAATGAGCTACCTATTCAATTAGTTCATAAGTAAAGTAACTATCGGTTCTTGATAGTCCTCCTATTTAAGTTGCACCATATTCCTCGTTTCCTCCGATTTCTCTCTCATCTGAGCATGTCCCGGCTGCATCCTCGGCTGAGAAGCTCTGGAGCCCGGTGTTACACCTCAAACGTCCCGTTTCCGTCCCGTAGACTTCTCGGTTGTAAGCGCGCCCTCATTTTGCTCTTTCCTCCTCGTTTTTCAAACTTCTGATTTACTTTACGTCATCTACGTAGGCCTGATAATACATCTGGAGGGCAATTACTATGGAAACCATTGATGTAGAATATCATGCTTTAACTTTCACGGTGGCCAGCACTGCTCCCATCTGAAATAAATCATTAGAAAGTAAAAGAAGATATAATTTAAAATTTTGATCTGCGAGGCCCTACATAAACCTTCAAACTATTTTATGAACTACTGTTTATAGTAAAAAGTGTGAACGTAAAGCTTGACCCAGCGTTTCCGCCAAAAGTGACCGTTTATGACAAAAACGCTAACAAAAGCTTCATACTCTCATTTTAAATTATAAACAGTTGTTCAAAAATAGTTTGATGGCTTCACAGGACAAAATTTTATATTATATTTCCAGTATCTTTCAAATGATTTATTTCCTAAGGGGGCAGCACTGGACCCCGGAAAACTCTACCTCCCGTTAAAAGAGGAACCCAGGCTCCAAAGCATCTCAGCCGAGGATGCATCCACGAACTCACCAGTAACAATCCTGAGGATCTCGGAGGGCGCACCAGACTGCTTGAGCGCCTCCTCGATCTTCTGCCGCCGCTTCAGCTCCAACTCCAGCTGCTCTTGGATGTGCTGACGCTGCTTCCTCTCCTTCTTTAGCCGTTTCTGGTACATCACTGAAACAAAGATTGTTTGTTTTATTGACTTTTGTTAATTCCCCTTTAGGTCGATAATCTAGCCGTGTTGCTCCCGGCAGAGAAGAATAGGACCTCTCCATATTTTTCCGTGGATGTCATAGAAGGCGACTTAGGAAACACATTTCAACACACAGGCCTGGTAGAACAAAATTTTTAATGAGCTCTCCGTTTTTTTTTTTAATAATTTAATTCTAATAGCTTAATCTAATCCTTCATCGCACAAAAACAGATTACAGACACTTTGGCTGATAATGTATATATTTTATTTATACTACAATGTAATTGACATTGTATATAAATAAAATATATACATTGTAAAAAGCTGCACAATGCACATAGCTAAAACTATTATCTGAAAACAATAAAATTATAGCTATTAATATTAATAGATCGCGGCAAAATCGTGGCTGTACCGTATCGAAACAACAATAAGACACTGCGCACGCACGGGCAAAACAAAACTCTCTAAATATACGTTTTCGCATGCGCCGTGCGCCATACTTCTCTGCATCAATCTCGGAACTTGAAATTGCCTAAATCTGTCTCTTTCCCTCTTAAATACAACGTTTTCTTTATCTGAAATCTCGCATCCTCGATTCGCCTGCAGTTACCACCTTTTGTTTCGGCCGATGTTATTACTCCGTCGATAATCGACTGATTCCATCGATATGTCTCTTTCTGGTTTATTGGGATGCGATATATCGGTCTTTCTCTCTTTGCGGTTTGATTGACGAATGATTGAGCCGATTTTAGAGTTGATACGCTTTGACCTGCCTTCGAGAAATGGGCGGCTGAATACTACGTTTACAGGGAAATCCTTTATCGGAATATTCTATCTCAACAGGTGAAACTAACAAGATCTCATAAATATATGAAAGTGTAAATCTTAACATTTAAATAACACAGATGAATTGCTAGAATTGCACTTCCAATTCAATTTATAAAGTACTCAAATTCCTTCTGACGCGAACGACTAAAAACGCAAAAGGTCAATTCAATCATTTAACTAGTTAATAATTGATTACCAATAATTGTCGTAAGTTGATGAACATGGATTTTATGAAATCCATGTTCACCTGACCGACCTGACTGACTGATGTTTGTTAACAAATACTAAAGTGAAACCAACAACAATAAGAATCTTAACTAAAAATTATTTATTTTTACCGTAAAAGAGAAAAATAAGGCTCAGCGTGGCGTTTTCTCACAAGGCGTTAATACGCAGACGTTCAAGCAGGGATCAATAGCTCGCGAATCGAACCAAAGCCAAGAATGTAAAGAAACGAACGTTTTCTCATTAAGGATTTGCTAGTAATTAATGTTGCTGCTAATGGAGGGAGTTCACTAGCGATTCCTACGCATCATTTGTCATGGGCGACCTCCGACACGGCAGTAATGACGGAGACGTTTCGATTCCGTTGCCATCTCACAGTGATTGGCGCTGGACAGGTTTTTATGCAGATGCACTTATTTTGTATGGCAACGAGTTTCTTCCAAGTTCGTAGATATATGATTTATTTCCGAACATTTTGGTAAAGTAGTTTTTTGAATAAATGTTTTGATTTTGCGTGTCGATGGTGAAACCATGGAGAGCGAAATATTTAAGTATATACATCGTTTTATTCTTAAATAGGTAAATCCTTTTAGAATTCTATCAAAAGTTAATATTTTATTTAATGATCCTCAGAAATATTTATAATATGATAGATTCAAAGATTTATCCAATTTACCGTCAATTCATATTTAATCTCTTATTTACTTATGTTTATATTATTTATTAGTGTTCAAAGGCTACAAAATACTAGAGCTTTGACAAGAAAACTTTTGTGTGTTTCATACCTTAAGCCTTAATACAAAAATTAAAACACCAAACCGTGCTGCCCGAGTTCATTTACCCACAAGAGTCGCTTATAACACCATTACTCTGTTTGTTCTTAACCGTTCATAATTTCTTGTCTAACAAAATTAGGATGTTAAAAGGTCCTTTTTAGTTAATTTCTCGTCAATACAAAGGTGCGCCCAGGGGTCCGTTCAGTGGAAAATTCGTCGGACCATCGAGTCCGAACATCGACTCAGTCCAACACCTCTGGAAAACAGTTTTTCACTCGACTGAAGCTTATTTTTGGTCCTTTTCATCTCACCTTTCCTGGCTACTAATGCGTTAATGATTACGTCAATTTTAAATAATTTTATAATGGTGGGTTTAAAAGATTTAAAAACACGTCTCGAAATAAACGGGATGGCTCTACGATGCAAGCTTACTTTAATGGGTGTCAAAGTCAAGCAAGTCTTTAAAATCTGTTCTCTTAGTCAGTTTAGCACAATTGTACAAAATATTGAGTCAAAATAACTATTTACGCTCAATATTTAATGATACTTGTTTTCTCTACTTGGACACTCGTCCCAAATAAAGAAGTATCTATCTAATCTACCTGATTAATTTCACTTGAATTCTTAACTCCTTCAAAGTTTAATTTGTTTCGCAGTTGCGAGTAGAGGAGACGTTAATAAATAAATATCTTTTATGTACATGCATCTTCTTAGTATCGAATGGTCGAAAACGTATAATCTAGTCTACTCGTTACCTTAGTCATTCTTGTCGAATTGACTATAATATTTAGTTAGTGAGTTTTTTTAACTTAGAAACAAACGATCGTTCACACGTATTTGTATTTATGTTATACGATTTTAAGATTTCGCTATCGTAATCATTCATTATTATCATCACTATGGGACAAACTACGATTATTCTTTTCTACGAATCTCATAAATGAACGTGGTAAGTAACGTAGTGATAATAATCATGGTAGATATTTATAAGATGCTAGCTATTGAAAACTTCAGTCAAACACAGCCCTGTGCTATCTCAGTTTCTCTAATATTATCATTTGAATGCGATTTAGACATCGCAACCGAATCGGAGCGTCAATCAAACGCATGGTCCGGAGTCCGGCGGCAGAGCTCCATTGTTTCTACGAGTCAATATTTGTCGATATCTCGGCGGCTCGCTTTGTGATCCGTAATCCGTCTTATTGCTTCCTCTCGCATTCAAAGCGGACGATGAATCGTAATTCTCCAATCGATTATTTTATTCGATTCAATGCAGCGAGCAAAAAGTCTAATCCTTTGTCTGCTATTGTCGGCGATAGTTCTAATTTCAAAGCACTCGAGCGACTTATGTTAATTGTTTCATTGTCTCGTCTAATCGCGCCTCTTGACTTATTGTTAGTTTTATTATGTCGATATCAATTCATTTACATATATCTTTATAGTTAGTCAGTTTAAAAATTGTATCTATCCATATCTTCTAAGTAACTCTTTAAACTCCATCTAGCACTGCATCCGTAATAGATATACCTTCCAAAATGTTCTTAACAAAAATCTTTTTCAGATATTCTACAAGAAAACGCATTGCTGTAATGCCTATACATAGTGGGCATTTTGTATGGGTAGCGTGAGAGGGTATATAAAGATTTTTCTTACTTTTAAAAATGGTCTTAGTCACCCATATAAATAGTGCATAGAGATAACTTAATGAACCAATATCAAATCAAAAGTGTTCATAACAGTATTTTTAGAAAGATATTACTTAGTTACATTTGACTAATGCTTTATTTATTTTCAACATCCAGTCCGATACTGCATATCCCTTAAATGCTTAATTTTTAAAAAGTCACTTTACCGCTTTATTTTTACATGAAGGGCCCTACAATTAAATAAACTTTTGCATTCACAACATCATGAATTTATAATATTAGGAATAAGCTTAGGACCTACTGTTTTAGTCAGAGTAGTCTAACAGAAAAGCAATCGCATCAACAACAAAGAATTATCCAAACGCAATATAGCACACGAAGCGAAACAATTCGATGACCGAAGCGTATGAATAAAAACGAACCACCGAAATATTGAAGGAATCCGTTCAAAGGGGAAAAATGCAATAAAAGCCGAGCCCGATCCAGAATGAGTGCGGTTAAAAAGCAACCAGCGAATATGGTTGAACATCCGAACCAGACAAAAGTTGGGCTACTTGACTATGCAAATTATATTTGCGGACGCCGCGGCTGAGACCCGATCTCCGGCGTTCCGTTTCACTTTTACGTCCATAACGTGTATTCTTTTCATATTTTCATGCGATTTCCTTCCCCTCGCTCATTTCGTTCCGTTTTAAAAGTCGCGGAACAATGGTTTTCCGCGGGCTTGTTCGCCGCGAGCCGTTTCCTTGCACGCGGCTTCTTTTCTTGTTATTATACTTACCTATCTTTTTATACGTATTGAGTTTTCTTTTCTTTAATACTTTCCACTCATAAATGGCTGATACGGTCCCCTAGGGTTTGTTGCTCGAATAACATGTAAATGAGTGAGTGTGAGTACAAATTCAAATTTTGTTCTTTATATTATAGTCTGTAACGCGATTTGCAATTTAGATAGTGTTGTGTTTTACTCCAATATGATCGGACTGATTCTTAATCTGAGTTGGCAATAGGATTTTATAAAAAAATACTTGTGTTGGATTAATTTTCTTCAGTTCACTCATATTTGGCTGATTTAAGGCTTGATCCCAATAGTAAAATCCGTTTTCGCTGATGAAATTGACTTACTTTTGGCATATTATACTTTATCTGACAATCGATATATCTCGATATTATGCCTATCATATTAACTCGTTACAAGCAGATAATCGTAGTCAATAGTAAGTAGGACCTGCTTTATTTTGCTATTTACATTTTAATTCACCATACGTGCCTAACCTGTTTGCAGGGGCGTAATTTACACAGAGCTGAGAGACCCATGGTCCGGGGGAGTTGAGTAGTCTGGAGCGAAGGAAGGTGTAAAATCCGCTCAGTGGAATGCAAAATTATTTCTTTATGGTAATAGTAGATTGACACAATATATTGATAAAGTAGGTTTTCAATTTTGCAATTTAAAAATTAAAATTAATAAGAGAGAAAAATATGACGTTCAAAAAGAGATACTATTATCCAATTTTGAATAAAAATCTTTGACTTCAACTTTGAATAAGTATAGTTTTTTGGTTTGAGTTTACCCATTTACAACTTAGGATTTCTAAATTCCAAAAATATATTATTATTTGCTGACAAGTATCATAAATATTAAAATTTGTTCCTGAATAATAGGAAAGTATAGACAGTGCGTTTCCGTGCTGCCATCTGCATGCATCTTTAGATGAAAAGCATCAGAGGGCTGTATTAGCAAGTTTAATTTTATAAATTAGTATTGGGCGGCAAAGCTAATAATCCAGGGCACCAAATTTTTTAATACGCCACTGTCGACGTCTGGTATCATGACAGATATCGATTATGCCTGGAGATAACATTAAACATTAAAATTACTGTTTTTAGTGCTCATAATTAGACGTTTAGTATGCGAGACGCTTTTCGTATAATAGCTAATGGTTCCACTGCTATCATTTAATAAATGTCTTTTTTCTGTGCTACTATTTAATCTTAAAAATAAATATGTACTTAATGTATTCGATACTTCTTCTTCTTCCTTTACCTTATCCCACTTTTTTATGTGGGGTCGGCACAGTATGTCAGCTCTCTCCACCTTGATCTATCATCTACCATAGCCTTTGTCACTCCCCACATGTTTATACTCTCCTTTACACCATCGATCCATCGTTTCTTAGGTCTTCCTCTGTTCCGCGTACCATCTACTTTCAAATCTAATGCCTTTCTTGTGATATGAGTGTCTTCTCTCCTCATCACATGTCCATACCAACTCAGTCTATGACTATGGAGCTTTTCTGTTACTGGCGCGACTTTCATACTTCCTCTTATATACTCATTCCGTATTTTATCCATTCGCGTCACTCCACACATCCATCTCAACATTCGCATCTCTGTTACATGCAAATTTCTTTCTTCCATCCCTTTTGTGGCCCAACATTCCGATCCAAACAATAACACAGGTCTGATTTCAGTTTCGATACTATTCTTTTTTATTAAATCGCGGATGTTTTATAACTTAGGAATTCACAGCAAACAAATCTTTTGACAGCGTGTCTTGTAACTTGTGACACGTTGGCTTCGCGGGTTTGGTCCCCAGCCAGGTCATGATGGAAAATGATCTTCTTCAGATCGGCCTGGGTCTTGGATGTTTATCTATATAAGTATCTATTATTAAATATAGTAATTTTGAGTTAGTATCCTACGACACATTTCACTGCTTACTGTGAGGCTAGCTCAATCTGTGCGATTTGTCTCTACACATCTATATAAATAAAATAATAAATTTTATTTATTAAATTCAAGACTGGTTAGGTCATCCAAAGTCACGCAAAGCGTCACATAACACTGTTACAGTGTTAATATTACTAGAGATAAGCACTGAAACAAAAATGCAGAAGAAAAATAACACAGCTCGCGAAATACGCGTAATATTTATCGAGAGAGGTCACTCGAAGCTCGTAACTTAAGGTCCCGACAAAAACAATAATCCACAATTTTGAGGAAACTGTTTATCGGCACAGCCACCCGCCCCATAAATAGTCCGCCCGAATAAAACGAGATAGATAAAAAGCTAAACGGTTGTTTGGGGACAGTGTGCGGACAGCTTGACAAATGGACGAAAATGATGCCCTCGATTGTTTTGCGTTTTGATTCGGTGTCATAGGAGGAATTTTGCAAGTCAATAATTTGCGACTTTTGTTTCTCACGAATTTGCAAAAAAAAATATTGTGGTCAAATAAAAGATTGAGATAATTTGTAATTTTTTATTTTGATTCAATTCTCTTACAAGAAAATGTAGCTACCATTAAATTTATTGTACAATATGTTTACCCTGTCCGATTCTTAAAGGGTGATTAAGCCCGTTAATATGAACGACTTTTTCTATGGGGCTAATGATGGACATTCGAAAAGAAAAACTTTTTCATACACATTGCCAATCATTCAGATGTTTCATGATGATGATCATTCAGATGATGAGTCAGTCATTAAGAGAAATAGTGATTACCTGATTTTCATAATTCTCACTGATTCTGATAATATTAAACATGTTTCCAAAAATTCAGGTTATTTACTAAGGCTTATATGATTTACATGGCGTCGCTAGTGTGCCTAGTGTGGGGCCTTAAAATTCGGATAAAGTTTTATTTACATTTTGTATAAAATTTAGTTAAATCAAATAAATGAAACGTGTTAATGAAATAACGCAAAACCTCTCAGATGGTACCTCAGCCCATGACACTGAAAAACTTTTGTTCTACAACTTTCACGAAACCCAAAAAAATATTTGAGAATTTTCATACAAACTGATCAGCTGACCGAGTCAATTTATATGAAAATCCGAATTTTATTTTTGGCATTTTGGGAACGTTGCAGAACAAAAGTTGTTCAGTTTTATTGACTGAGGTACCACGAGAGGTTTTGCGTTATTTCATTAACACGTTATATATTTACCGATGTAGTTATACCTAAAACAAAAATTTTCATAATATTACTTGAACTGTAAAGATGGCAGCATAACTCTTATAATATCTCCAATACTCGTGAACTAAAATGATTGATCCATCGCCACTTGTCACGAAACCTCCTCGTCATTCCCCATTCATCCACTCCGGCTGGAGTCGAGATTCACTCGGGCATATGTCATACTGATAACTGGCACTTCTTATCTCCTAAACACTATTTCATGCAATATCGGAAAGCCATTCCGACTGTGTCTGATTTTATTCTGGGCAATTTATTTTCAATAAAGAACTATAAAAAGACTTATCTAAATCGCTCGGGTGCGAGTCGAAGGGGAGCTCTGTCATAAACGTCGAATCTTATTTACGTCGTATTGCGCGAGTGGGAACTATAAGATGCGGTAATTATGAGTATCTATTTACATAAGTCTTCCTTTTATGCTTAGCCCATAGTACGAATTTAGCCTATGTCACTCAATGATAACGTACTAATACAACGGTTAAAAGAGTTTTGAAATCGGTTCAGTAACTTCTATTAAAAAATATTAGCGCGTGACCTCCTGATATTAGCGCGTTCAACCAAACGAACTCTTCAGTTCAGTTTTTAATAATATCAGTATAGATTACAATAAATAGAGATTGTTCTTATTACTAACTAGTGGTTTTTCCGTGACCGAGTCCGCGTATGTTATGTCACTCGATGCTAAATAGCTGGAAAGAATTTTGAAAATCGGCCCAGTAGTTTTGGAGCCTATTCAATGCAAACATACAAATCTTTCCCTTAACAAAATTAGTAAAAACTACAACCATAACGAAATCCATGAAAAAGTTTTTTTTTTATTAGTCCTTTTAAAAATCAAATTAAATATATGAAGAATTCCTGTTGAAATTCAAACGCATGAAATTGCTAGTCCGGGGCCTGCGTCACAATATCCAAAGTCAGACATTTCACGCTCCGTAAGCCCGGTATCGATACGGATATAATAACCAGTGGAATGGTAACTATAAAGAGAGATTGTATTTTTTACTAACGTCGTAAGAAGTCGGAATGCCCGGCCGGCCTTTGATCGGTTTGATAAAAGCTTGCACAAAATCGCAATTTCGATGTTTCATAAAAAATTGTAGCGATACGTTATTAGTTTGGATTGGGTGTGCCGTAGCTAAAAGTTTTATTTTATAAAAATTATAATTCCTCTAACTCTCAGTCTCAGTCAGTCTGGTGACAGACAGACAGACGGACATCGAGGTCTAGTGAAAAGGGTCCCAAAAATGACGATTTCGACTATACTACTGAAAAAATTTAAATTTTGAAAAAAACAACAAAATTGGAAAATAGAGACTCTTTCACATACAGAAAAGATTTTTTCAAACGGTCAAGGCGTTTTCAAGTAAATGGGGAAAATAGCAAGTTTTGACGGATTGAGAAGACAGCTTCTTTTTGAAGTTGCTTGAAAAGTAGTAGTCGACGCGAGATGACGCAAAATTCGTTGACACATAAAAAGTACTTGCGTACCCGACTTTTTTCTAAAAACACTAGTGCGAACGAGTGTCGTGACTATAAACCTGCAGTCGTGTCGCTACCCTTTCAAATGAAGTTTTCAAGTAATAGGAGGACATAAACAACAAAAAGTTTTGACAAAGAACCTCTTTGTGAAGTCGAAGTAAAATTCGTTGTGACACATAAAAAGTACTTGCGTACAGGACATTTTTTCTGAACACTAGTGCGAATGAGTGTCGTGACTACTTATAAACCTACAGTTGAGTCGGTACTCTTTCAAATTAAGTTTTCAAGTAATAGGAGGATATAAAAAATAAAAAGGTTTCGATGAATTGAGAAGGAACCTTTTTTTTTAACTCGATTGAAAAGTAGTACCTAGTCGAAGAAAAACGAGGTAAAATTCGTTGTGACATATAAAAAGTACTTGCGTACACAACATTTTTTCTAAAAACACTAGTGCGAATGAGTGTCGTGACTATAAAGCTACTGTCGTGTCGGATTAACGATGATTGAGTCCGTAAAGCGACACGTTTCAGGAGTCCCATCGCGAGTTATTGCTTATAAAATAAAATCGATTACACCTCCGTATGTTTGTTTAGCTGTCCGACATGGCTTTGTCTGGACTGAGATATTATTTTGTTGGTTGTCCGTTTATTTTGTGGATAAAGTTTTATATAATTTAAGTATTTATATGGTGTCATTGGCGCAGTTGGAAGTCAAATTATTTTCTTGCCTTTTTTGTGCTTTCGACAAATTTTAAAGCTACTAAAGAAACCCTACAACAAAGAAACCCTAAAATATTATAATAAGAAGTGATTTCTTATATCTACATCTTTTATGCCTTTTCATAATGCCACTAGTTGGAAATGGAGTTGATTTCAGTAAAAACTTTTTAAAAAGTCTATGTCGGCCTGTAGCTGACTTCATACGTGAGTGACCCGTATTTGACATATAAAAAATCTATACTTACTCGATTTCAGTCCATTAACAATTTGCAAAGAAAAAGACTTCGCCAGTGTTAGAATCATTATGAATCGATGCATGCTTTTCAGATTATTTGATTATACTTTAGGTAAAACACGGTGAAACTTCAAGGCCCCTTGTTTATTACGGAACCCAAGAAAATGGATAAAACCTTTGTTTGTTTATATTTATCCTAAAACCATCTATCAAAACGTAATAAGATCCGATAAAAATCTGACAGACGGAGGAATTATCAGTTGTCAGTAAAAAAATCGGTGCATCGAATATTTCGTCCGATTGGCTCATCGGGCCATGCTTCCTGCGACACGAGTGTGGTCGCAACCCGACACTTTATTAATATGCCTGAATTAATAATATGGAATCGTCGAGGGTCGTCCGTTGCGTGCGAATGTCTCGTGAGGCTTCGCTGCGTCGATTAGACGAACAAATATCAATTTTCATTTGGATCCATATTGATGGAAAGATCGATGGCTGAACCATCTTTAACAACAAAGAAACTTCTGCAGTAAAAAAAATATGTAGTTATCATAATTATCATTTAAGAAAACAACCAATAATTATCAGATGAATGTGAATTGTAGGTAAGTAAAAAACTTGATATACATGGCGAAATTTTTGACCCTTAAAGAGGTCATTCAGGTTGATTCAGCCCGTCAATATGAACAAAGTTTCCTATGGGGAAGCAGGGAACTTCAATTTTTTTTTGTCTTTCTCATGCTAATTGTCCGGGTGGTTGAACACTTCTGTATGAAAACATAAAAATGTTGAGTTTCCAGCTATGATGGACGGTTCACCTTTAAAGGGGTGATTCGTCACCCCCTATGAGGGTCCAAAACGATCAAAATTTCGCCATTTATATAAATCCTGATGTAGTCACATCAGAATACGATCTATACAGCCTTAATTATGTCCAAACAGACCATCAAAACGACGGGCAGTTATTACACAATATTATGTCACTTTTATTATTGTAACGATGTCTGAAATTGGACGCCGACGTCGGAGTCCGTAATGAAAAGTGATTTTATCGTTATTTACGACTTTATGTGGACGGAACTTAATGTTTATCTTGTTTTATCCTAATATTGTCACCGAAATATAGGCTTTTATCACTCAAAATTACTTCCTCTATTTTAGTTTTAAAATCAATGGTTTGTAATTTTTATTTTCTCTTCCGGTTTGTTTGTTTTTTGTATGTGTAAGTGGCCAACACTGGTGTCAGATTTTTTATGCTGCCTTATGCCTTTTTTTCTCTTCCGGTAAAAACCCGTCTTCCCAGATATAAGATCTAGGATGAACAACTTTTCTGCATTAAAATCCCTTTGCTTAGTATCATCGAAAGAATGTGTCTCGAAATCATATTTCATGATACTTTTTATTAGGTTTTCTAACGCATATTTTTTCTTGTATATTTCTATAGCAAAAAACGTATTAAATATTTATCATATACTATAGTGCTTCTAAAAAGAATAAACCACGAGAAAGCGATATTCTAATTAAATATCGTCGAAATCGTTTATTCATAGTAAAATAATACAAAAATAAAAAAATAATGATTAAACTAAACTATAGCCAAAAATAAATTGGAATTATAAATACCAGTTGCCTAAACTTACAAATGAAAACCTTATTTTTATGGCTAGACGGAAAGCAACTGCATAATAAAATACGTCATATAACAGCAGCCAGGTACCAAATATTGACAGTGGATGATTGCGACGGCGATCCCCTTAGCAAACCAGGAATTAAAACGGGCCTAAGATTTTTGCAGAAATTAATCTAAAGCAAAAGCATGTTAAATATAATTCTCTAATACGGTAGTGCTTATAAATTAATAAAATCTGAATTAAAATATCACTTAACTTCCGAGAGAGAGATATTCCCATGAAATATCATCGGAAGTATTTATTTGTAGTTTTAAAATAATAAAATAATATATCTTAAAAAACAAAATTGTGATTATAAATACCAGTTGCCTAAAGTTACAAATAAAAACCTCATTTTTATGAGTAGGTAGAAGCAACTGCATAATAAAATACGTCATATAACAGCAGCCAGGTACCAAATATTGACAGTGGATGATTGCGACGGCGATCCCCTTAGCAAACTGCGAATTAAAACAGGGACGAGAAAAATTAATCCTAATGCGATTTTAATGAAGCCCGAATGGACGAATGGATTGTTTAGCCGCGGGTTTCGTTTTGTACTGACAGGGAAATGAGACTTGTCTCGTCTCACATAATACTTGTTATACTTTTATGTCCATCTGGGACCAAGTCTGGATTGAGTTTCTTTCGGCGTATTCTTCTCACCAGTGGTCATTACGAAACGCTAGTAGTTTTTCGATTTTGCATATTAAAAATTAAAAATAAAAAGAAAGCAAAAAGTATGACGTTCAAAAAGAGATACGATTATCCAATTTTGAATAAAAATCTTTGACTTTCCTGTTTTTGAACTTGGGAATTATCTTATCAATTGTGTTAGCAAGATCCACAAAAGGCAAACTAGGGATGTCAATACCACTTGTGCGTATTGTACTGTTCAAAAATTTGAGGGATACCTCTGAATTCTTATTCGTTTGATTTTTTGTGTGAACAAAGTATACAGTACATCATCATCATCATCATCAGGTCTTTCTAGTCTCCACTGCAGGAGCACGACCCTCTCTGTACTACCAGAGCCATATACTAGCCAGAGTAGTCAGAGGATTAGGCCTACACTCTCCACGCTGGCCAGACGGGTTGGAGAGGTATCTTTGATGTTAATAAGCTTTGTTTAGCTTGTGTTTCCTTAGTCGCCTTTTACGACATCCACGGGATGACTTGGAGTGGTCCTATTCTACTCTGCCGGGAACTACGCACTATACAGTACGCTTCTCATTATATGTATTATATGCTCATTATTTTTGCAACTACTTAACCTGTGTATGTGTTACATCTTCTACACTTAAAAGGAATAGGTATATGTTTTATACTTCAAATGAATGAAATAAATACATCTACAAGGTAAGTTGTAAATACCACAAATGAACGTAGCTATCAAGCAGTAAGTTCTTGTAGAGTCTAAGCTCTCTCACGAACATAAGAAGCTTTGTCAAAGTATTTCCTACACGTGGCATCTCATAAAGGCTTTAGAGGTAAGGCCACATACATCGGCGCTGAACATTTTGCACGTATTAGGCGCTCAAGCCTAGCGAAAGCATATTGAAGCATAGACAAGATAAAATGTAATAATAATTAAGCCTCAGTATTGCACAAAGACGCACGCCTTGGCATCGAGTACAAAGCACACAAGCGCTGAAAATGTACACCTGAAGTCTGTGCTCGCTTTTGCATTAACGAATGCGGAAGCGGCGCTGTGCATACAGGACGCGTTGCACCCCCTCCCATCGACCCCCCACACCCCCTCCAGGTCCTTGCATCCCGCTCCCACCGAGCGCCTCCAGCTGCAAGCCATGTCCCACCCGTGCGTTCATTACCTTCACGCGGAGACCCAACAATTCAAGTTTGCTTTCCGCCACACAATCTCCGAGCAGACAGACTAGACCATACACCGGCCACTCGAATAATAAAGATGCAGGAATTAACCCGTCCGCATTGAAAAAGCGGAAACTAAGTGAAGCTATCTCGTCGTGAATGGAGGTAATGCCACGCGAGCACTCATACAGCGAATGAAAGAAACTCGTCGGGGCTTGTTGGCATAGGGCGAATGTCAACCGCGGAATAAAAACAGTCAACAGATAAATGCAAACGATCAACACGAGAACTGAAGAGGCAGCTGAAAGCGTCTGTTTGCTCCGCAAACATGCATCCGAATCTATTTTCTGTTTCGGAATCTTGTCGTTGAAGAATATCTCTCGCGAGAATCAATAAAGCGTCCGCACTAAATTCGCTCTCGCCCATAAAATATTCAATTACGCATAAGCACACATTTGCTAAGGCCAACAACGACCACGCGGCACCCCCATTAAAGACGCCTAAGGGCCATTTAATCGGTCAGTGGATGTAAATTTGAAGCCCCAAAACAAATATCCCGAAACTAATAAGGAAACGAAATATGTAAATCGTCTGCCATATTGTTTCGCAAGTGAAATCTTCCTTTAATCTTATAACAAATCCGTGTCCAAATGGCCGGTCTGGGCCGAATTTGAATATGGAGGGTCCGCTTAAGGGTCAGGTCTAGCTTGTTGCGGTAGGAAGGAAGCAAATGTATGCAAGACACGCGCCGGCGAGATAGCGGCCGTAATGTTGTCCTATGCACATATTGCATCAAATTAGTTGTCGACTTGTAAACAAGGAGGAGGAAAGTAAGGCTAAGACGTAGCGGCGGTAGTTTGCATGGATATGAGAGGCAATATGGGGTCCGCAGCTGCCGGCTGTACTCATTAAGATGTTTTATGGTCGGCTCGCCGGACCGTGTTGCCAATTTAAGATATTTCTATGCGGGACGGCGCCACGCTAGTTCGGCTTCCGATTAGGGGATTAAAGTGGGCCTTTAAGGTATTAGCGTAATAATTGCGGGTCCCATTATGCGGTGAGCATTGTCCCCTAAATTCTGTTCCTTAGTGGCCGATTACAACGCGGATATAATAATGTGTAAGATTCCATTTACTCTGAATAGAAATAAGCGGTACTAAAAGTGCATTAGAAAACAACAAAGTCAAATAAATTTGGCTCTGCCGTACCACCTATGTATCCCCGTTGGAAGTAAATCAAAGGGTGTTGAAACTTTACACCCACTTAAAGCCGGACACAGTAATAAAGCGTCGAACTTCGCCGACCCTGGACATCAAATGGGCCACCCCTATCGCATTTTGTGCCGAGAAAATTAAGAGTTCTAATGTTTAGCACGTGGATACTAGATATGAAGGTATCTATTGAGCATACCATTATAGTAGTGTATTTCAATATTAAGCAGTAACGCGATTTTAAAAACAAAAATATAAGTAACTAACAAACAACTTGATATCATATTAAAAAAATAATTATACTTAGCTTACAATTAGTTTAATTATTTTAATATTCTAAGTTCATTTCTAAGAATGGAACGTAAACATTAGGTGAAGGCCTACAAACTTCAAGTTTTAAATATAGTACAGAACTTACTCCCGGAGGAAAGTTTCATGTTCATTAAGCTTGAAGTTCAAGCTAATAATCAAGCTGTGGTTTTGTATTTCATTCACAGAATAGCTATCGCATCGCCAACTAATTTCGGTCTGTCTGGTAGGGTAGCCAATGTTGGTCTTCGTTATATACCCGGTGAGCGATGTGTCAATAAACGTGATTCTATCATTTTTTAGCTGTTTATGTCCCACTGCTGGGCAAAAGCCTCCCCCTCAGTTTTCCACGGAATCCTATCCAGCGCCGTAACTTGATTCTTTCATTAATTTATCTAATTTCAAATACAGTATTCGAAACGCTAGTATATTTTGATGCTCGTCAAGCGGTCAAAAAGTAAGGTCCATAACCGAATTGTAACGGGTTCAATCCCATTGCTTCTGAGTTCGTAGAAAAATCTGACTCGTGTAACTACCACCTGAGCTTCCAGTGATTGAAAATTCCGTAATCAATTTTTCAACACTGGAAGTACAACTTGTTTGTAAATCAAATTAGGCTTTGAATAAAAATACAATTTACCTACAAAAAACACAGATCGATTCTCAACGGGCCCGTGGTGCAAAACATTACGCCCTCTTGAAAACTGTCGCCTCATCTAAATCAAGGGGAGTCACCGAAGTTCATCTGTCTGATTCTCGCAGGTTTTGCGTTTCAAAGCCAAGAGTCCCATCTGTAATTATTCATCCGAACTGACCAGTAGCAGTGTCAGGTTATGGCTAAGCACGGCACTTGTGATTAGATGTCCAGAGATAAGTATTAGGGAGATTAGGCATTTTGTTACAAGCTCTTTGATTATTTCTATAGATTTTGGCTGTGTGGTTCCCGTAAGAGTAGAATAGGACCACTCCAAGTGTTCGCGTGCATGTCGTAGAAGCGAAGCGAAGCGAAGCGAAGCGAAGCGAAGCGAAGCGATTTAAAGAACATAAGTTAAACAAAGCTTATAAAACATCAAAGATACTTCTCCAACCAGTCTGACCAGCGTAGAAAGTGTAGGCCAAATCCTCTGATTGCTCTTGCTAGTATATGGCTCTGGCTAACATATGGCTCAGATAGTACAGAGAGGGTCGTGAAACTAAAAAAGATCTGATGATCATAATGCTGCCTTTGTAGAAAACCTACATTTGGATGGAACACTTTATCTCTTGTATTGCCTCCTCTACCTTTCACTGTTTATTCTTCTGTCATACGAGGCAACTAAACGCACTAATTTTTACGCTAAAGACTGCAACCAGAAAAAGAATATTTGCAAATTAGTTTTAAATACATAATAATATTCTGTCATGGTTGAG
This sequence comes from Rhodophaea formosa, assembly GCA_963082605.1. Taxonomy (NCBI): domain Eukaryota; kingdom Metazoa; phylum Arthropoda; class Insecta; order Lepidoptera; family Pyralidae; genus Rhodophaea; species Rhodophaea formosa. Next base: position 4,421,810 of record OY720216.1, on the reverse strand, counting down.
TTGAAGCTCCAATTCTGAGGATGCAACTAGGCGCATTCTAAGATGTGCAGAACGAGCATTAGCCCGCGACTTTCACCACAAAAAATAAACATCAATAACATCGTATTGCAAGCACTACTTCTTCTCCCAACATCTGTTTTGTTACAGCCAAAACATTCTGGGTCAAAATTGAAACAAATGGAACGTCCACCCTTCCGAACGTCTTCATTAATCACACAATAACTCTTGTGATCTCAATCCAGTCCAATCGTACGCGCCATTTAATTTAATAAACTGTCAAAAAGCTGTCGGCACCTGTTAGTGTTTACAAATGGACCGGACATACGTTCCCGCTTCGGTTTGCCGACTGGGGGGTGCCAATTCACACCCCCATGATGAATTCACCTTTTATTTTGTCCCACTTGAATCGAGAGTGATTTTTGAGCGTGAATGGGCAGCGGCCGTAATTTGCTACTGACAGGACGAAATGCACTTTGAAAGCTATAAAGGGCCCAGACCAAACTCAATCACTGCCCTGTTGCTATTTTATTGTTTTGCTTCGAAAAGCTTTGCAGACTGGTATATGAGAGTTTATTTGTTCACATTATTTATATGAGAGAGGGTGAATGCTATGCAATATAAAGTTTTATTTAACGAGTTAATAATCTTTTGTTTATAAGAGAAACCTAGACAAACGAATTTAAAACAAATATTGTTCGAAAACATGCCTTCAGTTGAGACGCCTTCAAACAATAATGAGCAACATCCAACGTCGTCTCGTCCTGCATAATTGTCTTTTAAATTCCTGTAACTCGATGCAATCACGGTGCGAAACCATTTAAGTTCCGCAGACGAAGTTTACGTTAGCAATATTCCACAACAAGACTTAACAGAATCTTGCGGACCATTTTATCAGTGCCCCTCGCGAATAGTTGGCAGACTATAAATTATTTAATAATCCTCGGGCCGGCCCTGCACTTAATCAGGGCATACATTCGGCGGAGTCACCTCTTTAGAAACAATTAATTCGACCCGGATCGAGCTCTGCACTTACAAGATGTCATTGCGGTCTGTTGGTGTTTATTGGTATAATACTACTGAAGTCATTAGAAAATTTTAAAAATAATATTAATTAAGATAATTTAGACAAAAAAGCGAACCCACCTGCTTGACTCACTTAAACGTTGGTCATCCAAACCGTCATAATTGAAACATGATTATACACAGTGGCGGCTCCCCCTTAAGTGCACTCGTGCGGCGCACTACCAGTTTAAGCTTAAATATATATACAAAAATATTACATAAATATAAAAATAAATAAGCAGTTTTACGTAAAAATATATTATTTTTTTGTCAAATGATAATCAGTCATGTATGTAACATTATAAGTATTATTTTCGCTTGACAAAATATTTTGCCGTGCGCCCGCTCCTAGCGCACGCAGCGAGCCCATACAGGAGTGCTATTTTTGAACGCGTGACGAGTGATTGACGCGAGTGTTTCCAAAAGGTTTCTTATTAGGTATCATACATTAAGTAATGTAAGTAAAAAATGCCTATCTAAATAAAAGAGAGAATTATTTCTGCATATAGAAGTTATCCATATTGTTTAGGCATGATTTATGATGTGCACCACCAGGTCTTTGAGTCACGAGCCGCCACTGATTATACTCGTACAGCATGTAAAATCACCCTTGACATTCTCGGAAAGGGGTGATTCTGAACGTCAATATGAACAACTACTACAATTTAAAGGTAGTTATAACTTCTACAATGGACCAATGCTCTAAACTCAATTTAGTTTTTGACTTTTCCATACAAATTGCCCGGGAGATTGTACACTTTTTAATTAAGTTTACCTACAGCATTGATGCCAGAGCAAAGTTGTTCCTATTGACGGTCTGATCCATTTAATGGTATGTCAAGGGTCAATTTATACGCTGCATATGTATATCTTTTCATTTAGTACGAGTAACATAGTTAACTCTCATTTCTCTCAAAAGATAAGTCGTTTTTCTAAACAATAAAAGCAATTTGTGATTAATGCGTCCCGAACTCTTCATTTGTCTCATATGCCTCGTCTCGATTTTGAAATGTGTATATTGTAATTTCTGCGATCATATGTCCATGTCCATGACATGTCACGTCTATGAAATAGTGTATTTTTTAAATATTCCGGCACACTGTCCGTTGAGTGACGCTTTTGACTGTTTTATACAATCAATTTCACAAAGAGCAGTTTGCAGCAAGATCCAATTTTCAAATAAAGCTGAACTGCTAACAGAAAACCACTTTCCAAATAAATTTTTAATATTTTATACAGTGAATTCCAAAGTGCCATTCAGAACATTGCATTAAATTTTGCTATTAATTTTCAGGGCTCCGTACATTTCAAAGCTATCATTTGAATCTCAATATTGGGGGTATTAACAACTATTCATAATTCTACTCTTCTTCTATTTAATAACGGAACACGCAAAAAGAGCACAATGGCATAATGGGTTATAATGAAATTCGGCGTCTAGATATATTATTTATTCACACAAATAAAGTAAAATTTACGAGAAATCCGGATGCCATAGGTACTATTTCAAATATTAGTGATTAGCTGACTAGTTTTGCTACGTAGCATTGAACACTCTGCCAGTGCTTGTCTCGCATGGTGGTGGTGGTGATGCTTCCGGTCCCAAGCTCGGGTTAAAGTGGATGGTTTTTTCAATGTGCTAAACACTCTTCATGGTAAAAAAGAACCGCGCATCGCTTAAAACCACGAAGAAGTCGGTATGGAATAAAAAATAAACGAAATCGCTTCCTGAAGAGACTAGGCAAGAAAACATCTTTGAGACGGGAGGCCAGATACATAGCGGAAAGGAAAAAGGTTGTAGAGGAGGCTAAGACTCATAAAGGGTTGTAGCACCCAGGAAGTAAGTATTGAACACTATATATGTGTGTCCGACTCACACTTGGCCGCTTTTATTTGTCCTTTCCGACAGAGTGTCCATAAAAGGTTTTCAATTAATACTGGCCGCTACTGATTTGATTATTTTATCTTGTAGAGCAGATAGGTAGGTACATACGTGTAACATTGGGGAGAGAGGAAAATTATTTTTACGGTTAATTGTCTGGAAAACTGAAAAGTAATTGGGGCTTTAATTGTTAAAGTTGATTCAGCTTACTGACGGATGTTTTTGAAGTTTAACTTTAGTTTAAGTTTACTTTTTATAACCCCCAATTACGTGTTGTTATTTATAAGAAGGTAACAACTAAATAGTTCTTTCAAAGAAGATATGTTTATGAATATTTCATAAAGGTTTAATGTTACCCTTTTTTCAATTATTTTTGCTTTAATATATAATGACGATCATCAGTGCTACAAAATAAAAAGAATAGCCACGTCATAATAATGACGCTAAAATGTCGTAGATATCTTCCTTTTAGCGTCATATAATCTCAATTAAAAAGTCCACTGACGGACTTTCAGCCTATGCGTCCCTAAAAATCTATAAAACCACAGTATACTTCTTGCTATCAATGACTACGACTAATCTAGATCAAAAAGTTCTCAACGCCAAAAAAATCTGAAGTTTCCCTTACACTAAAAGAGAGACATAAAAAAACTTGTTTCATCGCATTTTCCCGCTCATTCAACCATCAACTCGGGTAAATCTCCATAAACTCTGATACTAATGAGTTCGTAGCATTCCAAATAAACACTTGCCGTAATAGACGCTCTAATAACATGTGGGATAAACACGTTTCTCGATAAAAACAACCTATAAAGCATGGACTATTGATTGCGTTTGATTGAGGATAGGATTTTGAATTTGGTTAATTTTAATTATATTGTTTTAATGCTCGGTATATTATAAAAATAAAAATATGTGATGAAAAAGTACTCATCTCAGATAGTATTTGCTGTGTTTTGAAGTAACGGTGGTATGTTGGGATCACACCTTATAGGGCGTTAAACTAAGGGACGTGGGTTCGATTCCTATCAGTAGTTTCATCACATACTTTCAATTTTGGCAAGTTTGTTTCATGATTTTTACTTGACTCGCTCCTTTACAGTTTCAGTCTAGTTTTGGTCTCTAACTGCGTTTGCAGTTATAGTACCACAACTAGTAACAGATACTACAAGTAACTCATTAGAGTTAAACGACTCCGTTTTATAGGCATAGAATTTGGAAGAGTGTAGGTTATTTACAGCAATGTTATGTGTAAAAATAATAAAAATGTTTTGAAGAAAGATAAATATGGTTTTCTTGTGACCGGTCACACGGTCACACTTGTGATGGTACAAGAAGTAAACCTTTGATCCAGACTTCCGCAAGCTGAAGAAAATTTAACATTGTAATACCTAATACATACAGAAACAGAGAGGTTTACGTTTTATTTCATCCTTCTGTTGAACCCAAGGTTAATTTTAGCGAAGTATCACTTGCAAATAAGTTTAAGATGTGATATTACCGACATTAAACCCGATATCCTGCAGTGAAATCGGTATGGCTTCACCGACGTACAACGCATGGCGACTACAGAAAGTTATCATGCAGACACACACATTACCGATCAAATATTTAGATCAATATTTTCGAGATTATCGTTGATATCAGCTACCCTGTTATAATCTATTATAACATATTAACTAAGTATCTATACTTATACAGATATACGTCCAAATCTTTATCTGTAAAAGCTTACACATATATTAATATGTAAAATACGGGTCACTCACGTATGAAGTCAGCTACAGGCCGACATGTTTCAACCTCATCCGGAGGTCTTTCTCAGGGCGAATGTGAACCTTACACATATATAAACTACCACGCTTTTTTCTCTTGCGGGGTAGACAGAACCCAGGTCTAATTAACCTAAAGGCCAAGTTTATTATGTTGTGAGCTTGTAGGTGAGGGCGGAATCAAGATACTGATAGGTCGCTAGCTGTATATTGATATGAGTCCTTGCACCCATTCCCTCGATCGGATTTTACGATCTGCGCGGGAAGTAACTGGCACATTTTATTTTTTTCTTTTCTTTTAGACCAGCGTGGAAAATAATAATATAGCTTAGCTAAATTTGTGTGATATGTAGTAAAAGTATGAATTCAAGAAATTCAAAGTGTTTTATCTGTTACTCTTTTAATTTGCAGCCAACGTCTGTTGCTCGTGTGTGGTCGGACTAAACAGACATCTTAATGATCGAATACAGTTCAACGTAAACAATTTATTAGCCACAATCGACTCATCGCGATGCTACAATCGAATTCATTCGATATTGAAACAGATTCGCTGAACGATTCTCGGTTTACAGTAGTATCGATTTTAATTGCGATTTGTGAGAAACAGTTGTAATGCCAAGTCTTTGGTATTTCCTTTCGTTACTAACCGAGATGAATAAGTGAAATGATTTTTGGATCTGTGTAACAAGATGTTTGGCAAAAAGAGAAATCATTTAATTTAAGCTAGAAAAAATATTTTCTGCAGAAATGTTGCTATCGACAGAAATGATTAACTAAAAATAGTAATTTTCTAAGACAAATTGACTATTGACCAGTGACAGAGATGCCTAGAAGCCTTAGCTTATACTTATATAAAGTCTAGACGCTATTAGCCTACAAGCGTAAAAGGAAATTGTGTCCAATGCATAGACTATGATGCAAATGATAGCTAACGTTGGCATAAGTTTTATTTTTGTTAGTAAACTCATTTATTTATTCACATATTAATACAATATTCACAACAGCTTCGTGAAAATGGTAAAGTAAAATCAGTCAAAAATACCTCCCCTAATTGTACCCGGTTCAAAGGTCCCCATTAGGTATGCTTGCTGCGTTTCCTCTTTGAATTGCTATGGACAGCCTCTGAACCAGGTACCATCCGGTCAGGTCATCCATAAGTTGACATGGCTCATATGCTAATACAAAGCTGTCATTGAGAGAAGTAATGAAAACTAGGTCAGTTTTTTTCATTCTTGAAACAAAGGTATGTACAACGGATTATAGATATGTGTCTGTATGCAGTCAAAGCTCAAAACATTAACTTTTTTTATTTTTTTACCACTTATTCGTTATGTTTGAAAGTATGCAATATAGTTCTAATAAACGAATACATTTTTGGGTAAACAGAACAACGTAGATCCATATTATAAGGTAGGTACATAGGTATTATATTTTATTCATATTGGTACCATGCTTGATGATCCAAGAAAACCGGATGTAGTCTAAGTCTTAAGTGCTACTTAGTACATTTATTAGATTTCCTATTCCCTGCAATGCTATGCTTTTATGTCATAAAATAATTTCCTTATACCTGAGTTCATAGTTAATTCTAACCTCCTGGAGATTTTCTCGAAAGAGCATAGTATAGTTTTATAATAACAAAAACTCTATTAATTATTGTATTGTCTTTTACAATTAAAATACCTATTACAAGTAAAGATTTGTGTAGCAAATCTATATTATAAATTGTATTTTTGCGTTATAATTTGTAAAAACAGAGCTAATTATTACGTGTCAGTTTGCAATCAAATTATTAAACATTAGAAAATTACTTTCATTCAATATATAACGTAATAGTATACAGCTTTCTCGTTAGGCACCTAATACATTTTGGTTAACAAAACAGAATATTCTGTTAATTCTCTATGTACTGTAATTATTTCAGATCAAAGACCCGTAAACACAATTCTCTGTTGTTTCAAAAGGGAGTCTACTAATAAAATCACTTAGCATCTCCCCTTTCGAAATACTTTCGTTACAGAATGAGTTACGAATTAAACTCTTGACTCATTCTAACTCGCTAAGTCGAAGAAAATCCCTGTTTTTGTTTGTTTCTATAATTAAAACGCGACTTAAACACTTTGCTGATAATTATAATTCCGCTTGACTACGTCACTGTTCCGGTGGGCCGGATTAAGAAGTACGTAAGTATTTACGGAGAGCATGAATTTCTGGTTGGTTCTGACAATTTTCTTTGAGAAAACAAAGAATTGTTGTTAATACTGCAGCGTGACTCACTACTCGCCGGCGTGGCGTGGCGTAATGCGTCCGGCTACATACCAGTACCTAACAGAATTGTTTCACTATGTTTAAAAGATTTCTGAAGCCTTTGCGCCTTTCGTTAGTGGTAGTTCGTTGTCAACCTAGAGTAGAGTAAGATATATTTTATCAGCTAGCTATTAGACTTTGCTATCAAGTCCAAAAATCAATGTTTAGAGCAACCTCCAGATTGTCCGGCAAAGCGTGCGGCCAAGAGGACCGAGTGCGTATTTGTTAGTACTGCAAAACTGCAGCGTGACTCACTGCCCACCGGCGTGGCGTGGCGTAATGTGTCCGGCACATACCGGTGACAAAATCTTTCATTATGTTTAAAGGATTTCTGAGGCCTTTACGCATTCAGAAAGTAAGCAACCGTTACTTGGTTATTCAACCTACAGTAGAGCAAGATATATTTTCTATTCTGGTTTTTCTAATCACACCTAAGCTTCCCACTTCGATGAATGAAGATCCATTGTATCACTCATAATCTAAATAGGCTCTGTAGGAGACCGTACGTAAAAAAAATCTGTTTGAATACTAAAATGTATTTAAAGCTGAGGGTATATACAAAAAGTAGAGTGATTCATGATACAACTTTCGGACTATACGGAAAAACATGAGAGTTGCTGCTTTCCAAAAACTTTGCCATATTTTTTTCAGTTCGAGTCTTCAGGCTATGGATGCAAATCGCGGCCCATGTGGCACATATGAGCTTATCCCAAATAATATTATAAATGTGAAAGTGAGTTTGTTTGTTTGTTACGCTTTCACGCCGTATCTACTAAACTGATCATCATGAAATTTTGCATACACATAGGTTCGGGTACTGAGAAGGACATAGGCTATAAATCACGCGGGCGAAGCCGCGGGTAACAGCTAGTAAAATATAAAATACAGCTGTCTTTCTAAGACTTGCGCACACACAGGAAACACCCAAAGCTGAGGACCGTCCTTCCTGGCGGCCCTTTGGTGATGCCCTCAACTTGTAAGGCGAACTTAATGGTTGAGGACACTCTGCCCTCACCTCAAGTAGCAAAAGCTCGCTTGGAGCTAGCTACAAAGATTTAAAAAAAAATGATTCAACCATGATGTTCCTTCCCCTAAGAAGTTTTGACGAGATTGTCTAATGGCTGTGGTGGCACTACGGTGTCGTGTTTCGGACCCGGCCGGCCGGCATATGGCGCGTGCAGTCAAATGCAGCGAAATTGACAATCGCCGTGTTAACATCTACACGAGTAATTTGAAACAATGTAGGCTTTGTATTACGTTGTTAATTAGAATCAATATACTGCCGATAGAGAATAGTAAGCCTGAATTGCCTTTTACAATTACTCGCGCACGATTGCGACCGATATTCAACAGCCTTTTAGTTACCGAACATCGTAATACGGTGATTGTATACCTAGCATAAAATGGGCAAATATAATACACCTATCACTAAAACGTTACTTTATCTACCTCGACGAATATTTTTACTTTTATTATGGACTGCGATTCAATAAAAGATGTGCTAGGTGTCGAAGTAGTGCGATAATGTGTTGCTATAAATATCTGTGTGAGTGCCAAATAGATTTAGATTTTGCTCTACATATCTATTTATTGTTTAGCACCTATTTATTTTATCTGTATTTCATTTCTCAAAGGTTGACTGGAAGAGAATGCTTTTAGTATTTAGTCCACCTTTAGCTTCTACGGCACAATAAAGATTTTTAAAATAAAAAATAAATAAATAAAATGGAGCTATTTTGTACGAAAAATGGCTTAGCTGTGAAACGGCCAATGATTATCCACCTTTTTCCCGAGTGTTTCTTGATAGTCTTCCTTCTAGGGTGACAATGTTAGATGTCATAAAACAGATTTCCAGTTAGACCGTTTCCACCAGAGGCTTTGCCAAGCGAGGGTAAAATAAAACACTATCAATTGCGCGACTTTTCCTCATGCGCTTCCTTGCTTCCCGAATCCCGACGCAGCTTGGTGGAAACCCCTAATTTTAATACCACCATTGCTATTTCCAGCATAATTAACATAGGTTTTGTAGCGTCAATACATTGCCGGTTCAATCTTATCATATCTTATGTTGCCACACCCAAAATGTGTACTTTTTATCTCATCTGCCTTTGTTAAATATAATTAAATTCTTCTCTGCTATAGGTATACCTACGCATACATAAAATAGGAAGATATGTTGTTATTTGAAGTTCACGTAATCCAAAGTTATAATTTCCGTACACCGTATCTCATTTGTGTTTCGATGTTCAAACGAAGCTTCCATGTTAATTATCAATACAATACATATGTGAGTAATTAAAAAGTTCATTGCTTGCCGGATTCCCCTGAAACTTGGCTCACCTTATTACAACGAAACGTCTAAAATATACGCTAACATTTTCACATACAATCATAAATTCTAATTTAGCCGGCGTCTTGTTTCGCGTTCGGTTTTCCGACTCATTGTATGTAACTCCCAAGACATCGCTCCTTATTAGGGCTTCCAATTTCGGTAAACCCGGATCCCGGTATATCGAGATCGTGCAGTAATATTCAATCCCGTTTTACGCGAGATGTGAGTTTGGTAGTGTTTGTAAATTTTTATGCGGATGATTCGTCAGTCACTAATGCTATTACTATACAGCATTGTGACAAATAACTCAAACGAGTCCAACAATTCTATTATATACAAGAACTTATAAAGTATACTTCATATTTTTAATATTATTTTTAAGGAAAATTTTACAATTTCTTTAAACCGAATTAAATAATGTTAAACTAGATTTTGCCTTTTTACTTGTTTTTAATGAATATATGTACCTACCTTTCAAAAAACTAACTTTGGGATACATTATATTAAATGAGTTATAATTACTTATATTTCGAAATTGTTGGGCACCATCTAAAATGATATGCATAAACATCATTGCACATATTCCGAGATTCCACAAAGACGTTACGAGATTGTCATCCCTTCCCATATATACAAAATTAATTAGACGAAATCTCGTGCCCTGTAATATTTATTATTATTTCCGCTGTGCGAGCTTTTATTAGCGCTGTATTTATTGCCTTTTCCTTTATAATGAATCTGAATACTGTTGATTACCGTTCCTGTATGTTCCTTTGGTTTATAATTACAGTTGTAGTAATTACTAGGTAGGTTACATTGTGAACGGCTTTCCATTTCGTTATCTGGCTTGCTGATGGTTTGTTAAATTAAACGTCGTGTACGGAGCTATTTTCTTGATTACAACCGCCTATTTACGCCTAGATCGCAATGTTTTAATTTAGACTTAATCGTTACCATCCCTACGTCTCGACACAGTAACTACCATGTATGAATTAATCTAATTTTTTAAAAGGAAAATGAAAAGTAGGTTTTCAAAATACTCTTTAAATGCGTAATAATATTTTAGTCGTATTGTGAACCTATGAATTGCAAACTTTTTTGCATATGTAAATTTTTGCTATATTATAATAAATAAACCGTCAAGTGCGAGAAGGAACTGCAAACTAAGCGTTCGTTACTAATAAACATGTATACAATATTAAAATACAAAAACGGTCTTAAAACATTTTTATTGTATGGTCCCCTCTACCATTAATTTAATTTTGTTTTATTACGTGTTTCTATAGCGGCAATAATATATAAGTATATGTATCTAGCAGACCTGGCATACTTGATGCTACCCAAAAACAGGTTCTCAAACAAAATTCGAGTCTTCAAAAATAGATCCCTGAGACAAACGGACGGATAAATAGATATCAGATTCTTTGTAATAGTAGGCTTTTGTTTTATATTCCGTGGTAATAGGGACCCATTTGCATCCTTTGGGTAGAAAACTTTAAAAAGTAAGCAGTTGTTTTTGTAATAAATTATCCCTTAATTTATTTACCATCACTATAGAGCTTACCTTAACCTATTAGTACCACCCAGCCCTTATAGTGCTGGTGGAGAATATCTTAATATTAAATTAATTATAGACTTGGTGTTAGTTAAATCTTTAACGTTAAATTACTTTTGTAAATGCAGTTGACTGCAAATCAAAATAGCTTTACACGACCACAGTATGTTATTGCCATCTTTAAGTCGGATGCGAATAACTGCCGCCACGGGAACAACGCGTTCGCTCAGTAGAATCCGATGTAGACTGTATACGTGCGGCCGGAAACATTACTTAAAAATTTCAAATCTTCGAAAATTATGCTTTAATAGATATCTTATCTTCAGTCAGATGGATAGATAATAGAGTCTTAGTAATAATAGGCTTTTGTTTTATATTCCGTGGTAAAAGGACTCGTTTGCACCCTTTGGGTTAGAAACTCTTAAAAAAAGCGGCTTTTGTTACAAAACATTAACCCTTTGATTACAATCACTACCTACAAGAGCTAGGCAGTACTTACTAGGTAATTTAGAACTTAAATTAAATAAAGACTGCGTCAGTAAAACCTTTAAGGTTAAATTACTTCTACGCCCTCGGCGTGTTATTGCCACCTTTTAAGTCAGATGCGAATAACTGCCGCTACAACAACGCGTGCGCTAAGTAGAATCCGATGTCGGCCAGTGCGGCCGACGTGTCGATTGGCCGCCTTTTAAGAAAACTAAATCCGATCTATGTTGAGTAGTCCCTTACTGGGATACAGACGGTATCTTTGTTGTATTTCTTTAAAAATCTGTATAAAAATTGCTATTGGTTTTGATTAAAAGAGTCGTCGTTCGCTGTACGCTTCGCTTTTCTATTAATCGCTGGTTTGGTAGAGTAGTGAGGGTTGTTATAAATGTATCTATCATATGTAATACAAATAAATCTATCTTACACAATATTTAAATTTTTTGAAAGATTTGAGAATTGTTTTACAAATTTTTCAAACTAAAATCAGAAACTAGAATTTAATATGTTACCCGTCAAAAATATTTTTGGATGAAAGCAAACAATACAGAGAGAGTCTGTATCGTTTGTTTTCATCCAAAAACATTTTTATTAAATAAAAATTGGCTAAAATTGTTGATGTATTAGTTGGTGTTTGATGTCTCATTTTGAGCGTTAAAAATTATAACACTACGTATTCCAGAAATTATTTTTCCATATCTAAAGTAACTCATCCCTCCGTTGTTAGTCAACCTCAATATCTTCTCATCCAATAGCCACCCACTAAAATTGATGATCATTTGATTTAAATGCAAACAAGTTCATTTGTCTGGGCGCGTAATGAAGCGCAGAATGCGATGCGCGCAGGCGTGAGTAACTCAAATGATTAGATTTAGCCGACTGGTCAATCTCGTCCGGACTAAATCGAGAGGTCGGGGTTCGAAAAAGCATTATAACTCTTTTTTATGCAGTTGAGTTGGCAAATATTCGGTAAAAGCGATCTTTGTAATACGTTATGCTACGGATACACATGCTAGTTTTGAGCATGCTTTTAAGGGGGCACCCTAGGCACAGTAGCGACGCCAATCATTTTATTCCTAATACTTAACAAATAGAAATAAATTCAAGAATGTAAATCATATAAGCACTAGTAAATAACTTGAAGTATTTTTGGAATCATGTTTAAATATTATGAGAATCAGTGAGGCGTCGCTACTGTGCCTAGTGTGCGGCCTTAAGCATGGTACTAATAAGCATGCTTGTGTCCCATACGCGACCTGCACAGACGTGCTAAAAATAAGCATGCTTATTTGCGATATACTCAATGAATACTCTTCCCACTTCCACCTCCGCCTCAGGTTTTTGAGCATTTGCTCAAAACTAGCACGGAAGCATGCTACTAAGTAGCATGTGTATCCTTGTTGCAAGTATATAGCTACATAAGAATTAGAAGTGGGAATACTCGATAGATCAGTCTCTACTGCACTTAATGGAGAAGTCAAATTATAAAATCTCTTTTTATTTAATTGAGTTAAAGTAAAAACTCTCTTTCTTCCGTGAATAATAATTGTCACTTAAATAAGAAAATCTTTTTACATCATCAGACACTAATTAAAATTTATCATTTTCAAATCACTATAGTGTCTGCTAGTTATATCCGAAGCTCAGTCGGAAAACCCACACCCGCAGGTGTGTTATAATAGTAATTGCTCAAACAATCACAATTCCATTGCTACACCACTGCTCACACTAATGGTCGAAACTTTGAGTACCTAACGACTTAAGTTTGGTATTAATTCTATCTGTTTACATCTGTACGGACACGTGAGAGGCATACCATTCCAGGGGATGCGTCAAATTCTGGGGTAGCAGCCGTAGCAGCCGTAGCGACCGTAGCACACGTATCGGGCGTAGCGGTCACTCGGAAAATACGTCACGTATAGCGCGGGTAGCGGCATCCGATCTTCGATAAGAACTTCCATGTTCAATAATACGGAGGGGACAAGATAAATGGTTTACAGATCATTCACAAATACGTTGACAACATTCTACCAGACGATGCGTGTTGGTTTTCAAACACCAGATTAAGTAGGAACATTTTGGTGTATTGATACAAATTCAATTCATTGTAATGATGATTTACAATGCAGGTATAAACCTAGTGCAAACATTAGCTCCCACAAACTAGTATTTAAATTGATTATACAATTAGACTCATATGTCCTATTGTTTGTGGAAAAATAAGCATTTATTATTATTAATCTATGTCCTACTTAATAGCATATTGTTGTTCCTTCACAACAGTCGATCGAATGTGCACTCTTTATAAAATTTTCCCCTAAAACACGGAAGTGTTTAAAAAAGGAAGGATTGCTTAATGGAAAATTCAAAAAGAAAATTCGTACCACATTTCCTAAAAAGATCCAATATAAAGTATTGCCTTAATCAACGAGTTATTGAAAGATAAAGCAGCCAAAATAAGACCTAATTGGACACGAACGGTACAGCATGAAACAATTTCCCTGGCCATAATCGAACCTCAGACTACAAAGAAAAAAGACTACGAGCAACGTTCAAGTGTAAATATTTGGGCGGCGCCTACGAAAACTTGGCGCCGATAACTTGCAAAAAATCGTAATAAAAGATAACCTCAACCCTACCGCAATGCTGTGGTTCCGTACACGTTTAAAATCCAATTATCGTTGGCCTGTTATAGTTTTGTTGAGGTCTATATTTACACGGAACCGGGAAGGCATGTATTTTTTTTGTTCAATGATTTTTATTTAATTTTCTACTCACGTTGTCATGCAGCGGAGAATGCACTTTCTGAGCAAAGTAAAGTATTTAAAATATGTATTTCCGTGCACGCAATAATTTATCCAGCATGTAAATTTACCCTCAAATATCCCTCAAAAGCGTGACCACTGACCAGCCCGTCAAAATTATTAATTCTTCCAATAAGATCAATGGAAAAATGTCGACATTATCGCACACATGAACGTATGAAAACGGAGTATTTTTTTTAAGTTTTCCATTTTGACGGTTGATTCACTTTTTCGTAAGAATATCGGTGGTAAAATTACACGCTGTATTAGAAATATAATATATGTTAGACAAGGTATTTTTATTTGATAAAAACAATATAATTAACTATGACACTATTTTTTCTCTAGGGAACCCTAAAACTGGCGCAGGCAGTAATTGAATTCCGTACACGGAGTGTATCTGTGCCGGCATTCGACGCGCCCGCACGTCTTGCGGTCAGGACACTCAGGATTTGGCGTGTCGGGAAATATTTTTTGGTCTTTCTCGGCCCTGAAGGAATTGCCGGCATTTTTATGAGAACTCTTTCATCATTGAATTCCTTTGTAAGATATCGGCTGTGTACGTAAGAGTGTAATGATAAAGCTTCATTGTAATCTAGCATAAAATTTACTTATCGAAGAATTACATATAATGTTATTTATATGTCTCAAAATAGGGGTTTGAGTTACACAGTGCTAACTAGCAGAAAATAATTGGAAATAGAATAATTGATAATCACTCAGATAAAAAACTAACCTCAACCACACTACTGACCCATTTTTATGAACCATCAAAATTAACTTTTGTTAATTTTTGAGTTCTTTTAAACATCGGTTTATATATCGCGGAGTTATAATTAAAGTAGTAGCAAACAAAAAAACAAACCGTGTTGAGGAAAGCTTGAAATTAAAGTTTTTTTTTGTGATGATTTCTTAACCTTCAATTTATTCGAAAAAAGTGAGCATACTTATCTTTGTGAATGAATATTTACCAATACATAATAAAACTTATAATCTTACTCGTAGTTCTTCGCGATCTAATTGAAACTTTTTACTCCAAAATAACACAAGTACACTCGCAATGAAAATTAAATACATTGAAGTAAGTTAACTACATTGTTTTTCCACAGGCTGCGCCATTTCAATTAAAACTAATGTTTTCCAATTACAGAGTACAACTATGATCTATCGCTGAGTAGATCATAAACTAAATATTTACAGAAGCGACACTCGTCCAAGTCTACAAGACCACATACCTGAAGAGAGTAATGTATCGTTTAGCAACAAAAGCACACTTTGTAAAAAAATTGTATTAGCACGTATTTTAATTATTTTATTTTAATTATACCATTTAAACTAATGTGATATAATAAAAATAGAGGTATCCAAAACTATAGTCTGCTCTCGACATAAAGTAAAAATTAAGTCTAACAACGAGACACTCACGTGGAGTGTCTCGTTGTTAGACTTAATTTTAACTTCATGTTTGATAAGTACGTGGTTAAATTTTTAATCTGTAAAATGCTTTGACATTTATTTCGGCCAGTTGTTGCATGCCTGACGACTTTAAAATTTTCTTTTGCACAATACGTTAGTGCTTTTGCCCTTCAGTCGCATCTTACGACGCTATAAAAGACGTATTTAGCATACTCTAGGCCAACAACTACGCGGTGCATATAAAGTGTCTTTACTGTTGATACCTAACTAATACGTGAGTAGATGCGAAATGCATTATGATTTGTGCCGAAGGGGAGCTTGCACCGAGTGCGGACGTTTGATACGATTGTCCGGCTGTTGCTCGATTTCATTTGAATTTGATCACTCGACTGTCCGATTCGTGATAATGTTTGCAAATGGGGAATAACTCTGTCTGTTATTGCACTAGTTGATGAAACTATTACAATTGAATTGATTCAGAGAGATGATTTATTTAACAAAGGTCGAATACTGGTAAATGTCTAAAGATGCATAATTGCTTTCCCGACTGCGTAGGTTTTTATTTTTAGTAGCTCTTGTACCGGAATTAGTACTGGCCAAATCCTCGGACTGCTCTGGTACTACAGAGAGTGTCATGTTTTCGCTACGGAGACTAAAAAGCCGCAATGATGATAATGCTGTTCCAGTTTTATTTGTTGCTTAAACCGAATACTACTGTAATATTCTTCCCAATATAGTCATTATATAGTCAAATCCCTTAGGTGTTACTTAGGTAACCACTTCACAATGCGTTTAAGACATTAACCTAACAGGCTGGTAAAATATTAAAGTAAGTCTAATTGCCAGGTCTACATAAGGCGACGCATATGATGCATATTAATATATAGTACACTGTAGGAGTGTCACGTCATTACTATCAATGTTGACGATTGCAAAAAATTTAAATACATTGTAGGCTGCAATTCTAATCGGATTATCACAGACACTTATAAAACCGACGTGAGACATTAAACAAAGTGTCCGTGTCATCGTTCCATAAAAATAAGGATATAATGATAACTTCTAACAAACGAGCATGCATGACCCAAGACGGCATGTTAGAGACTAATTAATATCGAAGTAATTTTCTGTTGGATAAAAGGCCCTAGTACAATTAATTACTTGTCGACACTGTCAAACGGTCCTGCAAGGAAAGTATCTGTTCCGTTACGAAGTAGGGAACTAATGATGACCCTTTGCAACTTGTAAACTAAGGACGAGAACTTAATGTTTATGCTGTCACTACTCTTAGCTGTAAAGGGTATTGGTGTATTATTTTGATCCAAATATTAACCCTTTCTATGTCCATAATTGTAACATAATAGAAAAAGTATTATAGTTTTCCTTATACGTTGACCGACAGAAAAAATAGTAGTAAATTATGTATTAGTTTATGTTCTTTTCTTCTTTCGTTGTAGCATATTTCTCCGACAACATTAAATATGCACGCACAACCAAATAAAATTATTCGTAGACCTGTTTTATTTTTTAATTTCTAAACAATATAACTTTTTTTCATTAAAAAAACAAACAACTATCTATTATCTAATTTTCATGTACTTTTTCTACGCTATTTCTGCTATTACACTTAAGTTTCTCTATATCTATTTTTACACATGCATGTTGGAAACTATACATGGTACATGTAAGTTTACGTTTAATGCCTATTTATTTTTTAACACAACAATGTTTGCTATTTCTTCACATAATGGAAATTTTATGATGGTAGAGGCATTGATGTAGGACTGTATTGCATTAAACTAATTTCCTAGAATTTCCACAAACAATAACAGTTTGCAATATAATTTTTGTCTCAAAGTTGTGCAGTTCACTCCATCATTTTGATTTATTCATTTATAATTGAGTGAGACCAGCTAGTTCCGCCAGGGGTCGGTAGGGGCGCCTCCTTCATTACTGAGGATGTGAGAGTTACTAGGGTGAGCTAAGATGACGCGGTTCCTTGCCCTCAATTCTAAGTTTTAGTTACAATTATGATGCTCAACGTAGGATTGGTCACGTATTTACTTAATATTCAATAGAGTTCAAAGACGATTTTTTTAAACATTTTTATTTAATGCACATTTAAGTATACTCTATGCTAGAAATGGACTTTGATCACATTTTATTATATATATATAAATGATATAAGATAGATATTTTTGCACCAATGAAATGATTTTCTGACTTTCTTAAATTTGAGTAAAACTTGAGATCAAATCTTAACAGAGATAAATAATTCTCATCAAACGGCATTTTTAACTCGTTATGAATACAATAAACTCGACTCGAGGAAAGGATAATAAAATTATAGATAGATTTGAAGTGTGTAACGGTAGAAATAATAACAATTATTCATAATAATACTTCGAACGAAACTTAAACTTTTTTTAAATCAATGAAACATATACAAACGGATATGCAATCTTTCACAGTGAACTTCGCCACAAAGCTCTGCACGAAATCCAGCATTTTACATATGAATTTAATTTGAAATGAGTCGCAAACCCTCGTCCTGATAATATCTGATACTGCTCCCCGCCCCACCCTCGCATTCGTTACCGAAGGAGTCCGTATAATTCTCATTGTGCTCAAGATTGCGTAATTAAATAACATGTACCCGTAATATCAAGACGTCTTGAAAGGGTTCCAATGGGAATGTAACGCCAATTATGCGAACATTATGTTCGGAATGGAGGGTTATCGATGCCTGTTTTCGTGTACCTTTGTATAAGGAATGTGATGTACACACATGTAATTAACGTTTCATCTTGCGTATCTACAATGGACTACTATATCATTCATTTCTAACTCTTGTGTGAGTGATTTACGTCCTTTTACGACATTAGGTACCGCTTTCTTGCTAGAATGTTATAGAGCTCTATTTTCAGATAAATAATTCTAGAACGATGATTATTGAATGTTTATGAACAATCTCAGTTGATCATAATTATATCCTAATCAAAAGTTACCTGTACAATATTAATACTAAACTAAGTTTCAAGTTATTTTATTGAATAGTACTCAAGAATCAGAAAGTTCCTTATAACATAGTTTGGCACACATAATGCATACCCGACACTTAGTACATTTATACTCTAAGCTTAGAACACATAGAACGTATACACGCTTTTTATTCCTTCACATATAGAAAGCTCATTAGCTTTCTAAAGGTGAAAAAGTATTGAAATTGGTTCCTTAGTTTCGGAGACTTTTTAATGCAAACAAACAATAAAATCTTCCCTTTATATAGTAATTAGTATAGAGGTCGCAGATATTGTATGTAATTTGGACTCCTGTTCTAACTTACGACAATCGCAGCGCAACATTGTATTACCTAGAGATACATTGCAAACACTAAAAGTAAGGGAATAGTGGTGCTGATATAAACTATTTACACAATGGGTCATACTGCAGTCTGGACAGCATTAATTCATCGTTAATGAAACCATGTTCACGAGATGAGGCGATATCAACTATTCAATACAATATGAATGCCTGTACTCGTTGATTAGAGCGCTATTCCAATTTTCATGGAGGCCCGATCGCTTCTGATTGATTGCTATAGCCTAGTCATAAATCATTGAAAGTACAGAAGTTTATCAACAATTTATATTTGAGATACCTTAAATGCAGTAAGTCTTTCAAAAGCAAAATTACAAATTGACTGCCCGGTCATACGCATTATAACATATTCGGTCAGTCAAGAAACTGAAGGTACTCTACTTTTAATCTCTTGAGGTATTTGGAAACAACGATGAACTATAAGTAATTCACATAAATGTATGAAATTTATATAAAAAAACACTTTTCTTTTTGGTGAGTGTAGCGACAATTAATTGCTTTAGAAAACTATTAGCTTAACATTTTCATGTTAACTTAAACAGACACAATGTAAAGAAATTGGTGTCTACAAGCGGATTAGAGATCAGAGTTGAATATAAATGTTAGAATAATTGCGCACTGAGATAAATTTTATTTTTGTTAACCTGTTAGCAATTTAAATGACAATCCTTGTTCTTGAATTTTACAAATGAAGCAGAAAAGTATATGTAGTTCTACACAGTCATACGTTTTTCATCATAGTTCTTACGCTAGCTGGCCAAGTGTACCATCTGTACTCTATTTAATTTGTGGCCGATGGCTGGTCAATCGATAAGTTTTCCACTTTGTGTAACTTTTATGACTTGGAGTTAAGTGGAGTTTAAAACGATCGTGGATTTGGAAGCTCTTAATAATATGTAATGAGAAGTTAGGTTCGAAACCACTAATTATTTGAAGAAATAGGCATTTAATTCAACTTTTAGTAACCTGCTTTCTTATACTTTTCACAATTGTCCAAATATTTGTAATAGGCTAGTTTCTTCGGTCAAAATAATATTATTAAAAGTAGTCCATCAGTCAGATAATTAATAACGATTAGGCACGTGTTTTTTGTATCATTAAACAATCCACGATAAAAATTAAGCGCGTCAAAATTCATGAATGGAAGCTCGTGTCGTCACTGTTTGCTGAAAATTTGTAGCATACTATAAAGTCAGAAGTATGAAGTTATATCTTTTTTTTATTCATTGGCAAAAGTAAACAATAAGCGTTAATTTTTTTATTACATAACTTACGGACTAATCTTTTATATATTCTCCGACAATTTCAATCAATGAGAAAGTAGGTTTGAAATGTGATGAAAAATAATATTATTGAGAGGATAAGTTTTTCAGTCGTTATCAATGTTGGGGTATTTTGAATTATCCCGGAACCTCTTAAAACATCACCAATAGCTAGATACTTAGCTTGCTATTTTTCCCTAGCAAATTCCAAGCGGAGTTTTAGTTAGTTTCATGGTTCATACAAAAGCGGTGATTTCGAAAATTATCACGAAGTTATGAATACGAAACCGCTTAAGGCCTAACATCTAAGTTATTCATCCCGCTACGTACACTCCAATGGGTGTATTTTAATAATTTGTTTTTATTTTTAATATCCTCCCTCCGTTATTTCGCGATGTTAGGGCGATGCTTCAGCGTGGCTGCGGGGCAACCTGAATTTTAATGGCCGTCAATGAAGTTGAGTTGCAAACTAAAGAGGTTAACAAAAGTGACATTTCGATACTTTCATGATAGTAACAAAACAAAAATATACGAATATTTTGCAAAGGGACTAAAAAATAATATGTGAAGTAATTATTAAGGATTAAATAGCAGTACAGGACTTATGGTAACAATAAATAATGTAATATTATTATTTTTTATTTATCTTTTCACATATTTAGTATATTTTTAAATATTTAAACAAAAAAAAAATAAACACTTAAAAATATAAAAAATAGTAGCCCACCGGTATCGGGAACAGGGTCCAAGCTACCGGCGTTCAGGGCTCCAGGGAAAGGAACCTCCTAACAATACGGGCCGTGTCCAAGAGAACTGCTTTCTGAATCAAGCCCTTGATCCAGCCGCCTAACGATAGCCTCTTCAGGTACTGGTCGAGGCTCTTGGCAATTAAACCATGGGCAGTCAGTCATGTAATGTTTATTATTACGAATAAGATAAGACGTGGTACAATCAATAGATTATGATAGCCTTTTCACACTACTATCAAAAAAGGGGTGCATTGTTTTTAGGTATATTTCTGTATGTATTACGCTTAAATTATTAAGTATTACGATTGATTGAATAATGAAAATAATGTGTATTTTTTCGTATCAGTCTATCAATTCGTTGGTAGATCATTCTCCGCACAAGAATACTTTTTTGACGTGGACTAAAGTTCTATGAGTTATTCTTCTATAGCCTTTGTTTATTTTGTGGTAGGGATCAGAACATCTTTTAATAGCTATAATTGAGTTGACAGGTGTCGTAGCAACATTGAAACGTTGAACGTTATGCTAAATTTCAGATGCCCTGTTAGATAAAACCTATTGTTTTATAATTTAGATTAGCTAGTGATGCGCCTGGTTTCACGTGCGTTTTTTTTAACAAACCAAAACCTTGGATTAGGTACATGAAAATATTACTTTAGGGATATTTTATAGGCATTCACACTTTTAAAATAATATTATATACGAACGTAACTTTGTCTGTTGATCTATCAGTGTTTCCTCATTAAGCTTTGAACATTGAATGTATTAATAAAAATTTGATAAGGAGGTAGTTATAGGCTCGGGATGAATGGCACTCTCTGTAAAGGACATAAGGTGCCATTCAGCCTGGGAAAACCTGATATTCCTTAAGAATATGCATTTATGCGAGCCGAGGCGAAAGCTATAGCTAAGTTGTGCATAAAAAAGTGAAGGTAGAAACCCAAACTAGTGGTAAAAAAGCAAGGTGAATCTTATTGTTTCGATAAGAAACCCTAACATATAATAAATACATGATACCACACGTACTGGAGTAGTATTTATCTACCTAATTTGTTTAGCATTGCAACATTAAAATATCCTGAAATCCCAAGAACGTATAAAAAAATTAAAACTATTTTTCATGTCAAATAAGTTCTCGGGTCATTATAGATAAGCGTGAGTTATTTTTAAATAAACGCATATTCTGTATCAATGTTATAATTATTTTACTAGTGCAGGTATGTCCTATGTCCTTATATACGTTATTGGTTTTAAAATACCTAGACTGCATAATTATGGCCAGCATAAATATTTCACGTCAGTAATACTATCTTATTTATACCTTCTTTATGTCACCGTACATTGGCATAAAAGGAAATACCACATTTGAATATTTTGTGTTAAATATCAATATTTCATTTTCAAAGAAATAATTTTATGTAACAGAAGCACACCTGTCCACATAACGAATATTTTTTTTATATAAATATAAATTTATTCGGCAATTATTTAAATTAATAATAATTACCACACTGATGTTGAGTGACCTCATGAATTCTATAACTATTTGAATCACGATCATTTTAGTATTATAGCATAGCGCCACTGTCTCTGTGACGCCGCGTCAGTGTCGCTATGCTCGAATGATGTTCACAAAATTTCATACATTTGTATTGAAAGACGATCTGTCGCTGTGTCGCGGCGTCACAGACGCGGCGCCACTGACGCTATAGACGCTCGTTTCCGAAGTCTACCTTAAAGGGGTGATTCAACAGTCGATATAAGCAACCTTTCTTATGTAAACAACACTAAAAACTCAAAAAAAATATTTTGACAAACTCATGCAAATTGACCGGTCGGCTGAACATTTTTTTTTGAAAAGACAATATTTTATTTGATTTTCCAGTATTGGTCTCTTAGGAAAACTTGTTCATATTGACGGGTTGAATTACCCTTTAAGGGCTAAACGTATCGACGGGTATAATTCAGCCTATTATTAAAAATAAAAATATTGATTTTAATTTTATCAGTATAAGTCTCTGTACAGGAATGATAGTATGCTTTTGTAACTAAAGTAGTATTTCACTGGCTGGACGCATCCAGCGTTATCTGATGATTGGTTTTTGGCAATTACCAGTATTGCTCACGTCGGAATCGGGTTCATTCACCGTGTGAAATATGTATGGAACCCCAATCTCTTTGTTGCGCTCTATCGCCATCTAGTGGACAAATGGACAAGCTTTATGATGAATGCTAGCGATATGATATTGGCATGTTGGTAGTTTTGGCTCACGTTTTACAGGGATGCACAAAAGTTTTAGGTAATTTTAGGGTGCAAAGATTGGATGTAATGTTAAAATTTTTGTTTTCGAGTAGGTTAGAGACTAATACAGATAATAGACTTTTCAGGATATGCAGTATAAGAAGATAGACTAAATATTAATTAAACTTATATTTTCCTGGACAGCTTTAATGAAAAATTGCTAAAAATTACAAGAAAACTTACCCAAATTAAAATGAAAATTTTAACTATTATCAAATATTTATTTCACTTCATATTTTGTTAAGGGACAGTTTAGAATGAGGCTCTAGCAACGGAAAACGGAAGATCCTATATTAAAAGGTGTTAAATTGGCAGCACTATTAAGTTGTCAAAAACCTTTTAGACTGCATCGATGACCAAATAGTCTAGAAAATCCATTAACCACGGTTTCCTCGCTATAACAATGTAGCTGCTAATTCGTTTAAGTCGGCTAGTTGAAATACTTAAATTTTATGTTCATTTTAAGCGGCTGCTTGCTGGCGAACATTTATAATAACACATGTTTCAGCAGCAATAATTATTTCCATTATACGCCACGACAAGCTCCCGCGACCTGTCGTCCCTTTATTAACATTTAAATTTATATTACATTCGCACAAGAGAAATGTCTACCTCGATAAAATATCTACGGCGCCTTTGTGTCATTTGTGACATGTAAAATGTTCGGTTAATAGGCCTTTCAAACCCGACATTATGGCTGAAGTGTAGAGTAGATTTTGGCGTACCGTTCGTCCAATAGAATTAAACCCTTTGTCTCAAGGCGTTAGTTCACCGTTGCGACGTCGCCTGACATTTGTACAAAGGTTACTCCATTCTGTCAGTTTTCTTTTACTCGCTGACACAATGTTGTATTGCCGAAGAAAGGGTAGCATTGTATTCTAGCAAATTAACCTTTACAATCGTAAGGGCGTCATTTTGTACTCGAATGATTTTCATAACACCCTATTAGCTCTAATTTATATTGACAGCATTTGCCCACGTGTGCGCCTCGAAATTGCAAATTAATCCCTGTTAGGTATTACAATACAAGCACGGTAATCTACGACAATTTCCATACTGCAAAGAAACACTCAAAGCCTTCAACGGAGCGCAGCAAAATTGTCTTAATAAATAGCGTAATTATGGTGATTACGGAGACGTCAAAAGCAACCCATAAAACTATCAATGAACCTATAAATTGAAGAAAACGTTGGAACACGCGAGCCGCGGGCTTGGGAAAGTACAGAAACAAACAGAAACCATTAAGAGCAAGAACAGAGCCGAGCTTATAACGTGTGAATGCACGCATAAAAATGGTATTAATTGAACACCCACAGCGCATTGTGCCAAAGACAATTATAGAGGAGGCGGCGATGAGTCGGTGGCACGAGAGTCGCTAGCATAAGGCACTACTCGGTAACATGAGAATATAATAGTTTTAATGTAGCAAATAAATAACGAAGAAGACAATGCTCTTGTAACGAGATCTCCGTTAATTGTGGCGAATGCGGAGCGAGAGCCGGTGATCGGGGATTTATGGAGCCATTCAAATTACACCCTATTTGTTCTTTTCAAGCGCTGTGTTGTTGTTTGCGTTTAAAGGAAATATTGTGCAATTTGAGGTGTACACGTTTTCAGAATATGATTACTCTCGTTGGCGGATATTTATAGACAGGCGACTTACCTCGCATTTTTTGCTCGTCGAGTAGTTGTCTCTCAAGATTGTCTTTCACCTCTCGTTCTCTCAATACGTCCATCTTCAGTTCAGCTGAAACAAAAGCAAACAATATTAAATAATGAACTAATTCTAATTTATTTGTCAAGTCTTAAGTCGAATCATAAATATCAATACTCATTGCAATAAAAGAAAATGTTGCTATAAACAACATTTTAAGTTAAATGAATGGTTCGGTATACAAAAGGTATTGTATAAATTGAACAGTGAGCTAAAGGCGTACAAGGCCGCGAGCAAGGGGCCGATTAGGAACATAAACACGGATTAACTCATTCGGAATCGGGTAGTATTGTGAAGGAGTCGGATTGGGAGATTTGCATAACTTTCAATTAGACGGAACCTGACGGAAGCGATTAGGGGACGCACTTCCGATCTTATTTGGGTGCTTTGAATACGGTACGCCGACTTATTATTATCACATTTGTGACCTGTTTCCATTTGCTTAATAAAATTAACAGAAAAAATTGTTTATCTTCAAAACCATCAGTGCATACTTTGTATGATTGATAAGACATGAATAGTTATAGTGCAAAGTTGAAAATTCATACGTAGGATTCAATACTTTAGGTTTAAGTAACACCTACTTACAAAAGAAGGATATCAAGAATATCACAAATATGTGTGTGGTTCAAAAAAATAAACGATACAAAGAGCATTTAATGTTATAAAAATAATTTTGTGTCTATGGATTGCAGTTGATAAAGATGTTTAATTTAGTACCGATGGCAAGGAAGGTTAAAACAAGATAAATAATACAGCAATTATGAAATCTTATATCGTTGGAGATTCAGTAATATGCAAACACGGACAATATCCACAAACTAAAAATCTGTTTCTCTTTCCGTATGGCATTTACTTTTAATAATTGGACTGACATTTACTTTCATAACTTAGGTAGTAATTAGCGATCAAACTATTATTATAGCAATACAGTAATTTATCGGAAAGAATATTGACAAGAGAATAGCGATAAACCAGCCATTTGTCTATTAGTCCGCACGCAATACTAACACGTCAATAAGTGGTACTTAACGCTCATCACTCACTTTTCCGTAGCGGGCAAAAAACATAACCACATACTTACTATTCTGTATTCATTAGGAAAATGCAACGGCAAACAGAGAAATTATAGCACTCTCGGGTCTGTTAGAATGTATAGGATGTACTTTCACAAGATTTGATAGTATTTTTGAGTAAAAGAAGGTATTGTGATTAATGACTCATAAGTTTTGTCCCAAAACGCTAGTTAGAGCACGCTTAGCGGCGCTAGTACGCCAAGACTATCGAATTTACGGAAAAGATAAACACATAATTTTTTGGAATTTTCCCTCATTCAGTAAAATGAGAGGGAAATAATACATTTCCAAAAAAATCTTCCGCTTCCGATATACCTGCATGAGTGGTAAAAATGACAAAGGTCGCAAATATTGAAATTGGGAAAGAGCGTATATAAATCGATTAGGCATCATTATAGAAATTTTTGTAAAACTTTTAAGGTGACATTGTTCAAAATGACTAGTTTAATTTGATAATATTCTTGAATACAATCCAAAGATCTATCTACACGTATACGACATCTGAATATCAATGAAGCCGTAATCTCAAATCAAAAGTAGCAATACGTATGGGTCTCGCAGTGAATTTGAATAGAAAGAGGTCATGCCAGTTTAATTTGGACCCTTATTCAATTAGGTAGCTAAGTCGCGTCTATCTAATGGAGGTTGGGGATCAGCCTGATTAACTCACGTTGTTAGCACCTACGGTTACTGCGACGATCTTCATTAAATAGATTAACTCTGACTGAGACAAAGATGGAAAGTTAATGTTGATTAATACCCAGTATAAAATAAAACTTTTTAATGCAAAAATTAAACTGCCGAAAAGCGAAAGTTCAATCATACCCTGTTTTTCTACCCTTAGGATAAGATTTTTCCAAATTTATATGAGACTAACTTTAGGTGGAGGAGTGGAAATACTTGGAGGAGGCCTTTGCCATAAAGGGCACACAGATGACTGACGAGGAGACCAAGTGAACGAATAGTAAATGTAACAAAACACATTGAGAATAAAGCTATTATTATTAAGTTTAGGTATGCTCTTTCCAATAAAAAAATAATTATCAAAATCGGACTACTGTGTTATATGCCCGGTCATACATACCTAAAAAAATATACGCGTTGACTTGATAACTTCCTCCGTTTTTTCCCCGTTTGAAAATAATGTAGTAAATAGTATGCCATCACGTTGGCGAGGGTGTCAATCACTTCGTAAATCTTTTAAATCAAAACTGGTAAAAATTCAAAAGAAATATGCCTTTTGGTATCAATTTAACAATTCATAGTTGTGTGACAGACAACCTAAGTCAAAAGTAGACTGAACCAAAAGAATATCTACCAGCTAATATAATTGAAATATGAAATCTAGATCGACGATACTAGCGCAGGTGTTTTTGAATGTCAAGCAGTCGTCGCGATATTGACAAATGTTCGCTTTCTACAACATGTAATTTAGCTGTCAATGGAGATCTGTTTTCGTTTGATATACTGTTTTAATTGGATTGTGTTTGGACATGCACTTTAAATTGGACAGCAATTACGTTACAAAGTAAGAAAGATTGTTTGGACATCCTATTTTCAATTTGTAATCACTCAATATTAGCAATTGAAAATATGATGTCCATGATATGGCGGGTAAGTAAAATTAATTGAAAGTATTTGGGAACCTAAAAGTAAAGTAATTAAGTTTTATATTTAAACAAGTGACCAAACAATTACATAAGTTTTTTCAATTATTATATATCGCGAAAAATGTAGTTTTAAATCAAACTAGTTTAACAGCCAATTTATTCATTTCACTAGGTCCTAAAAATTATACATCATATAACATGCCTTTAAATTCATGTTGATAGTTATTTATTACTTGAACATATTTACAAGCAGGAAGATTTATTCTCCTCGTATTACAGTAGATTAACTTCACTTTGTTGTTGTGGATCGCAACAAAGACTGTTTCGTTTGATAGTCTCGCAGATAATTTAATTATTTTAGCAGATTCAATATGACTTAAGAGGCAATTAAATCGAAAGTTGATATTAGCCGGCCAGCCGATACATGTGACGGACGGACGCCTTAACGGACCTACAAATGGCTGTCGAAGTTCAGTATTAGCTGTGAGTTCGTCAATATACCGTCTACTTTTTCTCTGTATATCCTTAAACCTCTACTATGCATTACCTATAACCGAAAGGTTTATTCACACCCGCTTAGCAGCTGTGCCTCCAAGCCAATCTGAGTTGTCATTACTTAAAGAGAAAACTGAAAAAAGCCGAACATTATTCCACAGAATATATATAAGAATGTAGCTCTTAAATCCCTTTATACATAGAAAGAGAGGGTAGAAAGTTTCTTCAAAATATTGGTCACATTTGTTTTTCTTTTTTGTTTCATACCTCAACAGTTAAAGAATCCTTTAATGGATCATTCGGTTTTGTTGCTGCCAAGTGCCACAATCAATTTGCTCTGTTTCTACTGGACCCATTTAGTATAATATTTGGTATACTTTTAAGTATATGTGACGCAAACACGAACACGTTTAGTAAATGAATAAATTTTAAGATAAGGGTTACCTTTTTGGGTTACAAAAATCAGAAAATTTAACTGAGGGCTAGTTGCAACGATCTGAAATACGAGTATATGTATTCTATTAAATTTAGAAATTTATATGGTTTTAAAGTTGTTCAAACTCTGAAACCAATGATGCGGTAAATCTTTATTCATAATCTTTCTCTTCAGTTTGTTATAACAAATCTGTTCAAATTAATCGGTACTTCGCGTTTTGTATAAACAAAGATACTTACTATATAATATATACTTAAATATAAATTTAAAATATTGACTCTCCCCTCATTATTTTTTTCTCAAAAGTATTCGCAACGAGACAAAATGATAATAAACCACAACAGTTGTATTCAATAAAACAACATGGAACAAAGGGTGACCAGTCAACGTTTCAATTCGCAAGATCAGGCCCCGATAGCGATCATACCTTATCCTTATTATATCCAGAGTTGTGTCTGAAGTCTTTA
Source organism: Rhodophaea formosa (assembly GCA_963082605.1). Classification (NCBI taxonomy): domain Eukaryota; kingdom Metazoa; phylum Arthropoda; class Insecta; order Lepidoptera; family Pyralidae; genus Rhodophaea; species Rhodophaea formosa. The sequence continues at coordinate 4,392,702 of OY720216.1, read as the reverse complement.
TCTTAAGATTTTTGTGCGTCGTGTTGTCTTGTTTCTGAGATAAAATCTACGTGGATTGTTTTGACGCTTTTAGAAATTTGCTAATTGGTTGCATAAAACATATCGATAGGTAAGATAGAAGCTATGTTTCACTTTATTTATAATTGTTGGTATATGATCATACTTTTATCCTTATTATATCCAGAGCTGTGCCTGAAGACTTTGTCTCAAGATTTTTGTGCGTCGTGTTGTCTTGTTTCTGAGATAAAACCTACGTGGATTGTTTTGACGCTTTTAGAAATTTGCTAATTGGTTGCATAAAACATATCGATAGGTAAGATAGAAGCTATGTTTCACTTTATTTATAATTGTTGGTATATGATCATACTTTTATCCTTATTATATCCAGAGCTGTGCCTGAAGACTTTGTCTCAAGATTATTGTGCGTCGTGTTGTCTTGTTTCTGAGATAAAATCTACGTGGATTGTTTTGACGCTTTTAGAAATTTGCTAATTGGTTGCATAAAACATATCGATAGGTAAGATAGAAGCTATGTTTCACTTTATTTATAATTGTTGGTATATGATCATACTTTTATCCTTATTATATCCAGAGTTGTGCCTGAAGACTTTGTCTCAAGATTATTGTGCGTCGTGTTGTCTTGTTTCTGAGATAAAACCAACGTGGATTGTTTTGACGCTTTTAGAAATTTGCTAATTGGTTGCATAAAACATATCGATAGGTATGATAGTTGTTATGTTTCACTTTATAACATCAGGTTTGTTTATGATCACACCTTTATCCTTATTATATCCAGAGTTGCGTCTGAAGTCTTTATCTTAAGATTTTTGTGCGACGATATTTGAGAGTACCAGCTTTTGTTGTCTTGTTTTTGAGATACCACCCTATATATATATACAATAATATAATAATTTAAATTGTTTTGACGCTTTAAGAAATTTGTTATTTGGTTGCATACAAAATATATTGATAGTTATATATGATAGAAGCGTATGTTTTAGTTTATCCAGAGCTATGTGTGTTAAGGATACAAAATTTTGGGTGTTGATATAAGCTTACAGCTTTAGCTGTCTTGTTTGCTGTATTTTTATAATTATTGTGAATCGGTGATTAATAAATCCTTTCCGAGAAGAATATCAACAAAAACGCAACAAATAAAGCATACAAATTATTGCTATCATGTACAAAATAACAGTCCTACTTTGAAAATGCCATTTAAAAACCACAATAACACGTCCAATCCTTTATCTGCACTTAACGATTCACCGTTCTCATCTAATCATTATCATTATAACAGCAGCGTTTAGCTCGAAAAGTCACAATCATAATTTCATTACTGGCGCATTTTTATCGCAAAAAAGTCAATCTTAGGCCGGGCGAGATTAATTTCGAATCAATCCTGTATGCTGTAATTTAGAGGGCTTTTAGTTAAGAGTGGCTTCGCACATGGACGTAAATTGCGTACGAGGGTCCGCCATTAGCCCAGCGCTGGCATGCGGCGTATCTGGCCATCTCTCGATTTGTGAGGAGAGGCGCCTTAACAAAAGATGCCCCTGGTGGTCCCGTACTGCGATCTTGTTTTCTTTATGTGCAAGGCTACTGATTACGATTATGTTCTCAGGTAGGATGACAATATCTCTGAAAATTCAATTAATATTGTCTATAGTAGTTTTATCACAGAGCAAGGAATGTCTTGTCGCTCGAGCTACATTGAAATTCCTCGCTCTGTGAGTTTAATATCAGTAGTACGATGTATCTTCATACGAGTAGACGCAAAATTCAGTCGAAGTATAACACCCGTCCATCTATCAAGAGATCTTCTTAAAAGTTGATTAAAGGCTCTCATCTGAACATCGTCTCAGATATTGTTATTTGGAGACCGGGGCCCGCTTTAAATCAGTATATGTATTTGTTTATTTTAATTCATTGCAATTTCCTCCCTTACCACCAACCCCTTGATTCCTAATTTACACTTCTCTACATTTAGGCATTGGCAAATATGGCCTTGAAAACAATTAAAAGATAATAATGAATAAAGACATAGTAGGTACAACACATATTAAGTGTAAAAGAAAAGACAAAGGTATACTTAATATCTAAGTCATTTATAAAATCAAACGATAATTATATTTTACAAAATAATACATAATAATCACAGATTAGACTCACAATCGATTTAATAAAATTAGACACCAATAAATCATCGGGAACCAGTCACTAAGCAGACAAAATCGAATAAGTTTATCGATAAAAACAAGAGAAAATCCAAACTCAAGCGGAACAGTCGATTATTATTAAATCGATCTTTATATCGGATCAATCAAATTCAAAACCTGATCGAGTTGCGGCCGCCGAAAAAATTATTACTTTATAAATAAAATAACAATAAAAACGATGCGTCGGTTCAAGGGAATATATAATTATGGACAATTATTATGATACGGACTCAATGGCCGATAGATGATTGAAAGGATCGAGATCCATTAACAAAAGGATCAATTTTGGTAAGCGATTTAATAACGAAAAGTAATTAGCTGATATTCTGAACGGTGTGAAACCTCATCTTCTACGAAAAATTCAGTTCGCACTTTTATATGCAACTTTTATTTTTTATTATCTTTTATTCGGGATTCAAACGTGATTCTCGAGTAGCGAAGGGTAGCGCGGAAAATTCTATTTCTCTTCAATTTCGCGCACTCAGTAAAAACAACAATAATATTTAAATTTCGAATGTGACACCCTTGGAGAATTGTCCAATGAGAAGAGAGTATTCAAGAGCTGGTACCGTGCTATTTAAATTTCAAAAGACAATTTCGCGCTTTAGCTTCGGGAATAATGTTAAGAAATTGTAAACCATATAACTCGTATTTTTACTTTGTTCTTCACCAAAGTTAGTTTACACCTGCATATGATATCCTATCCTAACTAATATCATAAATGCGAAAGTGAGTTTGTTTGTTTGTTACGCTTTCACGCCGTATCTACTGAACCGATCATCATGAAATTTGGCATACACATAGGTGAGGGTACCGAGAAGGACATAGGCTATATTTTACGCGGGCGAAGCCGGGGGTAACAGCTAGTTGTTTTATAAATAAGCTAAGGTCTAAAACCCTAAGTTGTGTTCGTGTTTTATAAGTCAAAATAAGAATGACGGATCGAGATGAAGAAAGAAAAAACAATTATACTCCCTTAATTGGACAACGTGAAAAGTTGTTAGACAAGACAGATAATTTATATGGCGTAAGGTTACAAAGAGCGCAACAGTTTAATTTCAACGAAACGTAAGTCATAGGGTGAACGAATTAAGACATATTTTCACGGCCCCCGCCACAAAGCGGACTAAGTTGAGCTTGCAGTTAAAATAACAATTAAAGTCTTCCCGAAATTTACGACTCAAAACTGGCAAAATAATTTAAACGAGCGTTATGGTGGAAGCGACCAAAATGGGTCTTTCAAAAGGGAAACAAAAGTAAGTATTCAGATCTCCCTTCGAAATGCGTTTGGTCGTTTTGAACTCAGATAATGTTGAGGAAGTCTTAAGGTGAAATTTTAATAGTAATAGCATAAGGAAATATTACTAAGGAATATTGTTGATTTAAGCACTTTTAGAGGTTTAGCGGGGAGGTGTAATTTGATTTATTTAAAAGCATTTCACGTGGATTAATAAAGATCTATGAATGGAATTAAATAAAAGGCTTTCTGTATTATTTGATTTATACATGGGACATAGACGGTACAATACATTTATGATCGCAAAATAATATCATATCACTTTGTAGGTAATTGTCACTTTTATTAACTTTTAACTCTCTCTTTAAACTCCCTGATAACTTTTTGATGGCGGCAATAGAATCTTTTATATATAACGTCCGCAAGAAAAAAAGATAAGAAATGAAAACAAAAATATTAGACTTATAATAGAAACTTTAACAGCACATCAGTGATTCTGATTCCATCATAGTAAAAAAACTTAGTACTAACTCAAAGACTTTTTTTATAGTATCTTATTTATTTTTAAATTCCAAGAAAAGCTAAGTAGGTCACTAACAAACAACAATGAAATCCCAAAATAAAGTAATACTGAGTAAATTGCATAATGTGTAAGTAGATATAATCGGGCCTAAAGGTAAATTCAAAGTAACGATAATGGTTGTCGTGGCGCGGAAAACGAATTTCCTTCCCTATGCCTCTTTTTAAATTTACAAACCGGCGGCAATTTTATTTTATTGTTATTAGATTTTTCCGGCTTATGTCACACGATGTCACTGCGGAGGATTATTCCCGCAGTCTCTTCGCTAATAATCATAAGAATTGCTTCCCTTTATTATGTGTGAAATTTAGAACATAAAGTCTTTGTACTCTGTCTTCTACCCTTATATTTTAATCCTTATTTACAAAGGAATAAGGACACGTTTCCGGTGGCACGAACTCGAGTGATTTTCATAAAAACGTGCGTCGTCTAGTACTACTTTATTTGGCCCGAGATTTCGTCATACATGTGTAACGCATAATTTTATGAATATATTATAAGGTATTTGCATTTGGAATGTCGGCTGAGAGATAATTTGACAGAGATCGTAAAGCCCGCTCCGCGCGTTATTACTGTAGAACAAGGCACAATAATGAAGATGTCGTCGCAAAATGGATTAAAAAGTGTGAGCGTATCGACCGTGGGCCGTCGGAATAACTCGCAGTGTTATCGGCGCACGCGCACCCAATCTGCGATCAAAACACACCGGATAAGATTATCCGGTAGCCCTGTATTATTTTAATGAGACTACACGACTCCGCGAGATTCACCGCGATACAAGCTTAGGTAACGAACAGAATAAAAGTATACGGGTCAAGAGAGATATCAACCGGCCGAACGGGATGACGGCTGGCTGGGATGAGAATATTCTGCGGAGGGGATTTTTAAATTAACCACAGTACACGATAAACTCTTGTACATCTACATACCAGCTGACGGCAGATCGGCCGATACCATTATGTCTCTGGTACGCTACCGATTAAAGTATCCACATTTATAAGCGGCCAGCATCTGTTGGTATTTAAATAAGATATAAACCGCGAATGTTTTGTTTTGCGGGAGCATTTTTCTCCCCTGGAAGCAGCCCTCGCTGGATATATTGGTATTAAAAATGTAAGGGAGATTTATGCGAATGGCTCTAAGCTTTCATTAGTTGTTTCTTGCGGTGTTGTGCGGTCGCCGCTCCCTGACCGGTAATTTCTCATTTTTCCGCCTTTTGCAAACTTCGGGACGTTTGGAGCGCCCGCCGAAATTTAACTGCATATAAAGAATATTAATGCTCCTCTGGAGTCCGGGCAGGTGCACGCGATGACTAATATTATTCCGATTTGCTTCCGGGGGTGTCTTAGAAAATGGAAATTAGACACTTTTGAATTGGCGTAAGTAGAAAATACGGCCTAAATTACCTGTATCTGTTTGGCGCCCGTGAGAGCTTTTGCTTTTAAATATAAATGCAAATATGTTTAGATACACGCTTAGATACGTACAAACGAAATTTATAGTATTTATTAAAATCGTCAACTAGAAAACATTAGAAAAGCCGTAAAAAGGTCTACCAAGATTTTGTGTCATTATAGCCATATTGGTGGTCTGCATAATTAAATACTTTAGTTTTAAATTCCCCTAACATTTTTCCACTTCTAGAACCTTTTTTCCGATATATAGTATGGTTAAATTTTGGGTAATCCTGAGTACTTCGTGAGTATTATTACGATTAAAAACTTAACAAAACGTTTGCTTAGCTAAACCTACCGTAAGTTTTAACTATCATTTTAGATTTTTAAATGAATCAATTGCTACATTAAGAACCGCAAGCAACACAATTTAAAGATAAAAGCGTTTTGTATACGTATATGCTGCTCGCTTAATAAAACAGTAAACAGGATGTCTTCCCATAATCACAGCTAATAATTTTGTATGTAAATTACAACTAGAACAAGGGTTACTCACCCCCAAGGATAAAACACCATAACCGACAAATATAAAAAGGACCCCGAAAATGTATTTTGGCAATGAGAGAAAGGGTCTATGTATTTTGGAAATGATAAAATGCGAGTAAGCTTGCTTTACGCCTATTTGAAATATTAAGAATAGTATGAATATTTTAGTTTTGTCTTAATTGGATTTAATACGTGTGTCTGTTGTATGCTTGTAGAGATAAGATAATTTCTAAGGCCCCATTTTCCGGTTTAAGTCATTATTTTCAATAACGCACAAATTACAATATATTCTAAATACAATGTTACACTAGAAATAAGATCAAAAAGATGAAAAAATCAAATTTTTTGGAATACTATCAGTATTGTATTATACCTTTAAACCTTTTCTTGATTTTATCGCAAACAGACAGACAGAAAAACACTGCGTAGGACTTTGTTTTATAATATCTAGTGATTATATGAATACTCATTTACATTATTATCTCAATTTTACTTTAACTGAAGTTTTGTTTTTCTACAAACCTTTATAAAGTAGGTACTTGATCAGGTTGAATAAGTATTGTTTTGAGAAAGTAAATTGTTTAGAAATATGAGACATTTTGAATTTTTGAATTGAAATATAAGAAATATCCAATGAGAGTTGGTGTCAGAGAGATGGCTGGCTATTAGAAAAACTAAATCGGAAAAATGGATATTGCCTGTTCTATCACGCGATTCTACTAATTGTGATAGTGCCTGGCAATATGACGTCAAAAATATGAGCAATCAACACACACAGGCAAGACGATCTTATAAATAATAAAGCCATGCACACACACAATTGGGCGTGTGTCACATTAAATTATTTCGGCTAAGTAATTCCGAGCGGTTAATTATTGTGCACAACCTGGGAGAGTTGAGAATGTAATTATTATTAAACTTTACGATTGTCTCACTTTACCCCTTTACTTCGCTAACTCGACACCTTACGGCCTAACCGACAGTCCCTTACAAAGGAAATCGGACATTCGCACAATGGAACTGGGTTTATATTCAAATGAATATGGTCCGAATCCCTGGTCGTGTAATTCGCTGTCGGGTTACATTAGATCCTGAGATCCTGAGGGAGTTTCTTGGCTTGTTGCGGTCCCGGATTCATATTTGAGCTACTGTCTATAAATTGTACGTAGATACTTAAATCTCATGTTCATATTATTAAATTTTAATGTAAGACTGCATCGATTCATTCTCCGGTTACATCCCATATTATGTTCTTTTGTGCTTTGAAGAGGATTACATTTCTTGTGTTCAATACAATAATTAAATACCTTATAGACTCAATATACACTTAAACAGTAGGTATATAGCAATATTCTTTCAAATTTGCTGCTTTCGGTTTCGTTCAGATGGAGATTAACACCATATAGTGATGAGTGGAAAAAAACTCTTGAGCGCTGTCGCCTGCCTGCAGCAGATCTTAATTTGGTCCAATATTATTGTATGAGGTTGGCAGCCTAGGGTATACGTTAGTATTATACTGTCTTTGCTAATGGAAAAACCGACAGAGATTTGCGAGACATTAATAATGAATAACTCCAGTGTTATCCATTTTCATCAAGTCAAAAAATGTCTACATGTATGTTTTCTTTACAAAATAATACATTTATTTTTTTATTGATCAATAATAATAAAAGAAAGAGAAGAATGGTAAGCAGAGAGGGAGGCCTTTGCCCAGCAGTGGGATTTAACAGGCTAGCAAATAAATAATAATAATAAGGATAGCATCATTGTGCAGTGCAGTGCAGTTTCCGTCTCCATATTAAAAGTACATCGCTTGCTCTACATCCAACCCATCACTCATTTCAAATAAACATTAGAGATACGAAAACAAAACTCAATCAGCTTATAAAGCTGGCATGAGTGAGTGGAGAGTTCAATAGTTTGTAGCCGCGGGCGCGGGCAACCCTTTGCTACTGCGAAAATAGGATTATACGTCTGTAAGTCTGTCATGTAATCGCTTAGGATTTCATTTTATTCTTCTTCATCATCATCAGACATCAAGCAAGATAACCTTAAGACTCTAACTATTGATTACTACAGAGACTGATGGCTTAATGAACTTGTATCGGCGCTTGTATTTTTGTTTCTTATATTAAAAAAAAAAATGGCATAAAGGCGTTACCATTCTTTATATTTAATGTAAACAATACTGCCAATGGCACTGATTTTATCGCTAGATAGCGTTTACATTAATGGATGACAAGGGGGAACAAAATTAATAAAAAATTGCATGAAAACTTAATACTTGCAATAAAACAGCGATGCGATACTCGCAATGATATAGCATAAGAAAAAGCATTAGGTAAATCTGTGTTTTAGCCTGGACTAAAATTCTTTCCTATGTGTAATCGATTTTTGTCAAATTTTACGAACATGTTTGATATACACATGTCGAATAAGGTTTTAAAATATTTTTAAATAGAGGATAGCTGTTTTAAGATTCGCTAGGTCACATAACCACTAGCACATAATTAATAAAGCACTAGTATGATTTCGATTGAGACGCTAATAAAATAGAGATATGATTAGCTTATTGTTTGGTAATACGAAAGTCAGTCCAACTATAGCCTCAATATTTATGTAGTATTAAATAAATATTTCCCTACTGTACTTTCAGTTAGTTTAGCAACCATCTGTCACTCCATATAACATTTACCCACAATATCCGCGCAGATTACTAGATGGCGCGCGTGTGGTCGAGTCGCGTGCGCAACGAAACCGGAGCGACACGCGCACGCAAGAAATCCAATATGGCCGCCGCCGACGTCCTGCATATCTACGCAATGGCATTTTAATACTAGCCGTTAATGTCACTTATTGTTTACTTAGTTCAATGAGCGAAGGAAACCGCAAGGTTTTCCTCGAGCGAACTAATCTTATGACCATTTTCATGGTGCTTAGGTACAACGGGCGGCATATCAAATGTTATTACATTTCTTGTCCTGACTTTAGTAGGTTGAGGTAGGATTGAGTTCCTGATACGCAGTATTACTCTTGAGATACCATTTACAATATAATATACCTTACACGTCATCTACAACTTAACAAGATATTCCTACACAAAGAGGGTATTTAAACTTCATCCCCGGAACCGCCGCATAAAAATTAAGAATAGTGTTGGTCCGCTACGGTAATTGAAACCCGGGCCGACTACAATGTTGCTAATGCGCTCCCAGGATCAAATATAAAGAATTTTGAGAAGGAGAAGGAATGAAGTTAGGATTTGAGTATTCTTCATAGAATAATGAAGTGACTCTATAGCGTATAAGCAAATTCGAAGACACATGTCTCCGTGATGTTTCAAACAAAAATGATACTAATACGGCTGCTACACACAAACTAAAGGAAGAAAGAAGGAGACATAAAAAAGCCAAAGTAAAAATAATTGTCGAACTGGTATCTCTAGATCCATGGTAAGTTAATAGTTAAGTATTAAAATCAATGAAACACGTCTTGCAAAACTTCCAATTCCAAAATGAGCTATCAACCACCAAGGAGTACAAACACTGTAAATTTGACTATCATCATCATCCTCGTCAGGTCTTTTTTAGTCGCCACTGCAGCAGCATGAACCTCTTTGTACTACCAGAGCAGCCAGAGGATTTGTACTACACTCTTCATGCTGGCCAGACGGGTTGGAGAGGTCTCTTTGATGTTTATAAGCTTTGTTTGGCTTGTGTTTCCTAAGTCACCTTCTACGCCATCCACGGGAAGATTTCGAGTGGCTCTATTCTACTCTGACTGGAACGGCGACTGGGAACCTCACAGCAAGTTTGACCCATAGTAATAATCGTAATAAAGAGTATCAACATTATCAAGGTTGGGTTAAGTTAAGTTTGACTAAATTAGGATCTCTAATCCAGTTTAGATGTTGTGTTCAACTAAAAATAATAACTAGCACTGTATTATTAGAAATGCAAATAGTAAAAGAGCTTCATAAACAACAGAAAATTGCTTAGATTCAAGCTTTCAACTCAATGTTACCGTTCACATTACTTTATCATAATAACTAAAGACTAGCAATAAAACAAGGCTCGAGGATCCCATAACTCACGGCCGGTTGAAGTAAACAAACAAAGATTGCATTGGCGATTTTTGAGCCACCTCGCTCACAATGGCGCGAAAGCTAGCACGGCGCGGCAACAATGCGTCGTTGTCGTATCGGCGCGCGCGCATCGCGCGGTGGCTCGTTAGGCTGGGGGCGGTTGTTTGTACTGTGGAGGAAGCTAGCTCTGACTCGCGAGATCGCCTTCAATTGATGAATCATTCAAATGAGGAATAGTTTTATATACATGACTCTAAAGAGTGTGTTGATGATTTGGTTCCAAGTTATCAAAATTTTGAAATTTCACCAACTCGGAAATCACGTCAATAGATATGAAAATTATTATTTTATTTGCCTCTGATTTAGTTTGAATCTAATGTTTGATAAATATCATTCTTGATATTAAACTGAATCAAAATTACATAATTCTCGAATTTCTCAAATTTCGATAGTGAGACTGATCGATCAAAGTCTATGAAATTAAGATAGTTGCTAAAACGGTTATTTCCTATTCAAACTCATTTTGGAATAGTTATAAAAATTACAATTTTAGATTGCAGGAAACAAAGAGCATAAAATCACTACGTTTTGCAATGAAGTTAGATGAGTAAAGAGGCAATCAAGCCATATATAAAACTATCATTAAGTTTGACGACGTACGAGTAGTGTAACTGTTAACAAAATATCCATAGTATACTAGTATTTACAAAACAAATTGGATATACATTATCATTATTTATTCATAGATTTAGCACATAACACGTAAATTAGGTGCCCGATAATGTCGCGTCGTCAGCATTGTAAAAGCTTTCATATCAATTGATTCCATTAACAGAGTACACAGTGTCTCTATATTTGCTCGTCAGTTTTTATCATTGGCCGTGTTTGTCCCATCGGTCATTTCTGTGTTGGTCTGGACATATCGAAACAACATTTGCAATTTCCATTATGGTGTTGGACGAAAATGCTGATTATTTTCTAGATGTGAAAATTGTTTTTCGCTTGGCTTAGGCTTAATGTTATTTAGAGTTCCTTCATCGGATTAATATTTGGATTGTTATCAAACAGTTAGTGGAATAGACTTTTCATAAATATTTAATTATAAGTTTTCAGCGTTATGTAACTATAAACTCAACGTTCCTGTCTATAACAAACTGTGACCTCATTTTAATTATAATGGATTTAAGATGTAATGAAATAGGTTTGTCTTCTTTTGCTAATTTTCCTTTTATTGCAGATATGTTTATATTAGCTTCTGTGTGATCCTAACATATTTACTGTCGACAACGTTGTAATGTGTTGTCTGTCCTTTCAGGTGAAGGTTATTATTTTATACGATAAGAATCTAAAAACGCTAACAACCAAAGGTTAACATAATCAACACAGAATTATGCTTTCCATTACACATTGTGATCAAGATCTACAGTTATGAGGAACTTAACACGATAAAAGATTAAAATACTTATAGGCTGTTCGTTTACGGCATGTGTGACACAAATAATAAATATTTTATTTTTTCTACCCTTACTACTTGATAAATCGAGAAAGTGACAATTTAAAGCAAAAATTAAAACTTAACCTTGCTGCAACCTATTTAAAGAAATGGAGAATTTATCAATAAAGCATTTCATTATAAGCATATCACATTACTCAAGGCAATGGGATAGCGGCGAATCCCCATAAAATACGCTGTATCAACTCTCGTGCCATTTGTCCATTGAGCAGCACTTAGCTTAACAAAAACCGATAGTTGTTACAAACGAGCAAAACGAACGAAACAAGAGCTGGCCATCTCGGGAATAAAGTAAGGGCCTTAACAAACAAGCTACGTTTAATCGGCGATCCGCGATTTACCTCTTTTGGAAAGCTTCTTTGAAACGTACGGCCTAGTCTTGCTCTAAATGTATAAATGCTGTTTTTTTTTTCACTAACAGTATAGATTGTTTTTTTTAAATTATTTCATAAGCTTTCAACTGCTTACTCACACGCTTTTTCTCTTTTATCTGAATGTATATCTAGTTGTTTCATCAGCTGTTCTTAATCTTTAGTGTAGATCTATTTTATAAACAGCGTGTTACTATAGATTATTCATGCTCTAGAATGATTTGACAAAGTTCCTAACATCGGCTGTCTCCTTAACATCGATCCTGTGTGTGAAAAGATTCTAAATCATCTCAGCTTTAGCTAAGGGTGTTGTTTCAGTATCTACATCGGCCATCAATAAGATATACCTACCCATAAACTTAGCTATCAACACTTATTGAATGTCGATGTCTGTATTTTGGATTCTACGAAAATTACGCGACGTAATCGCATCAATAGTCGCCAGTACCGAAACCGACCACATATCTTGTGTGTTAAGGCCCTAAGCGGTAAGAATTAACAGGGATAAAGGCTTAAAGAGTAGCCGAAGTAGATTTATGTCGCGATGATCGCTATCGCCCCGATTCTCCGTGTTACTGCTTTTTTTTTCATTGCAGGAATGTTGTCGAAGGCGAAATGGTCAAATGGAATGGTGTTCAACGTTTGCTCTTTAATATTTTAGATTTAGTAAATCGTACTGAATACCTATGCGGCATTAAAAGTTAAAAAAATTATATATAGAATGATATCAGAATCGTTTTAAATATGTATGTATATTCAGTATTAGCAACTTTCTTAGCGTTTCTATCTTTATCTCTGCGTGTCGTCGGAATTCTTATTTTTCTTAGGAGACCGTACTGCGTTAAATGTAACCTTTTATATATACAATTGTCCTGCAGCATACAGGTCTCGAAGGGAAGCAGATCAGCAATGATTGCTTGAACATCAGCGCTACCTAAGACACCTGTCTGCGGCAGCATAAGCTGAATCATTTCTATGCGTTCATGTAATTAGTGGAAGTGTAACTAAAGCATGGTAATAAATGGCTTTTTCTACTACAGGTGTAGTTAGTCTAAAAATGCTTTGAGCCCCACCCGATTTTTTTTATGAAATAGGACGGTAAACGACCAAGCATTTCCAGGTAACAGGTGAAAAGAAAGTAATGTTCGTATGAGAAACTTTTCAAAGATAACCGAGCATCGCAAAATCAGACGTGAGGAAATGCAAACCACAAAAGCTACTCAAAAAGGTGCAATATGACAGCCATTTCCCATTCACTGCCACATCACCACATACGGACGAATCGACAGGCCATTCACGAACCCTTCCTCGTTATCTGATAAGCCAGTGAATACGCCACATTTGTCTGTTCGTCACCCTGCACTAGTGTAAAAATTGTCAGCGAATGCTCCTAGATAAAGATCTGCATTTGCCGCAGAGGGGAGCTATGTTTGCACTGTTCAAGCCAGACTGTTGACTTTACTGTTTTTAAATTGTAGCAACTGTATTTATTTATTTTTAAATGACTCGTTGACAAACTATTGCATGCCAAGTCGAAGTGGTTATTGGTGTTTAATATTTATTGTCCGGGTGAGAAGGTTCAAAAATTACATTACCTATAATTTTTTAGCTCTTAAATTTTCTGAAAAAATAACTTTTATTTGGCGGAAAATACAGGTAAAAAAATTTTTAATTAAATTTTCGCGTTTTACACACATAATTATTACGTATCACGTTGCTTAATCATACTTTTCATAAGTCTCTCAGTCATAAGTGAATTCTTTAGCCTACAGAGCCGCTATGTGGCATAAATTCCCTAGACAATGCCTAAACGTACATTTAGGTACATTTAGCAAGTCAATAGGCCAAATATAATGTTTCTTTAATAAGACATTTGCTATTAATGCGGTCCTTCTGGCATCGAAACTTGGATCGTAATGCTGTATTTTCCGAACTACGCCCTTTTACTTTACACCAATCACAACTGCTTTATAGCCAGATGGCACAGACGCACACACAATTGAACCTTTTTCATAGAATCGGTTTCACAAACATTCGGCGCAAAACTTCAATAATATCCAGAATACCGTACTTTCATCGTTATATACTTACTATTAATTCCTTACTATTTTTGTTCTATAAAATTCTATCTGTTTGCAGGAGCAAGGAGTGTTCACTGAGAAATGATTGGTAGTTTAGTAAATTGCAAAGTAAGAACATCGATGACGAGTCGCTTCGCATTCTGAAGAATCCAAGAAGTTAATTCAATATGATTACAAAAAGATCACAATCTTCCAGCCTTTGTATACGTTTCGTTACATACGACCGGGCAAATCAGAGGAGAGATAAAATGCAGGCTGCGTATAACGAAACACCTATCAATTGCCAGTGATTGCAGTAATTTCTATAAAAAAATCAACGGTAAAGTTCGCCAGACATATCGATTCGAAAAAATGTTTCATCAACAATAATTTTATTATCGTAATAACAAAATTACTGGTTGGATGTATACGCGATTCCCGCTCTTAATCTGTTCGGTTTAGGGAGTTATTTCTTTGTCGATTACTTGTGTGTCGGGGGGAGAAATGGAACCTTTTGTTAGCCTATAGCATTATTATTTCTCATTTTGTTTTGTTTATTAATACAATTGGCTTGAGGCGCAATATTGATATTCAAGTTTGATGATGACTCGGGCCACGGTTTTCTCCCCGACTCTCTGTATTTTTATCGGTTTTATAACAATTGCGTTTCGTTTCTTTTGTTTGTGCTCCAGCGAATTGAATAATGTTTGCTAAATTTTATAAATAATCGTGTTTTGAATAATAACATAGCCCGGAGTACTTTTTCCATAATTAGATGATTTGAAAAATAATATTTTAATTTCTTTATTTAATAAGAGTATAGCAGAATGGCATTCGCAATGCTATTCTGCTATAAGTACTCTTATTAAATAAAGAAATAAAATAAAATAAAAACCTATATGAATGAAAGTCTTCCTTTAGGAATGGTATCCTGCTTGCATGGAATTTATTTCCATATATTATTTCTTAATTTAACTAAAGTTTAATATTTCTAATTCAATTTCATAGATACTCGCTGTGCTAGCGACTTGGTCCGCGTGGAGAAAAAGTAGCCTATATTCTTTCTTAGGCTCTAGACTATCTGTTTACCAAATTTCAATTAAGTAGTTTTGGCGTGAAAGCTAGACAGACCTAAATATTTCCTACGATCAAAATGCATAAACATCGTATTAGGTAGGTAGGTGTAAGTAAATGTAGGCCATAATCTAATGTTAGCCATAACCGGTGACAGGCGAACAGTCGTGCTTCGCAAATAGCCGTAGTACAGAACAGATGTTCTCTGCTTCTAATCGGTGTAAAAATCAGTGACATACTAACATTGGTATTCAAAGAGAAAAATTGCCCTTGACGAGACGCACGCCAAATGCAGAACATACTCGTACGAGTGTCACGCCGCTTTACTGCTTGGAGTGGCTTAGGAGCGCCTTATCTATCGGCCATCATAAATGCTTCTGTTTGTCGAACAAAATGTCTACGATCAAAAGGCAAAAATATAGTATAAGGTAGGTGTAGTAGTAGCCATAACCGGAGACAGGCGAACAGTCGTGCTTCGCAAATAGCCATAGAACAGAAGCACTTAAATTTTCAGCCTTTGTATCCTATTTGCCGTACAAAATTTTTACGATCAAAACGTATAAATATCGTATCAGATAGGCATAGGTTATTCATAATCTAATGCCGGCCATAACCGGAGACAGGCGAACAGACGTGCTTCGCAAATAGCCGTAGTACCTACAAATGCACCTAAGTTCTCTGCCGTTAACCGAAAAAATCTGCAAAAACCATTTACATTGGTTTTACTACTTGGAGCGCCATCCATGTTTATACTTGAAATATTTATGAGCCATCATAATTATTTTCTATTTGCCGTACAAAATTTCTACGATCAAAACGCATAAATATCGTATCAGATAGGCACAGGTTATTCATAATCAAATACCGGCCATAACCAGTTACAGATGAACAGTCGTGCTTCGCAAATAGCCGTAGTACAGAAGCACCTAAAAGCTTTCAACCCTTAATAAATCTGTGACAGCCGAACACATTGGTTTTACTACTTGGAGCGCCATCCATGTTTATATTTCAAATCATTATCAACCGTCATAATTTATCGTACAAAATGTCGACGATCAAAACGCATAAATATCGTATTAGGCAGGAATAGGTCATAATCTAATGCTAGCCATAACCGGAGACAGGGGAACAGTCGTGCTTCGCAAATAGCCGTAGTACAGATGCACCTGAGTTATAGGCCGGCCCACTATCATTACACACGATTCCATTCGGACAGCATAATTGTTTAATTGATATTTCTGCGAGTTATTTATTCTCGTCATTCCGTTTTCCCCACGAGAATAACGCAGTGCTCTATGGTTCTAAAGTCTGAATGCCGACGTGTATAAATGGAATAATTGAGGTATTTTGTTTGCGGAGAATCAAATACTGCTTTTATAATCGCTAGCCAAGTTTATTTGTTACCGCTTTAATAATTTGTATGTCCGGATTTGCAGGTTGTCTATGTTTATAAAGCTCTAGTTTTTGATTACGTGTTCTTTTGCTCTTATTTTATTTTATAACCTATACAATTCTAGAATAAACATGTATACCGGGTATAGAAATTTATGGGGATGATGAAAGAAAAGGTCGACAAATCATTACGACTGACTTTTCTTTTATCGGCATGTCCCTAGTCATGATTAAACTGACTCACAATACTTTTCAAGTTATTTCTACAGCTTGTTACCGTGAGCATATTCCTGCTAACTATGCAAAGACTATAAGAAAATAAACTAATGGCACAAATTATTCATAATGATCAAAAGATAAAAAAGTATTAATTTTCTCAAAGCAGACGTATTTTGTAGCCAAAGGCATCGTCAACCATCGTAAATAAACGAGCATCCTCCAGCTTACACGCAAACATTAAGGACAAAACGGCCATATTTACCTATTATTTCTAATTTAGCGTAATAACTCAATACATGGCCCACGTAATGCATGCAAATGGACCCTGCATCGTTATAAAATACTGGAATCAGGAACATATAGCATCTACATCCCGACTCGGGCTAATCAGTGCTAGTGCTGCCCATACGTCCGATCCGATTACGCGGAATCGATTCTCGCGAGTCTAATATCGATTATAACATTTACATTAACAGGGCTTCCTGCAGTGTCCCTGCGTTATAATCTATAATAATTTCACATGTAAATTTTAACTATTTCTGGGAAATTCGAAGCCTTTCAACGTTTTTCTGGAACGTGATTGCAGATTTTCCAGACATTATGTTAATTAGCTAGCAATTGGTCTATAACCATATTATTTATCAGTTGTTGTACGAATAGATTGGCTCTACAAGATTTTCTCTATAATGTATTAAGAAGAAGCAGGTTGTAGGGGTATTAAAAGCTTGTTTCCTTAAGGAGGCAAAGACCTCATATTAACTAAGCACTTTAACAAAATTAGCTGAAATATTTTCTCCTAAGAACAAGTTCAGTTTATTATGGTGAGATACATTCTTTATAAAGGTCCCTATATAGTTACCTATACTAATAATATAAAACGGAAAGACTTTAAAATTTGTTTTTTTGCACTGAATAGGCTCCAAGACTACAGCTATTCTTTCATCTATAGAAAGATAATTTATCTACGGGTGACTCAGTAGTAAAGTCCCTTTTGCTCCACTGTAAGGAATCCTAAAAAGCAAATTCTTTTATTCTTATGTTTAATTCCAAATAAACGATATTTCTTTATTTCTCTTTTTCAATAAAAGAAAGCTTGAAGATGTGACCGATACTTTAGAATTAAATTCATGCAATGTGTGACTCATATGAGCAAAACTACTTATCCAGATAGGGTGACTTTTCAAACAACCTACCCGTGGCTGACGTGATGAGAGAGCGATATTGTAATCATCGCAATGAATATGCAAATTAAAATATGCTGCCTGCTCGTAACGGATTTTTCTTTGACTGTTTCAATGTCCAAGGCACATCCTTAAAAAGAAGTGAAACTACTCGAAAGATATCAAAACAAGGAAGGTTTAATGCCATCAATTATGTCAACCGGACCTGTGGCTTAATGATTTGTTCAGATATTTCCCGCATAATCATCTCCTTTTTAGTGTTTTGTACCCAAATGGTATAAACTGGACCCTATTACTAAGTCTCCGCTGTTTGCCTGTCCGTCTGTCTGTCACAGGGCTATATCTATTAGAACGGAAAATAGGCTTGACATTTTCACAGAATGTGTTGGTATCAAATTGGCGACTTGCACATAGAAGAAGCGTGTTTTTTGTAGTAAATTTTGTATGGTGATATGGAACCTTTCATGTGAGATTCCAGCTTGCACTTGGTCGGTTTCCTTATCCATCTTTCCCTATATTTAAGCTCTCCAGTAAGTTACTGGTCAAAAGCAGTATTGCTTACCTTTCTCGTAACTGATTTGTCTCTCCTGCTGTCTCGCGTTGTCTGCCGCGACCTTCAGAAGCCCCTGAATGTTTCTGAGCAGCGTCTCCGTGGAGGAGACCAGGGTGTCTGCCGTGGGGTCCACGGGAACGTTAGGGGGGGTTCCGGTAGGGGCTGCGTAGCTGACGGGCGCGGGGGAGGAGGAGACGGGCTCGCGGTCACCGTCGCTTAGGTCGCCACCTGAAAAAGTAAAGAAGTTAATAAAGTAAGAAATACGCTGCTGTCATTTAGAATTAAGACATATTAGGTAGATACAAGTACTTATTTGTAACCAGAGGTACCGTATATTGAACCTTTTAGAAAAGGGAAAAATATATGAATAAGTAGAAAAAATATCGTTAAGGTTATATATATATATATCATTTGCATGCTACAATTTGCATTTGAATTTTATGTGAGAATTAACAACAAAAATCGTTGTGAAGAAGAACTTAGGTAGTAGGTAGTTAGAAAAATTTAGGTAAAAAAAGGATATTAATTATACTCATATTTCAAATCTCAAAAAGAATGTAGTGACAAGCGCATAGTATTACAAGTAATAAATATTCAAACAAATGCGCGATCATTACATATAAATCATGACTAACAGCTTCATAAGAAGCCCTAAAAGGCCGCGAGAAAAGGAAAAAGGATCGATACAGCTAACATCGATTCTGGATCGCGTGCATGTACGAGTATCATTCGAGTCGGAATTATTGTTGGCGAACAACGATATTGCGTGGTGATCGCCGACATAACGCTTGATGGGGCCAGTCCGACTGCCTATTCCATTTAACAAACTATGGTTAAAAACATTTATTGCCCAAAATCGGTTTGCACTAGCTTTTTTGTATAGCTCTTAGAACGATAGAAAATAGATTTACAATTTTTACCACCCAGCCATTACTAGCTTTTTTGCCCCCAGAACGATAAATAATACTACATGCAACAGCCAACCAACGCATTATGACCTGAGTGGTAATCAGACTCGTATGCCAGTCTCGCTACTATGTTGTGTGTAAAAATCTAATGGTAAAATTTTTCGCTAATTGTAACTTAAGGCTTTGACGTAACAATTTGTAAAATTGCTGACGACAACAAGATTTTTTTGTAGGGAATGTTGTGAAATCAAATATGAAAATTAATAAGTGTCCATAGAAACCTATATTAAATAAACGTTAGAAGTCTAGACATCTTGAATTATTTAAAAAAGCAAATAAAAATATATTAGTTACAAAGATAGTGTATTCATGTATCTTCAGTATCCGTTACACGAATGTTATGGGCAGTGTCGTTCTCATTGCACAGAATAAGGACACCACGCAGCCATTCGACACCGAATGGGCTGTCTCTAACCGATTTATATGCCCCGTTGCACTATCCAACGAGTCTTCCTTTTGCACAAAGCCTACCAGCTCAATGCGTACCTCGATTAATTTATAATTACCTAGTTGGCATTATACAAAAGTACTTACACGACAAAATCTCGTCAATGGACCCGATGAAAGCACTTACCTTTAAAATAATAGCCACTAAATATTTACGGTCTTGATGGCTTTGACGAAACCCAAAAGTACGTTCCATTATTCACAGACTGACGAGATAATTACAATAATGTACGCGTATGTCAATAACGGACCTCACACATAAAAAAGAAAGTGTTCCGATTGGCGTGTCTCACGGTCCAAAATAATCTATCGATACATTTAATTTAACTGACAAGATAGTGAACGCTCATCAAATAATGAAGACAACATCGTTTCGTCATTGTCGATGCGCACGATAGCACTCTCGGGTTGTCACAACACCATCTCCCTAATAAGGCCAATTAACAGGATCCTATATCAGACACAAACGAACCTCAACCCTTTCACAATTACCAATGATCTATATTTCCTTGTTCGAATTACGGAGTCAAAGACTCCACGGACGTGAATAGAATGATGCCTAAAATGTGAATGTTGATTGAAAGGAAGAGGTAACATCAAATGGACAAAGATCAAAGTTGAATGACATACTTGTCTGAAAAAATAATCATAATGAAGAGACGGGCCAATCGTGATCGGCGTGGATTACGTATCGACAGCATGCATGACTTCGAATGCATTTGATTGAAATTAAATCTTTCAACAGTTCCATTCCATCAGTCATTTATCATAATATTATAATTTACACACGTATATCTTTATAAAATTAAATAAATTACGATCACATGACTTCAAATCAAACTGAATAATTCAAGTCAAACTGAATAATTTCTTTATAGTATCGTGCATGGTTAGTTATAAAACTAGATTCCAACTCTTGAGTCCATAGCATTTGATTAATTCATGATCATTTCTTGTTGCAAGAACAGAATTCTCAATCAATCTGAAAATGAAATCAATGAAATAAATCAAATCAATCTGTTCTTGCACAGAGGAAAAATACGTACTGATCAAGAAAATCAAACAACTTGCATGGATGTTTACAAAAGATTGAAATTGAGAAGGTAAAACTAACTGATTGATTCTCCATTCATTCTGTCAACAACACTCTCAATTATATCAGCAAAACATGAACGAGAAAAAATAATATCAAAATATTTTTCACAGGAAATATGAACTTAACGGGGTTTTGTAGTTGTATTGATATTAATATCGTTATCAAACCCATTGTGTACATCAGTTTCCCGGGGCTCATCCCGTAAATCGTGTCGAAGTGAACATTTTCTATAATCGTTCTCCGTTCCCACGCTAGTGAGCATTTTGTGTGCAACCTGCAATAACTACAAACAATCCTTATTGTTCCGCTTAATTTAGCTATTGTACGCCACCTATATTTACATTTCTGGATCACTGTTTTGCTTCACTTCGTCACTACGTTTGCCTGTCATTCAATATGCACTTCACACTACTACTTATTTAGTCGGAAGTTAAATATCTCCGCGGACTTGCTATTGATAGTGTTTGTGAATTTTAAGCAATCGCAACAGTACTTAGGTCATGCTTGGATTAGTACATCCAAAAGTGTCATAAAGTATTGAAACTCATTACTGGATAGTTAACGTCTATAACAGTTATAACAATAAAACTTCTAATATGTCTAGTTTAGTGTCCAATAATGCGATGAACACCTTTGTATTTTGAGAAAAATAGATAACTAGACAGTCTAAGCCGTTACGCTGTTTTTAAAATCTGCTGCAATTGTGTTTCGAAAGTAATACTGAACTTTGCATTTAGTACATTTGTAACAATACAATATTGGGAGGTGAATTGACACTTGCTAAAAGCTACGATAACTATTTTGAAGGAGTTTCTGGTGAGAAGTCAAGGGGTGCAGTTGGGTTTTCCCTTAGACTATTTTGCAAATTGATTTTAGTGGAATTTATAAGATGAAATTGTTGTAGTTTGGTGTTACAAATGCTCGTGCTCATAAACATAGTAAAGTAGACTATTATATGGATTCGTATAAATTTGTCACCAGAAGCTCCCACAAGGCTATCAAAGAACAAACTGTACCGTACAACACTGATACTTCATATCTCATTAAACTGGACATTGCCAGAACCACTAAAACCTCGGTGGAAGCCATTATATAAAAGAAGAAAGAAAGAAATTATAATTTCTTATCCGAATCAGTAAGCTCAGTGAATCTAATTGTGATCACCGCTATGTTCATTCATAGTTAAGAACCGTTTTATGATTTTCTCACTCTATTTTCAAATAGCTGTAATTGCGTCTTGATAGTGACGTCGGCTTAATAACGATCTCACTTGATTGATGGTGCAGACAGGGACGGCACTAAATTGATTAAAACATTTAAGTGAGCCAATGGATTCAATGAACAAAAAGCTGCGGTTAAAACGAATCTCTCGGAGAAATTGTCGCGCCATCCATCACTGGCCTTAATAACTAACTGCACTAACTACACTAACCACACTAACTAACTAAAACCTTAATAGTTTTAATAGTAATATATCTAATAGAAACATGGAGATATTTACATGTACATGAGTAATTTCTAAAGCTCTACGCGCTTTCCTTCTTCTTATCATCATCAAATTTTAGAGCTTGGCTCTTGTCGGTGGAGCTTCTTCCATTCCTCTCTTTCTTCCGCCAGTTGTTTCACTTCTCTGTAAGTAGCAACATCCTTCTTCTTATAGAGTACATTATTAGCTAATGCCGGGTATCATCTTTCATGCTTCCTAACAGTAACTGACAATGACGTAACTCAAGGGTTACCTTTTAGTAACTAAAGAGAACTAGTGCGCAAGTTTTCAGTTAATGCTTTCTTTATCTGGAAACAGGAAGCGGTCGATGTGACGTCATCATCAATGATCAGGTTTTTTTTAGTCTCCGCTGCAGGAGCACGACCCTCTCTGTACTTCCAGAGCTATATTTAGCCAGAGCAGCCAGAAGATTTAGCCTAAAATCCCCGGGAATGAGAGTCATATTGGTCTAAAATTTCAGAGTTATATTTTGGGCTGGGTGGTAGTCAAATCAGTTCCCTGTTTGCTGATGGGGTGCGCTCTTAGGCTACTACTTTTTCTTATGCTGATAAAAACGAACAATGAAATTGTTTACCTCTGCCAAACAACCGCAACCGTAATTGGAAATCCCATATTAATTACACGACTCAGGACACTGCTCACTAAATCCATCACGGAGAAAATCGCACTGCCTTTACCGAAACCAATTATTAATGGCTTACACGGAGAAGTTTAATTCAGTTTCGCATAATGTCGACCCGCTGTTAATAAGTTATTCCCTCTCTTTCCGATGCAATCTCGGCATGACAGCAAAGTGTCCGTGTAGCATTAACACGGCAGTACTGCCGTGGCGTTGGGGCAGAGCCAAAGGAGCATCGCTCTGGGCTCTAAGGTGCAAGGGGCTGCAAAATGTATTATGCTGTCTAGGAAAGAGGGATTTTACTGAAATTAAATTTTAAAAATCAGTTTTTTCTCTTGTTGGAGAGCTCGGTATCATAGCAATTTTTTATTTCACCCACTGTTGGCATCTGCTAATAGTTGTAACGTCATAGAGATATATGTACCACGTAATGTAACGTGTACTTTATCAAAGTGACCGGAGAGATGGAACTCCAAAATTAACGTAAAACGCCAGTCATAGAATTTTATTTGGTTGCATGCAATTTGTTTATGTTTCTTTTTGACGTAAAGGGCGCAAAAAGACGATCTCACTGTCTCATCTGAAGGGCTAGGGTCATCTCTGCCACAGTATCACCGGCGCGGCGTGTAATGCACATCGAAATTACCCAGTAATAGCTCTTGAACCTTCAGCATTCATAGTTCGGAAATTATCAACCATAAAACCGCGTTCCTTTTATTCTAGAAACTGGAAACGCTTATTATAATAAGTGTAAAATGGCTACCCCTTCGTACATTGTAGTAAAGGCAATTATTTTACAATTTTAAGAATTATTTCATAGGACAAATAAATAATCTACTTCTAGCTTCCAGTGAGAAAAATATATTTTTTGTTCATTACTTTGACATATGGAGCATGTACATAACTAGATTATGTATAAGTACACATACATACGTAGTGCTATTGATCTTGAAAGCACTTGAAAGAAACCCTTCACATTCTAACATTACCAGTATTAGTTTGGTTAAAAGTAGTAACCATCCTTAGATTATCCAGTGTCTACTCTACACTTGTAAAAATATAAGTACATCACCTACAACATTTCCTCAAAGTGACAAAAAATACCTTTCTTTTAAATAAATATATAACTATCACTCGGGATTCACACGATACCGTCCTTATACGGATATACGTGTAAATAAATAAATAAATAAATATATAGGGACATATCACACAAATTGAGCTAGCCCCACAGTAAGTTGCGAACTTGTGTCGTGGGATACTAACTCAACGATACTATATTTTATAATATATACTTATATAGATAAACATCCAAGACCCAGGCCAATCTGAAAAAGATCGTTTTTCATCTTGACCTGGCCGGGGATCGAACCCAGGACCTCCGTGTCGCAGGCTGGCGTGTTGACCACTGCGCCACGGAGCTCGACTCCATCCATTTAGACATCTACGTAGTAGTTATGGTGCAAATAAACTCAAAAAACTTATTTATTTGCAGTCATGTATAAAACAATAGCTTCACTCTTTTATCAGAGGGAGAGAGGAAGAAATAGACAGTATAATATACAATGCAACGTAGACAATAATGACATAGACGATTAGCAAATGATCCCGCGCGTTCCCATGCGTACTCATCTGATCCCTAGACACCGCACGTTTACTTGTAATGGTCCTTATAATAAAATCTTATTACGTGTATCGCCGCAATTGCCCCCAATGATGTATGAATAGCGCTTAAAAGGACCCAATTCAATGTTACGAGTGCTCGTGAGCCTGTTATGGATTTATTTTTTGCAACAGTTTCTTATGAGAACTGTGTTTAAAAAGGTTGTATCTCGTTCGCCAGTTGGAAATAACATTATTTCTTAGTCTTAATAGATTACGAAGGTAAGAATTTTTTAAAATTCTTTTAGGTCATCGGTATCCGACCATCGGCTAGGGCGGCGTTAGGCCTAACTAACGCCGACCTAGCCGATGCTAGGTCGGTGTTACGTAGGCGGCTGGCCGTTGAAAACTATACCAATTAATGCCGGCATCGCTCTTCTCACATGTTGCAGTTGTCCATGGGCAGCGGTGAGTACTTACCATCAGGTGACTTGCTTGCTCGTTTGCTATCCTAAATAATTATAAATGCTGTCATAATAGAAGGCCCAGACTCCGAGAATACCTAAAGATAAGAGAGAGAGAAAGCAAGCTAGGAAGGCACTTACCATCGTCTTCCTCCTTAACATTATGGTCTTCCTGGTCAGACATCGCCGCATCGCTATCGTCCGAGTGTGACCTCGGCGATGCAGCAGCGGTGGCTGCGGAGGGCATCCGCGGGGGTTGGGGCGTGCGGCGGGAGGCGGCGGAGCTTCGGCCGCTGGCCGAGCCCTCGCCCCGGTCCCCGCGCTCCCGCTCGCCTCGATCGGACCGGTCCCGGTCGCCGGATCCGGATTTTGAAAGGTTCAGCACGGGACTGTGTCCGGGGGATGAACCTGAGAAATGGTTGTGGTATTTAATAGTTGACACAGGATAAATCAGCTAATCTGTAATCTGACTGTAGCAGTGATCGTGGTTAGAAATATTTTTGATAGTTTTTTTTTCCAACACGTTAGTTAAGTTCTACATGTTATGATGCTAAAGGGTTTTAAAGGAGATATTAATATATTGTAATCAATGCCATGTGTAGTGCAGGGCCTGTAGAACTTTTAATATCTTAGAACATCTTTCGCTCTAATAATCTACGCCTACTGTTTACGTGGCCAGTCAACCAATACTACTTATTTGTAGTAGTAAAATATGAAATCATACAAATTTACTTTTGTTATTTATGAGCATTTGGTCTATAATTTGTATCGCAAACGCAATGCAAAATTTATTTTACAATTGCGCTTAGTAAAACAGCAAGGAGTAAATAAAAGTATGTTAATATAACTTCAACGAACTAACCATTGAAGTTACATTAGTCTATGTTTTCATATTTTATATTTAGGAAATAAAGAAAAAATAAGAAGAAGAAAGTACCTATACAAACATAGATAGTAGGTACCCAACAGCTTCTCTTCCAATTAGATTGTAAAATGTAAAAGGTAAGCAATACATTTTTTTTATGGACTAATCACACAGATTGAGCTAGCCCCAAAGTAAGTTCTTAAGTAAGACTTGTGTTATAGGATACAAACTCAACGATACATATATAGATAAACATCCAAGACCCAGGTCAATATGAAAAAGATAATTTTTCATCTTAACTTGACCGTGGATCGAAGTCGAGACCATCCGTGTTACAGGCTGGCGTGTTGACCGCTGCGCCTCGGAGCTCTTCAATACATAAACGAGGACTTCATTATAAATTGGTAACAAGCTAACCATTACACATTTCCAATTCACATTTTCCATCTTTAAACCCTCTAACCTGCAAAACATGGCCTTAAGTTTGCGACCTATTTTTTTTCTATCTCTATGTTTGTACATAATACTGTATTATATATTACCATTATGTGATCCCTCACGAGCCTTATCCATCGCCATAACCCGCTCCATGTCTCCCCGCTCGTCGCGCAATCTGTAACAAACCAAAGCAGATCTAACTAAAAATTGTATAATTCTTGGGCATATTAGGCTAGTGGTACCCTTGTTTAGGTTCCGGAAATTTTCCTAGTCAATTTTACAATAAAATCTGGGATAGACACCTAATCTATCAACAATATTGGATTCGTCTGTTGATATTTGCATTAGGTTTTGATTGTATCCTATAATGCATTTCTTTTTCCAATAGGTTACCAAATTTCATCAATTATAACTTGATACAACATTATCAGGAATGCAGTGATCGTACCTTTTGCGTTTCTGACTTCAAACTTGTATGTTTTTATATTTAAAGATCGCATAAGAGTTTGGCTTCGACAAATTGAGATTCAAGTACGTTCCACACACAGCAAATTTCTTAATTCTGCGTCTCTATTACAAAAGATCAAACTACAGACTAACAAGTCCACCTAGTTAGCGCGTTAGATCATCATTCACAAACGAATCCGAACAAAGCTCCTGACAAACAGTGCTATCATTTGAAACCATAAAGCAGTCTCCCACTGGGCGCAGCTACTACAAAGCCTCAGTCATAATATCGAAGAACCCTGCTGCGATTCTTTGTAAGCGAATGAAGACTTCGAATTGTACCAGCCTCCTCGTTCCGCTACCCTAATTCCAATGCTCCTTTCTGAATTATTACTTTTGATGCTTCCGTTTGGATCTTTTTTATTAATATTTACTTATTAACTTTTTACATCTATTACTTAGGGATTTTCAACGGTTTGTGTGTCTTGATTGTGGTCGAGATAAGTATTTGGAGCAGTCATGATTTGATTTGATACAAATGTGAGAATGATTTTTCTATATAACTTTCTATAAGTTTCATTCTTATTTCAATTTACCTACTAGTTTTGAATTTGTTGAAATATTTTCATAAAAATGTCTTTTATACTTCGATCAAGTATTTTTTTAAGTAAAAATACTTTTTTTGAGCTGAATAGTAATTTTGTTATGAGAATATATCTGGACTACTGGATTAAATTAATGAACTGCTTGACAACTATCTATTATCGTTATAATACAAACTTCTATATCATTTTTAGGAACTAGGTATCTATCAAATGAAATATTATTCATCGTTTTCGAGCCAATTTTCTTTTTCAAAGGGCCGTTGATTTTTGCGGAGTAATGCCTTTCGAGCATTTGAATATAAATGACGTCTGAAAGTGAAATGTAACATACATAATAAGTGGCTGTTTTAAGCCTTCGCGGAACCCTTTTGCGGATTACA
The DNA here is from genome assembly GCA_963082605.1 of Rhodophaea formosa. Lineage (NCBI taxonomy): Eukaryota > Metazoa > Arthropoda > Insecta > Lepidoptera > Pyralidae > Rhodophaea > Rhodophaea formosa. Next base: position 4,364,844 of record OY720216.1, on the reverse strand, counting down.
GACTAACGAATAGAACAGAGGATACACAATCATAAAATTTCCATTGTCATTAATGGTTATAACTACTTAATTCGAATAAGGAGAAAAAATATCTTTGATAAGTTTAGTTATGTTATAATAAAAATTACTATACATAATATTAATTAATAAAAAAAGCAGTTATTACATAATAATCAATATTTATTGTATTTCATATAAAATATTCAGTCCAATCATTTATACCGTAGTCGAAAACATCCATTGAGTTTTAGTTACAGAAACGGAGTGTGCGACTGCTATCTAACATATTAAATACTAGCGGCCCTCCCCGACTGCGCTTGGACATGTTTTATACGTTTATAAATCACTTTATCTATTTAAAAAAACCGCATCAGAATCCGTTGTGTACTTTTATACGTCTAAGCAAACATAGAGGCAGACAGCGGGAAGTGACTTTGTTTTATACAATGTTTTACAGAATTTTTAACTCTAATACCATTAAGTATACTTTTAATTCTAATACCATTAAGTGTCATTTTCTCTACTGACGCCTCTTAAGCTTATTAACTCTACATTTGAACCCTCGAAATGGAGTCGTTTGGTCTTTACTGACGAGTCACGGCGCTCCGTTTGAATTTAATATATTTTTCATTTCCGCCACCATTAATATGTAAATAATTCTTTATACCTTTGAAATCTTTTGATCGTGCGAATTCGCTGAGTTAGCCAAGTTTAATAGGACGACTGGAATAAAAGTATGAAATTTGCTTCCTATTAAAAAAATCGATCTTCCACGCAGGTCTGGGCGATAAGAAAAAACGTAGAATGTACTAGCTGTTTCTCTTCCCGCGCAGATCGTAAAAGTCGATAAAGGGAATGGGCAAGAGGAATCATGTCAATAGGCGATGCGGCTAGCAACCCATCACTATTTTAATTCCGCTTTCCACCTGCAAGCCCATTAATATGCTAAACGTGGCATTAAATTTCTATAGACCTATGCTCTGTCTACCCCGCAAAGGAAAAAACGAGATGGTAGGTATGAATGTATGTAGAAATTAAACAAAACCGCAGACTAACTGAAAAAGTCAAAGTCTATAGTTATAATAACAATCATTTATTATTTTTGTCACTAACGAGGTCTATCCGACCCCAGAAATAAAAGAATAAAAAATTATCAAATCAACGCGCGATCGGACAAAAGATAACGGCAAATCAATAAAATAATAAATTGTACACACTTCCTCCGATTCGCTTTATCTTTTTTAAAGTGTTGCTGTGATTGATGATGTGGGAATAGTCATCAAAATTAAACAATAAAGGGATGATAATCATGATACTTGTAAGGTTCAGAAAAAAAACTTGATTTGAGAGACATCCGGTATTTTAAATTAGAAGATTTACTAGCATTTGCCCGCGGTTTTGCTTGCGTTTAAGAAACTTAGAAGACTGTACATAGGTATGATTATTATTTGTATATTGTGTGAATATTTATTACTATTATAAGATACTAGCTTTTGGTACTTAGTCCGCGACTTCCCGGCCTAAATTATAGTCTGTTATTCTTGATAATGTAGCTTTCTATAGTTGAAAGAATATTTGAAATCCTTGGAGTAATTGAACAATATTTTACTTCTTCTTTGTAAACTTAGTATTAACTTAAAAATTAAAATTAAACTCTCTTTCTGGCAAGAGATAAAGTTGACATAACTTCAAAATAAATACATGTTACAAACTTGGAAACATATTTACCTACGTATTTGTGCATTTTTCACAAACCTTTCATGTCGAGTAAACTTTTTGTCTTTACAATAAATGTCATCGAATTTTATATATTGTTTCTGAAACAAAATACTCGTACTAAGTATTACTCAATATAAATCAGAATTTATAAAATTCTTCGTTATCACCGCAGAAAATAAAAGACGTATTGACCATTATCGTCTCGTTGGAAACATGTTGCGGTCAGCCCGGGCGATAATTCCGATCACAATCATTACCTATTGTAGCTGAGCTCCAGTGGTGAGGAATATCATCTACATAACGCTTAGGGAATATAATTTACATGTTGGATTTTTAGACGCAATTCGCCAATTTCTCAATTCGTTTATCAGCCGCAAAATTTTCAAATATAGCGCCAGCTTGCGTTCTACTGGCGCAAAGATCAAAACAGTGCAGCTACGACGATAATTCCAATTACAGTCATACCTATTGTAGCTTTGCTTTTGCAGTAAGATACAAAGATATTACCAATTGCAGATAAAGTGTTTGCGTTGGATTTTACAATACGCAAGCGAAGCCGCTGGCAAATGCTAGTAGTATAAATAAGAAACATTATGGAAAGCAAGAAATTTGAGATCAAATATAGGTAATTTGTGAGATGGATACCTATTTATTTGGGAATGCTAAAACTAAGAGGAGAAAGATGGAGAGAGAGAAAGAAGGAAAGAGATCAGTCCAATAAATGCGTAGCTTTAATAGATGATGAACTGTATGTATATATGATTTGAAGTAACAGGACCAATCACCCGGACCAATTGCGAATAGGACGAAATGCACTTTATACGGCTAGAAGATCAGGAAGAGGTTGTCGCGTCGCCTCGCATTTGCAAGGAATTGAATTGGAGTGTACCGATGGCTGTGAATTTTCTGCGGTAAGACCATATGCGGCGAAGCCATATTTATGCAATCGGTGGTCACTACTCGGATTACAACACTTTAAAACAATGTAATAAAGGAAAGAGCATGCCAATATTTTGTACGTTTTACTCTAGTATATTTCTATGTACAGAAAATATAATAGATCGACCCTTTTAAATTTAGTAGGTATGAAAATATTTGCACCAGGGGGGTATGTATGGAGTTTATGACAATCTTATACAGATCTCTCCTCCGTATTAAACAAAAAAAAAAATTACGAGATTCATCGACATTGATTGACTGATATTGGCACTCAAAAATACATAAACTCAAAAATAGTGTTTTTAGTAGTAGGTCAAAAAGGGTTCTGAAAAAAAAAACTTTTTATTTTTTCCTTATTTGCCATTTTAGTAGATAGGAACTGTAATACATGCGACAAATTACTGTTATTCTTACACGCAGCCGTGGGACATATTGATCGCGATACAATTAAAAGCTAGTGCAGAAATATTAACGTATATATGTACGTTAGGTTTACGTCAAATATAAATTAATAATCACCCTAACGAACTGCCAGCAGCAGCCATCACCAGTCTGGCAACGAAATATTATTATTCATTCGGTTGTCAAAAAGAAAATTGGCGACGAAGCAATGCAGGGCGACCGGTTTTCCTGAGATGACACGACATTTTCCCGGGTGCGTATTGTTTGATATAATAACAAATTATATATTTTCATTTAAATAAAGTTCAAAAGATATAATGTTTACTTGATATAATTCGGTATTTGCCTAATGTTAAGATTATATAAAATTTGTTTTCAATGATATTCATTTCTATCTAAAAACACTATAAAGAACACTTTTAATTTGATATCGATTCGTTAAGTCTTCTTAAAGCTTCTTTAAAGTTGGGTGAATAGGACCATTTTTAAAAGTATGAAAATCTTAAATTACAATTATACTGTATTGTAGTCCGCTAAATTTATAGCAACTTTTATTATCAAACCATTACCACAAACGTAATATTTCGTATAGCTGCCGAACAAAGTTCTTACGCCGCCCATACAAAATACAAAGTTGTGACGTCACAAATATGTAGGCATTTCAGCAGTGAGTTTTCACGTCTAATAATTAACGTCTAAAAACATGTGTCTTTAAAACTCTTATATCTGAAAGAGTTTTTTGTTTAGAAATGTATTTCGGTCACTATTGTGTTTAGTTTTTACAAGTCTTTACATAACGACAAGAAAAAAAATTTAGTCAAGTAGCCAATTATTACTGTTCATATTCAATTCGAAAACCATAAACTCATTTATTATAACGTTTATGATCACTAAACATCACCTGTCATACAACTCGTTCAGTATACATTCCATAAAATATAACAATCAAAACGAATACTATTTAAAATATATATCAATAAAATTCTAAATCAATCAAATTGATTATGAGAAGCGAGTGAGCGACGACCTCAGCTACGATAGTGACTGTTTGGATACGCAACTTGGTAACAAAAGGTAGGTAAGGTTATGGTTAGACATAGACCACCATATGAGCGAGCGAGCAACGACTGGGTGCGAAAGTGACTAGTAACAGAAGGTAGGTTAAGTTATGGTTACACATAGACCACCACATGAGCGAGCAAGCGACGACTGGGTGCGAAAGCGACTGGTTTGGATACGCAACTTGGTAACAGAAGGTAGGTTAGGTTATGGTTACACATAGACCAGCATATGAGCGAGCGAGCGAAGCGAGCGAGCGGCGACTGGATGAGAAAGCGACTGGTTTGGATACGCGACTTGGTAACAGAAGGTAGGTTAGGTTATGGTTACACATAGACGACCATATGAGCGAGCGAGCGACGACTTAGTGCGAAAACGACTGGTAACAGAAGGTAGGTTAGGTTATGGTTACACATAGACCACCATATGAGCGAGCGAGCGACGACTGGGTGCGAAAGCGACTTAGTCACAGAACGTAGATTAGGATCTTCTATCACTTTATTTGTATAACCAATGATTATTATACATAGTAATAAATATATATTACGTTTATTATACGTAACAACAAATCAATTTGTTAAATTTTATAACGATAAACGGTATATGAAAGGCTTGTTATGTTGAATACTTATTGTTATAACAAAAGATTTTATTTTCTTTCAAAATTATTTCTTCCGATTTTTATCTTGATTGATAATTATACTCACCAAAATTATATATTTCGTTGGTATTAATCTTAAAACATATATATTTTGTATTTATTTGTTATATTACTTACCCACATACACGGTATTTTCTTAATAAATTTACATACAGCAATTTTGGGCCGGTGTAGTTATTCAGCTAAATGGTAGAGATTTGTTTAATACTTAGTTAATGACATCACGCATGCAAGGCCGGTCGGTGAATCGCCGCATTACCTAATCAGCGCGGCGGCAGATTGCGCGCATTGTCCGCATCCGCGGCCCCGGAATATCTGCTTAGGCCAGCGCAATGCCCTTAGTTATCGCCAACCACCACAGTATCTAATATTGGCACTGAACATCAGCTTATGCGTTCATTAAGTAATCTCTCTGTTAAAGGACTTGTATAAACCAACTGAGGCTATAAAATTCTCTACACTTATTCGGCTAAATGGCAAAGCTATGTTTAAAACTTAGTTAATGAGATCACGCATGCAAGGCCGGTCGGTGTATCGCCGCATTACCTAATCAGCGCGGCGGTAGGTTGCGCGCATTGTCCGCGCGCGCGGCCCCGGAATATCTGCTTAGGCCAGCGTAATGCCCGTAGTTATCGCCGACCACCACAGTATCTAATAAAGGCACTGAACATCGGCTTTTGCATTAATTTAGTAATCTATGTGTTAGGGAGTTCTTTCCTCTAACTGGGCTACTAAAGTTCTATAAACTATAGAATAAGAGTAAATCTACCTTCCAAGCGAATCTGGGAGAAAATGGAGAATATACACTCCCCCGTCTGTATATTCTCCATTTTACTCCAGATTCGCTAAGTTTATGTGCTAGTACATAAACTTAACCCACTCTATAAACAGATTTTAAATTGTGGGGGCAGGTTTATCTGTCTTCAACTGTACCAGCTGCTCCTCTTCTCGCGCAGACTTTAGTAACTGCTCGAGGGAATGGGTAAAAATCTAAAGAATCATTCCTATTGGCAATGCGGCAAGCAAACCCTTATTATTTTAAATAATTCTGATTTCCATTTATATGCCCATCAATGCGCTTAATGGGTCTTTGGGTCTTGTGGTTGTAGGCCCAGTATACACTGTAAGTAATAAAGAAGTGATTTTATAAGACTTATATGTCGGCTGACAAAAACTTTTCTTGCAAACCAGATACATCTGAAAATGCGCACCCAAATTAACTACACAAAGCAATTCCCAAAATTTGCATTCGAGAATCGATTAAGAAAATCAAATCCGGAGCGTCACTGCGTAAAACATTTGCTTGACACCCAAATCAAAAATCGTTTTAGCTCCCCCGGGAGGGAGGGAAGCGTCGACGCCTCAACATTTATTATTTCAGACATATCACTCACATGCAAAACAAACTCCGTCCGATCCATCAAAAAGTTTCCCCCCCGCCTTCGCGGGAACACAAATCGACTGTGTAAGTATCGCGGTTTCAGGAAGTGGGGTATTGCTTCGGAGATATATTCGAATTTGATCATTGCGCACTTCCGTATCGGTGAATAGTCGTCAATTTGATTTTTTGGACCTTAATTTTAACTAATTTATACTTATGCATTATTAAAAAACGTAATAACAACGGGTTACTCATGTAACGCATGGGATCTAAACATATCGGCCAGCAGCTGACTATTTACGTGAGTAATACGTTGTTACCTAACGGTAAAGATATTTAATTGTAGTGACGAATTTTATATTCATTAAATATAATTATTAAAGAATATTTTCGATTCATTAGTGATAAATAAAAAGTTTAAGAAATCCATTACTGTATCCTAGAAAACAAACAAAAAGCTATTAAAATTCGGCTGTGCTTAAATTAGACTGCACATAAAATTTTGATGAAATCTCTTCCGCTTATCTTACAATTGGAATTAACGACAAATCGCTTTCACAGATTGAATCACGTAAACATAATCTTAAAGAATAAACAAGCTTGCTCATCCAAAAGAAATGAGCATTGTGACCCCCCAAACAGTCAACAAAGCCTCGAAGAAAATCGAGCGAAAAAAGGCTAAAAACACCTTAGGGGTTTACTAATCGAATAAAAAATATCAGCGACCGATGCCAGTGCGTAGGGGAGGATCGGAATAAATTATAAAGAAAATACAAGTAGCAAGGGGTGTTGTTATGAGTAAAAAGTTCCAAACATATGCAGATAAAGGAATCCACTGCCTTTGAAATGATCTGCAATATTGCGTGTAATAACGCGATGCGGATCCACTTTCGTTCTTTAATATTAAAACTTAATGTTTGTTTTGATTACGTCGATGCAAATATATGTATGGAATTACTAAGAAATGTTATCGATAGAAAGTTCTTTCAAAGTATTCCTTATTTATTGCGTTGGGTAAATGTTACATACATTTACCCAACGCAATAAATAAAAAATCACATCAAGATCTGTACATATCATAATTTCAGCCGCAAGAAGTCCACTGCTGGACATAGGCCTCCTCCAAGGATATCATACATCAATAAATCATCATCATCATCTCAGCCACAGGAGGTCCACTGCTGGACATAGGCCTCCCCCAAGGATTTCCAATACGACCGGTTGGAAGCGGCCTGCATCCAGCGCCTTCCTGCGACCCTTATCAGGTCGTCCGACCACCTGGTCGGTGGATGTCTAACGCTGCGCTTGCCGGTACGTGGTCGCCATTCGAGAACCTTTCTGCCCCATCGGCCATCGGTTCGTCGCGCTATGTATCGCGCTATGTACGCTATCAATAAATGCAATCACTTAATGCGGAAATCGGTATGAATTTTTATACTCGGAATAAAAGCTTTTATTTCTTTGGAAAAACCTTTTAAATTTTTATACTTCTTTTATTAAGTTAACATAAGTCATTACCTTAGTCACAGAACACAAAATCAGAGACAAAATAAAATGATCAGCTTGTAAAACAAAGAATGAGCACTTAGGGCGGTAAAAGGATAGTCCATGAACAATAATAGGAAAGAAACATGATGAGACGGCGGCACCCTTCGAATAAACGTCACGATGTCATTTATAAAAATTGCGGCCTCCTAACTTCTCCAATTTTGGCACAGGGGATGGAGCCGATTTATTGTTTTTTCTTTTTCCCAAATTTGGCGGACGTGGACTTGAATAACTTTAGGTTAGAAACATTGATTTAATGTATGTTCTGTTTAATTTAGTGTACAAAAAATTATTTAAGTATAGGTATTTGTTTTAGATTTTTTTTAACATAATAATCCGGCTAGCTTCTGGTATATCTCAAATTGGACAACGTTTACTGATATTTCTTTGAATACCTATTATTAGCAAAAATTACTTCATGATTTATTAATTTTGCTGAGTAGGTATGTTTGAATATTAATCGGACATGCTTAATCGATTAATATCTACAAATAGTTGAGATCAATGGCAAAACTGCGTTTGCTCTTCGGATTTCTTGTTCTATAGCGGAAATGTGTAACCAAAATAACCAAATTTGAGGGCGACAAAAAGAAATGGCTAGACAGTGGGACTCGCGGGGGAACCGGAGACAGTTATTTAAATTTGAATAATATAATATGAAAAAAATTACATCACTTAATACCGTAATAAAAGTGCACTAAGCGACCGGGGCATTACGCTCCCAATGCAAGGAGGGCCATGCAAATTTAGCTTATGAAACGTGGAATGAAATATAAAATGTGTTTGGAGGAAAATAAAATATGTCTTTGGAGCTTTGGAGCTCATTACGATATTACGGGGACGTGAGCAGGTTTCCGATGTCTTCCGCAAAGCTGTGAAGATGGACGGTTCGTAGTGATGCCATTTGAGACTTGCTGACAGATTCTGAATCATATTCTAGTCAGAATGAAATTGGAAAATCTTTTATTAGATTTGGCTTGTGTATCGAATGATTTTTGAAGGATATTTTATAGACTAGACAACGTAACAAAGATTAATATACATTAAAACTGTTGAAGTTTTTTGTCTTCGTATGTCTTTTTAGAATCACTAAGATGACTTAAAGGAAAGTATGCATGTATCGGAGATAGTAATGTCAAAAATATGCCAGTAAATATCGTGTAGTAAAGATGCTTAACCAAAAGAGCTTTAGTGAAGATACTAAGCCAAAGAAAGAACATGTCGTCTGTTGTCAGTAGATTACAGCGGTGACTTAACGAGATTCGGCCAAGTCAGTGCGATGTCCCAAGGATTTGAGCGAAGCTTCGGTACCGGCTCTTGGCCCGGCCGACCCGCGACACAACGTCTCCTGTCCGTGTGGTGCTTCTCCTCATACCATGGCACGCCTTCTGAATTCCCCTGCGTGTTCTACCACCTGCATATACGAGGTCTTTTACAATGTTACTGATAACACTGTGTCTGTGGCAAAATCCTGGTCAACACATTATATAATTCGCCCTAGTTGACACACTAAAAAGAAGTAGATTACGGCGGTGACGTTAAGCGATTCGACCAAGTCAGTGCTATGTCACGAGGATTTGAGCGTCGTTCCGGTCCCGACTCCCGGCCCCGACCCGCGACACGACGTCTCATAATTATGCAAAATTGCTTCTACGATTCGTAAACCCCGACTTTTTAGGGACATTACCATTATCTCAAATGGGAATGCGTTCTGATAATGCTGAGTTTCATTGCACGATTATTAGGGAAAATGTGAATCGAATTGCCCATTACATTAGTCTGTTTTTTGTCGCTTTTGTAAGTGTATTGGATTATTGTTATCGCGTCTTTTTTGATTTTCTAGTCTAAATAAGTTAAGTGATTTTCAATATTTTACATACATGTTCCTTGTATCACAATGTAAAATAAATCCTGTAAAAACTCACTATGAAGTAAGTATTTGCAATATTCTTTTTAATGAAATAAAAATCGCAAACAAAAGCTTGAATAAATAATAACAATATCAAGTATTTAGTAATAAGAAATATACAGTAGATATGCGTGCACTTTATGCATGTAGGCGCAAATAAACGGTGGCTAAATATTGCGTACATATATTAAAAAAATATATGTTTGACATATCAACATTATCTCAAAAATCTACAACAAAATTAATTACGGCCAATTTATCTGAGCGTTAGAACATTCATATCTCGACAATCTGAATGTCATTCGAGTCCTGGGCCTATTACGCTATTATTTTTCTTCGCTAATTAAAACGTTGCCTAATTACGGACATAATACTCCCACGAAGAAACCTTCGATTTCATCGGACGAAAGTAAGACTTTATCGCCTATTCAGATTTTTATCTATTCAAATAAATACATAACGGCAGCGTTTTCCACACGCTAATTAGAAAGATTGGTGGTTCTTAATGCTATTGTACGATTTCTTGTTCCGTGATGAAATCAATTACATATTTTTTGATTGATTTTGTTATTTGCTTACAATTTGATCATTACCTAATTAATTATTCCTCGAAAGAACAAAAGTATTTAAATATACTAAAAAGGTATTTTGTACGTAAAATGGGAATTTTTAATTTTGATTTATTGAAACCAAAGGCATTTTACTTAAAATGTAAAATACCGGGGCGTTTTTACCGGAAAATATGTTAAGTTTAAATAGTTTATTCAGAAAAATTACATACATATAACGTTCATAAATATAAAGTTAAAGCATTTTTAAATAGATAGGTAGGAAGATCTGGGTTTCCGAAATATAACACTTTGTACTAACAAAGAAGGATTAAAGCTAAAAGTTATTTTTGTTAACCTCAAAAATTACATTTTAAGACATTAATTTGATAAAGCTTTGAAAATTTTAACACCACTAGTACCATAATCTTTTCCAAAACAAAAAAGACAATTATAATAGTTCATTAAAATCTTCATCCTAGCCTTATCCGTTAAAAGTTGTTACTTTATCAATGGAGAGGACAAAACTATGATCGATTAAGACCACGGCCCAACTTTGGTCAGAGATAAATCGACATAGATACTGCGTTTGTCCGTAGATAGTATCTGTAAAGAGACAGGCGTTTATATAGAGATTATATATTTGTATATCTACGCACATCAATATTAATTTTTAATTAGACTTCCTGTCTGTCTGAATATCATTACGCAGTGAAACAAGAAAGCTGGTGACAGCTAAGGATTTTTACGCACGCCAAATAAATAGTTAGGTACTACTCTACGCCTACCTACTCTGTAATTAACATCAACGCATACAAATATTGCTCTTAAAGCAAAACTAAATTCTTCAAATGATGAAGTAAAGAGTTATCCTGGGACCAAAAACGTTTTTTATAAGAGTATATTTTAAATAATCCAGTACTGCAAATTTTGGTAGAAAAAAAATTAAAAGTACGTAAAAGAAATTGACAATTAAAAATAATATCTTTTGAAAAAAGAAGTCTTATATTGTATCCATTTCGTTAGTAAAACAGTCCGTAATCTAATTTTTTTCCACGACCGGAAGTTATCAACACTGAATAACATAGAGACGCGATTTTAATCCTCATACGCAACAGCATAAAACAACAGAACATGTATAAACAAATTGGATAATTAACGAAGAGAAACAAACAGGCATCTGTTATAAACGCACGTCAGATATCGAAACGGGGAGTTTGGCAGAAAGTAAACAGAAAATATAATTTAGAAGCAATTTGCCGCGGATATGTCCGCAATCAAATTGTCTCGTTAATACGCGGTGCTATCAAAACATTTGATTTGTGGCCGCGGAGGGAGGGTTGCTCACAAACTGGACACACATATGTCCAGTCAGGGTTACCTAACTGCGACTGGATCCTTATAATAAAAACTAGTCAAGTACATAATCCTGAAAGACATTATTAAACCAGTAGTAGCTCCTCTTATGTGAGTCCCTCGTTTTCTTATCCGAATTATTCGTCAAGAGCTCGAGTGAAAATCTTATCTTTTAATATTCCTTAGATGTTATGTTTCAAGCCCTTGTCCTCTTTTCGACTAACCTGTCTTCTTTAGCCAAGCAAGTGCACGTTTGATTCACATATTAACTCTAATTACTCAAATTTTTTGGAGGATCATTGCTTGCATTTGTACTTATATAGAAGCTGTCTTACAACAACAACAAATACATTTTTTTACAAATCTATATATATCATAAGAGCTATGAAGTGTTGCTTTCAATCACCTATTGTAGGTAGGTAACTTATCTGAAAATGTCTGTCTAGATAACAAACTTAACAGAGTTTTTGTCAGTTTTCATGACCACACGTGTGTCCAGATGTCCAGTTAGTGAATAACTAACATAGGGCCGTCCCCGGCTAGCATTGTCGTCCGGTTCGGCGATGACCCTAATTCTATTTAGACATATACAACAATTTCATGTGTACATAATTTTTTGTAATATTTACTTAGATGATATACTGTAAGTACAAAGAAATTCGAATTGGTTGTGTAGTATTTTTATTCAACTCTAGAGAAATATAGCCACAAACACGGATATCGTCATCATCGCGCACGAAGGGTTCTGTACCATTATCTATTCAACATTAGACTATCGAACAAAAAAACAGCAAAATCACGTTTGTATGGGATTGCTATGTGCGTATATACTCTTGGTATCGCTCCATTCAAGTTACAACACAAAAAGTTGATAACCGATTCGTATTTTTTAACGTAACTATAACAAAAAATATGGATAAAAATAGCTACTATAAATGATAACATTTCATTTAACCATTTTAACATATCAGTCACAACATCTCGGAAGTAAACAAAGCGCAAAAAAACGTTGACGAATGTTTGCACCGTATCGCGAATTTAGTCGATTTATGCGCACTCACACTCGACTCGCACTCGGCGCAACGTCAGCGGGTAAACAGTAAAATACTTTTTATTCGCGTTGTACAATTCCCGGGGAGCTGGGATTTGCATAACAAACCGGGAAAAGGTCAGGAAGCGAACGGAATGGCAAGTGTCCGGTTGATGCTCACTCAGCACTGCTTCATGGCTGCGCGCATTCACACAGGCTAGTGCACTTGTGCGTAAAAAGTTAAGAGAGTACAGTTCTTAGTCGCGAAATTTTGTGAACGATAAAAATTTTTTTATTTAGTTTTCGAGTCATCATCATCATCATATATTTCAGAACTTTATTCTTGTCGGCTTTTTGTTAATTTTTTTAGTTATCGAGTCACATAAATGAACACTGTGATCATTTATTATGTACATAAATTGCAATTATTATCTTTTTATTATTTTTTATTAATTAAGGTAAACGTCCCAATAGCCGTGAAATTTTGAACTTTCCTGACTTTGCAAGTCGCTTGTGTTAAAACTATTAGTCTAACAATGATGATAGATACTTGAAAAAACGTTTACAGAGGTGTTGATTTTTTTGTAACGGTGACACGAGTATAATTGTTTTTTTTTTCATCTCAAAAATGCCCACCTCGCCTAATTAGGCAGACACAAACATTGAATTTCTGTTCTGATATCCCGTGTAAACGCAGCACAAAATGTGGAAACTCAGGCGTCGGGGATGCATATTCATGGTTACCCTGCGCCACATGCAAATTGTGATTTACACACTGTAATGAATTCTTTTGATCTGTGGATTCACATATTTGATTTACCCCATCGATGTCCGGAATTAACTTGACACGCTTGACACGTTGATTTCATATTCATAGTTTTGCGGCCGGCAAATATTCATTTGTTAAACGTGGTAATTGAGAAAAATTGAGAGGGAGTGTATAGCATGACGGGAAATATGTTTTTCAACGTCACTTTTGCCTGCGCGAAATAATTATAAAAAATTGGCTGTAACAAAATAGCCCTTGTTAGCTGAAATTGGTACGTGTCCATGATCATTCTTGGAAAACTATCTATCACTACTCGTAATAGCAATTTCAAATACAAACCACAGAAAAAATCCTTAGAATTCACGCTATTTAATGTGCTATTCTGATAAAATGCGCTCTCCTTACTTTGAGATAAAATAGAGCAAAAAATAAAGAGATGCGAAACGTTTAGTATTTAACGACAATGTCAACGAGCAAAAACGATCTCATTATAACAACAAGCCTTTATATAGATCTCTTCGATCAATAATAAATTGAGAATTGAGAATCAGTAGATCAATATACGAGGCACGTGAGCGGGTTCCAAATGGAAAAAATGGACTAAAAACTTACATAATTACTTTAGCAATTCAACTGCTCGAAAGAAACGCAGAAATGACAAGACGATGACAAATGAGCGCTCATATCCAGCGATCCAACACAGACGGGTGGCGGACCTCATCAAATTATTCCCCACTTAAAAAATCCCCGTAAACAAAAACGGGCCAAGGGAAAAAATCACAGGCTAAAAAATAGGTATTGGCAACATTGATTGATGTGTACTAATAGGGCGCGAAGAAATGAGGCCGGCATAATTAAAAGAAAAGTGACACCTTCTGTCAATAACCAACTGCAGAAATAGAACATTCCCGCCCGTGGGGAGGAAGTAGTTAGTGATTAGTTATTAGTAGTGAACTTATTAAAAATTATTGAGTGAAGGCGGTTAATGGATAGTTTTGTCGCGCTTGGTGAGTTTCTACTTAACGTCTAATTTTTCACTTCGTTATTTTTCTATCCGTCAACAGTCTATTCCTTGAATAGATCTTAATTCTATAAATATGTTAGAGGGAAGTACCTATATCATAATAATGAGATAAGCATTTTTAGGTTTTTTATGGAGTTCTCGAGTTCTCAAATAATTAATATATGATATAACCATTTTAAAACGCACTTTATGTAATACTTTTATGTTTTATTTGATATGTGCTTTTTCTAATATATGTTTGTTTCTACCTTGTTTTTAATTTGTTATTGCGTTCCACATTTTTTTAGAATAAAGGCTGTCTCATACTTTAACAAGATTTCTAAATAGATAACCGGCTAGTTTTACCTTTTTCGCTATTTCCAAAATATGAAACCAAAAAGTATCTTTTGGTATTTGACCTTTTTTTACCTAGCAACCTAAGATGGATATTCAAACTGTATTATATTATGAATCGCCATCGCCAAATTGCAAAATTCGGCAAATCTTGTAAATCGTTGTTTTTCTGCCCCGTCTGGAAATGACACGGAATGAAGGATGGAACGAGCCCTCCGCCCGCCCTCCCCGGCACGCGTCGCCGCATAAAATCGCATTTGCAATTAGCATAACCAGCTGTTTTCACTACATTAATATTGCAGAGGAAAAAATACTAGGACGATCAATATGCACCGACCGACTCATATGCAGATGTAAAAAAAACTGGCGGAGAATATGTAGGTAAAGGACTGGTTAAATTACAAGCTAACTGTAATTAAATTGACAAGTTTAAGTCGACTCGTGAATACTTATATAAATAAAAATAGATATGTTACATTGAGACTTTTGCCTAGTAGGGTCTTGGATGTTTATCTATGTATGTATTTGTTATAAAATATAGTATCGTTGAGTTAGTATCCCATAACATAAGTCTTACTTATGAACTTACTTTGGGGCTAGCTCAATCTGTGTGATTTGTCCGTATAAATTTATATCATATTTATTTAGTATGTAATAGATATGCTATTGATAAATTAGAAATTCGAGGCCAAAGTAGTAGGGCTTACCTACTGAATGAATTATTTCATCCATTTTTATCACTCCACACATCATCTCAACATTCGCATCTATGCATGCAGTTTTCTTTCTTCATCCCTTTTGATACCCAACATTCCGTAGAATAACACATAGAAGATGTTGTGATGACACAGAGAATATTACCTACAAGTAATACCAGTGATAATTAGTGAAGTATACTACTGCGACGAAGCGGCAACAGTCGCGGTGACAAGACAGCATTGCGTGATTGAATCCTCCACCATTAATTTCAGTGAGATCAAACGAAGACCGAGGGTGATATTTATCAAGGATATTGCGAATTATTTTAATCAAATCAAATTCCCTTCGTTGTAAACAAATGCTTTTGATTAATGAGACGCACGACAGACCCGCCAGCCGTTGATAAAACACCGAGGAAAAGGCGAAATTAATGGTCATAAAATGAACTCTTGTATCCAAAAGATAAAGATGCTGAATGCTTTGAATCTTAAGTGATTTTTCTTCTTCCTATTTTGAAAGATGATTCCGGCAGATTAGGTGCTAAATATAATGATTCGCAAAACGACAAATGAATGGAAGTACAAATGATTTTATATTGTCGTATCATACAAAGAATATCATAAGAATCTAACAATAAACAACAACAATCATAGGCACATAAAATGTAGCTTTATAAAGAGCTTTTCATTTAAACATATAATATAATGAAAATGTGTAATGAGTATTTTTAGTGCAATAATAAACAATGATTGGAACTTCTAGGAGCCCGATGGTCCAGTGGGTGGGAGCTCTATGAGCGCTTACGTATGTTAAGCAACCTCTGGTGCAGTCCCTACTTGGATGGGTGACCGCAAGTGGCATACAAATATCTCGAGCTCCTCCGTGCTTCGCAAGGCACGTTAAGCCGTTGGTCCCGGCTGTCATCGTTGATGGCAGTCGTTAAGCTATGTCAGATGCCTTAAGGCAGCTTGAAAAATCTGACACCAGTGTTGGCCACTTACACACACGAAAAACAAACAAAACAATTGAAACTTCTTTGATTTAGTTTTCTTTTAAGTCATAGAAATACCTATCTATACAAACTATATTATAATGAGGGAAGATTTGATTGTTGTTATGCAATAGCCTCCAAAGCTACAGGAACGATTATCCAAATTCTTTCACATATAGAAACCTAATTTGTCTGCTGGTTTCATAATTTACAAGGACAAATTTTGGAAGAAATTTGCTAGTAAGATATATATACAAATAACGAAAAATAACAATTACTAGCTGATACCCGCGGCTTCGCCCGAGTAATTTATAGCCTATATCCTTCTCGGTACCCTAACCTATGTGTGTGCAAAATTCCATGATGATCGGTTCAGTAGATACGGCGTGAAAGCGTAACAAACAAGTAAACAAACAAACTCACTTTCGCATTTATAATATTAGTTGGGATGGGATTGGGATTACAAAATTTTTAATTAGCCTCGAATTCCTAAGTTCTTGAAATCACATTTTAAACTGCTAAGAAGTAAATCTGACATTTTGAATTTGTATTTTTTCAGACTTTTTCAAATATGGCATTTTGCGCGTGCCTTTCTTAGGCATGCATTTGGTAGCTGTGTACTGCTTCTGCTGTAATTTGGCGATTAGTAAGGAACTTTCAAGATATTTAGATTGTCTAGCAGTGCTATGCAGCGGGCGACGTGGAGGGTGCTCGTTTCACCCCGAATGCCTCCCGAGTTTGTCACCGATGCGGTCGTTCAGGAATTTTATGTAGCTCTTTGTACGCGCCCTTTTATGGCCAAAACTATTCGGTTAGTTCTGTCGGTGAACCGAACTATGCAATTCAGGAGCTTTGATGTTCGATGTATAATACTAACGCTTCAATTCTTGATTTCATCTACATATTTATGTGTGTGTATAGACATCGTACGTGCGTCTCGAATTAGCTCTAAGGAATACCTCCGGATGAGGTCTTAACATGTCGGTAAGTAACTGACTATTTTTGTGAGTAACCCGTTGTTTAGTATTTTAATATATAAATGGTTGATACCCGCCTTTTTAGGAAAAGAAATGAAATTGAAATGAAAGAAAATAATAATAACACAGCGTGCTGCGTGTGACAGGTTTAATCCTTGTATGGATTTTTCAAATAATGGTGAGTTACTTACAAAAATAAGTAGGTACTTAACAGTCGGTAACTTAATAATAATCTTGTAAATATGATCATCTTGGAAGCCTAATAAGGACAATAACTCAACAAAATTTCACAAAATTTTTAACTTAAATACCACAGTTTCTGCGGATATCTGTCTCTAAAATAAAGTAAGTTGCATGCACAAGAGTCAAATTTAGCTTTATTTAGAATTAATTAATCCTAAGAAGATTTAAATATGGAGATTTCTGTTCTTTTTATACATAACTAGCTGTTACCCGCGGCTTTGCCCGCGTAATTTATAGCTTATATCCTTCTCCATACCCTAACCTATGTGTATGCAAATTTCATGTTGATCGATTCAGTAGATACGGCGTGAAAGCGTAACAAACAAACAAACAAACAAACTCACTTTCACGATTATGTATCACTCTATCTTAAAATTAAGTTAATCGTTTATATGAAAAAAAATATTGCTGCTTTTAAATACATATTCTTGTGAAAGACGACCTCCGTGGCGCATTGGTTAACACGCCAGTCTGCGACACAAGATGGGTTCCATCACCGGTTAGGTCATCATGACGGACATCGATCTTTTTCAGATTGGCGTGGGTCTTGGATGTTAATCTGTAGGTATAAGTATCTATTATAAAATCTAGTATCGTTGAGTTAGTATCCTACGTCACATGTTCACAACTTACTGTGAGGCTAGCTCAATTTGTGTGAATTGTCCAGCGTGTATCTTGACCCTAAGCATTCCATTTAAGAGGTGAGTCAGGTATATTTATTATTATTTATGTAATAAAGAAGCTTAACAACAACCAGGAGGCATAACTCTGATACAATTCCTCAAAGTTTCCAACAACATCTGACACTGTAATAAAATAAGTTGCAGCGTCAGCCAATATTAATCTAGATCCGGCGCGGCACGGCACGAGTCAAATTCCTCATCAAAAATAAGCATTAATGACGACAGCATTAATCATTAGCTCGCAAACGGCACGAGGTGTCTCGAGCCCATTATTTTGCATTACTAATGATATGTACGCGCCGATAAGGGATGCTGACGGAAAGTCATAGTCACCACCCTCGATTGCTGGTGTTAAGTGAATGACACCTACTGATGCCTTTTTAACCGGTTTGTGGTAGTTAAAAAAATACGGTAAGTAATTATTTGCATAAAAAAAAATTGAATATAAATAAAAAAAAATCAAAAAATAAATTACATCACCTACCTGTGCTTATATAAATATTGTTGTGAAGCAATATTTGAAAACTTGTTGCACTTATTTATATTGTTGAAGAAAATTTGACAGGATATGCGTGATCTCTATATCGGATAGAGACATTAATTTCAGTGATTGCAAAAAGTTTTATTTGTTTTGTTTTAATCAGTCAGTAGTCATTTACACAATATGACACGATGGTTAAAAAGACGAAGAATTATCTTTGAATGTTTTAAGTAGCCCACTCTCATTGAGAGTTCGTAAATTGATGTTTAAAGTATAAGGGGGTGATTTTACGCAGATGAAGTCGCGGGAAAATTGCTAGTCGTATAATATGATGCAAGCACCAAATCTGTGGACAGCGATTACCAACTCAACGAAGTCAGTCGAAAAGAAGATAAAATATGTTGCATTTCGTTATCATTTGCGGTTGCGCTCTCGCTTGCGCACGATAAAGTTGAGCTCCCGTGTTTATGTATTTACTAAATTAGTTGCATCGCTCCTATCGGTGTAAAATTGTGTCTATATCTTTATTAGAAACATCTGTATCTATTCAAAAATAAATTAAGCTGACAGCAGTACAAATGGAAGGAATATTCGAATAAACAAAATTCAAATAGAAGTTATTGCTTACAACAACGCCACGAACACCGGCCGGGTGAGTGATGAATCATACCATAAATGGTGACAAACTTGTTTGTTGGATACCTACTATTTCATTGCCCCGAGTCCGATCTGAACAGACAATTACCTACGGTTCTCCAATTTCGTCACGCAGTAACTGAGCGCTGTGGCGCGGATGGTAGTGCAAGCGAATTACAAGTTACGTTGTGCTCCGTGTCATTGGTTCGAGTCCAGCCAGCCGCAGATAAAATAGGAGTTACTTTCTTTTTCTTTTTTTGTCTCCATACTAGTTCCTCAGCAAGCATGGCTCATCATAGATGTGCGGGTTGTGACCATAAACTTGATTCAAATAATATTTCTGTAAAATGCAGTGATTGCAATAAATACTACGATTTGATGTGTGCTGGATTAACTGAAGATGCACACAAGACTCTATCTATTGAACTATTAAACAAATGGCTGTGTGTCATATGTCGCAGTAAAATCCCGAAAAGAGATAATACTTTAACGCCCGTCCGACAAGTGCCATACTTGTTCAATACTGTAGGAGACACTGCCCCTGATACACCATCTCAAGATTTAGACAATGTAACATTTCGCCGAACTCAGAAAACTCAGTCGAAATGCTGTTGCCCGACCTTGAGCAGTATTCGAGACGTTGTACGGGAAGAGTTACAACTGATTATGAGCAGTATTACGAGTAGCATAAAAAATGATATTTGTAACCAATTGAGCGTCTTTGAAGGCAAACTGTATAGTGCACTGGCCAAGAAAACCTGTGTCGACCAAGTGGTTTGTAATCAAGCTAGCTCTTTAAAGGCACAACACTTTACTTTGAATGCCAACCCAACTTTGACCACCAATAGCCCAAAAGTGCAAGTACATGATTCGAGAACCAACATACGTACACATACTAAAAGCAGTGTGCCAAACACCTCAACTTTTACTACACCTAACTCTGAAACGGCCAACAACAACACAATCACTAAGGAAAAAAACACCAAGATAAAAACAGCCGTAAGTCTTGTAGCCCCCGAGACTGAAAATAGCACCTCAACGTCAGAGACTATATTGGCTTCTACTAATTCTTCTATACCACACTCTTGTTCATTAGTAGATTATGTGATTCCGACTGTCTACGCCTCACAAAAGGAGACTCAAGCAGACGACCGGGTCGAGGTAAGACACAAGCGTTTCTCATCCTCTAGACCCAATGTACTCCGTGGATCAGCAGCACCTGGAGCAACTCCTTTACAGGCATCGGAGAGACAGAGCTTTCTACACCTTTACTATGTTAAGCAAGGAACAACCGAAATGGCGGTGCGCACGCATCTAGTGGCAATTGCTGGAACTGAAGATTGCACTGTGAAATCACTCAAAGCTCGAGGTAATTATGCCTCTTTTAAACTTAGTGTGCCTGCAAAAATTGCTGATAAAGTAATGTTGGCAGAAAATTGGGCTACTGATATTTGTATAAAGCCTTGGAGGCAGAACTTTCGTGACAAAAACAAAAATTAGTAATAAAAGTGTCAAAATGTATTATCAGAATGTACGAGGTTTAAGGACAAAAACAACAGTTTTTTACAATAATATGTACCTTTGTAGATGTGACATGATCGTCTTAACTGAAACATTCCTGACCAGTTCAGTTTTCAATGCAGAACTATTCCCACCTGGATATTCTGTGTTACGAAAAGACCGTGGTAATGAAGCGGGGTGGGGCGGTGTTCTATTCGCGGCTCGGGATTGCTTTAACTTGCAAGAGATAAAAAATATTGATGGGTTTTCTGACGATAAGGAACTGCTGGTCGTACGTGTCACTTCTAAATCGGTGAATTTTATATGCTGTGTTGTTTACCTTCCACCAAATTATTCGGAAGAACGATACATAAGTGTGTTAACCTGCTTGGAAAACATTGTCAGTATGCATTCAGGATTAGACTTATTAATTATAGGAGACTTTAATTTAAATTCGTGTACAGAAAGAGTAAAACAACAATTCTTCATTTTTAAAGAGTTTTGTGACTTAAATCAGCACAATGTAATATACAATCAGTTTGGTGTCATGTTAGACTTAGTGTTGAGTGAGCATGCAACCGAGCAAATTAGTGTCGCCCCTTCTGACAATCATCTGGTTCCAATGGATGTCCATCATCCACCATTTGAACTTGTAGTTAATTTTAAATATATGATGATTCCTACACACGGTCCACCAGCTGACGCCCCGTCGAATTCTTTGCCACTGCGAAATTATTCCAAAGCCGATTTCAATGGTTTGTATTCTGCGTTGGCTGAAGTAAGTTGGGATGGTGTGTTGGAAAATTCTGATGTGGACTCAGCAGTTGATGCCTTTTATCTAAAATTAAATCAGTGTATTGAATCAAATGTACCTCTAAAAAAAGCGACTCAAGTCCAGACTAATAAACGTTACGTCTACCCAACTTGGTTTACTAGTGACATCATTAATAACATTAAGACTAAATACTTTCATTTGAAGCGTTACAAACGAGAAAGTAAGGAATTTAACATGGAAATGTTTCGTTTTTACCGAACCCGAGTAAAACAGCTTATTCGTGAGGCCTATTATAGACACATAAAAAATACTCAGAACAAATTAATTGACGATCCTTCAACATTTTGGCAGTATATTAAAAGTAAAAAGGCTAATAGATGTAGCTGTAACATTTATAATCATAACGGCTCTACCGTGACTGGCCAGGCAGCCGCCGAGGCATTTGCAGAGTATTTTAGTTCAGTTTTCAAATCTGACCTCCCTAAGTTGGACATTGATTATGCCGAGCGATCTACAGCTGGTCCCAACTGCTCACCATTGGTAAGCATAGCAGAAATAAACTTTAATGATTTGATAACAGCTGTTAAAAAATTAAAGCCTCACTCGTCTCCAGGCCCTGACTTCATTCCAGGTTTTTTAGTCAAGGATTGTCTAGAAGCACTAAAGACCCCACTCCTATATATATTCAACCTTGCTTTTGAAACTTGCACCTATCCGCGCATCTGGAAGCAGAGCAACGTCACACCTGTACACAAAGCTGGTTCCGCTAATGACATTTCAAACTTCCGGCCTATTGCCGTTATGTCTGTCTTTGACAGAATATTCGAAAGTATTTTAGATTCCCATCTGCGGCAGCAAATAAATGTTTGGATGGACGATTCTCAGCACGGGTTTCGCAGCGGCAGATCTACGACTACGAACTTAGTTAACCTGATTGATTATGCAAGCTCTGAAATGAACAACGGAAGACAAGTCGATACGACGTATTTCGACTTTCAAAAGGCTTTCGATTTGGTAGATAATGATGTGCTTCTGTGTAAGTGTTCTGCGTTTGGATTTGCTCCTAGACTTCTAAAGTTATGTTCAAGCTATCTTTCAGATCGTTCGCAACGAGTCAAACTGAATAACTATATGTCCAAAAGTTACTACACAAGATCTGGTGTAAGCCAAGGTAGTACGCTGGGACCTACTCTATTTCTTATCATGGTAAACGACCTACCGAAAGTTGTAAGTTCTTCCAAGTGCCTTCTCTTTGCGGACGATTTGAAATTGTTTCGTGGTGTGAGTGGGGTCGAGGACACTGTGGAACTACAGAATGATATTGATGCAGTAGCTCAGTGGAGTCAAGCTAATCATTTGCATTTCAACGCGGCTAAATGTAAAACTATTACTTTTAGTCGCTCTGCTAAACCCATATGTGCTAACTACAGTGTTGACGGCAAGGCCATTGAGCGCGTCGCAGAGATCCGCGACTTGGGAGTGACTCTAGGCAGTGGGCTCGACTTCCACGACCACATCATCCAAACATGCAAAGAGGCATCTAAAGCGTTAGGTTTCATCTTGAGGGTAGCATCTGACTTCGATGATATTAGAGTTGCCGTTACGCTCTACAATGCTTACGTCCGGAGTAAATTGGAGTATTGTGCAATCATATGGGACCCGCATGAAAGTACATATGCCTTAATGTTAGAAAAAATACAGCGAAGATTCGCTCGTTGGCTATATAAAAAGATTTACGGATACTATCCATATTTATACCCCTCGATGTTTGTATTGGGTATGGTGGGCCTCAACACGTTGGTGTTTCGCAGGAAATTGTTGCTTATAGTTCATTATTATCTTTTATTGAATAATAAGGTCAACAACGAAACTGCACTCGCGCAGTTAGGACTCCGTGTACCCACGCGCTGGCACCGGGGCGGGGGTGCAGCTGTGGCGCCTCGCAGACGTCCGCG
Organism: Rhodophaea formosa; assembly: GCA_963082605.1. Taxonomy (NCBI): domain Eukaryota; kingdom Metazoa; phylum Arthropoda; class Insecta; order Lepidoptera; family Pyralidae; genus Rhodophaea; species Rhodophaea formosa. The sequence continues at coordinate 4,341,226 of OY720216.1, read as the reverse complement.
TCTATTCACTCCTCCGGTTGTGCGCACGGAATATGCTAAAAACGCACCAACGGTTAGAGTCCTACAACTGCTCGGGGACATGCTCAAACAACAAATTGAAATAGACATTTTTAACGATGCAGCTAATAAGTTTATAAATAATGTTATGATTTATCTGAATTCTATTGATTTTATTGTTTAATTAATTTAATTACTAATATTTTTTCTTTAATTCGTACTAATACTTCACTCTTTTTTATTTAAGTTAACTTTGACATGATTTAGTTTAATTTGACCTGAAATTGTATCACTTGTTTTTTAATGATTTAGAAATGTAAATTGCTAATCGAATGTATAGTTTGGTAAATTGTTTCTTGTAACATGCGGATGACTTGGTGTTATTACTGTAAGTCTGTGTGTGATTGTGATAATAATAAATAATAAATAAATAAATAATAAATAAATCATTTAAATAAGCGCTTCCATTAGTTAAGCAACCCTAGACGCAGTGCCCACTTGGATGGGTGACCGCAAGTGGCATTATAATATTTTGAGCTCTTCCGTGCTGCGGAAGGCACGTTAAGCCGTTGGTCCCGGCTGCCATCATTGATGGTAGTCGTTAAGCTATGTCAGAGGCCTTTAGGCTGCTTGAAAAATCTGACACCAGGTTGGCCACTTACACACACGAAATACAAACAAACAACCAACCGAACTATTTGATACAGTATGCGATTTTAAAAGTATCTGGTACAAAAGGCTGGTGCACAGCGAAGGGGCAGGATGAATAACGAGCTCTGTCAGAGCGATGTGTGCGGATGCTCGGCTCGGCTTAACCCGCGCGCCGATTAATCGGCTAATTCGAACCGAAACGGAATTAACGGACGAATGCATTGATCCCCGCGATTTGTCCCCTGCTAATTGACTGTGTTTTTGATTTACTGTGGCATTTGGCTCAATAGCAAACATTACTGGAGTATAATACAACGATACTACGAAGGCTAAGTAATTTAGTAATATTGTATTGCAAATTTGTGTTGTTACTTTATAGTAACCAAGATAGTTTGAGGCTACTTAACCCCAGTTTTTTTGTTTTGCCCCTTTTTTGATTTTTATAACCTTTGTTATCTATAATAACATCACGTGGATAGCGATTACTAAGTCAACGAAGTCAATTGAAACAAAGAAGAAACATAGCGTATGTCATTGTCATTTGAACTATTTGATATAGAATGCGATTTTAAAAGTATCTGTTGGGATGGGATAAAATCAAAAGAGCCTATAATTTGTTATATATCGTATATAAAAAATTGCGAAGATGAATTGGGTATTTATCTAAAAACAAAAATAAAAGACTTGAATGTAAAATCTTTTATAACCTTACAAAACAAACTTGTACTTCCAATATTTCCAATCCGTGGCTAAATATTGCGAGAACACACCGATTAAATCCAATTTCACTGTTAATGGAACGTGAATGAGCGCCGTGGCAAGAGAAAGCAAAACAAACAATACAAATTGTATTAAATCTCAGATAATCCTGTCAATTAATTGGAGTTAGCATTTAGAACCGGTCGGCGCATGCGTTACTAGCCAAGATATGCAAAGGGAATTCACTCCCTGGCCCAAGAAGTCTTGGCCCAATTCTCGAGATTTTGAACTGAGCGGTATATCAAAAACGCGGCAAACAAAATGTGTGTGACAAGGAGCACATTCTGCTCCAAAAAATTATTTGCTTTTATTTAAGAATACTAGACGATAAATGTCAGTTACAAGTAGTACCTAAGTATTAAGTTTGGAGCTCAATTTTTGCACTGGTAAAATCGATCCAAATGTAAAACATGGCTTTTCAGTCTTATGGCCTTAAGCTATGTCTACCCCGTAAGGAATAAAGACGTGATACTATGTGTATCTATTTCAAATCGATCCGCCACTTATTGTGACGGAAAGAACTCGGTTTGTGTTAAGATGTAAATAAATCAAAGAGTAGTCTATTTGAACCGTTTGAACAATTAAGTGGTTCTTATATCTTTGGTTCTAATGCTCATATAGAAAATGGTTCCTGAAGCTTGTCGGTGGTAGTAGATGGGACCTTATGGGACTCATGGGACCTGATGGTACCCGATGTGGTCCAATGGAACCTAATTGTTTGGACCCAAATTTTTGTCACCCTAAGAAGATATAAAAGAATTCAGGCCAAATCAAAATAAACCACAAAAGAATCTTGACACTCAAGAGAACAATGTATGCTGCTTTAGTGCTATTAATTAAGAGACAAGGTCTTCAAAGATATGTACGACTAGTTAATTTAAATTTCATACTTATCGTTCTTTATGTAGTTATGTATAATATTGAAAGGAAAAAAAAAACTTAGCAAAAATTGGACTGAGGATTCCTTATAATATTTTATTCTTGTTTCGTCATAAAAAACAGTCATAGTTCTATTTTATAATTTAGCGTTTTTATTATCACACCATTTTTCATGACTGTCGCAAAGGTTCCAAAATAAAGAAATGCACTTGTATTTTAAAATAGGCTTAATTTGCGGCCTTTTACCAAAACCATGCGATTATGCATAGCGGTGAGAGGGAAAAATGCTATCAAAGCATTGCTTCATTTATTTAGATTCGCTAAGCAGAGCTCTATGCCTTTAATTTTTTTTATTTATTATTGTCAGATAAACAAATATGACTCGTTTGAAACACACAGTTCCCAGCCAGTTTGTCCAAAAATTTCGAAACGCTGGGTACTACTTTTGTATCCGTGACTTTACAAGATGAGTGAATCTTGCTAATATAATAATAATAATAGTTTAAAAAAACTAAAAAAAACACGCTTTTCATTTAATGTCATCAGAACTCAGCGCGTGTGCAAAATTTCATCCAAATCGAAGACCGGGAAGTGGGTCAAATTAAGATTTTCTTACAATATAAGTGAAGCTAATAAAAGCGTGTTAATAAAAATCATTCGTTTTCGAGCCATACATATTCAACAATGGCTCCCTTATTTCTTAATTTAATAAGAATATATCAGAATTTATTATAATTATATTCAGAATTAGAATATATCAGAATTATAGTCTTCTGATTTAAAGAGAATATATCAGAAGAATATAGTATTGTGAATGCAAAAAAACACCTACAGAAAAATGGCCCACCAGCTCTTTAAGAAACGCCCAACCACATCACATCTTTGGTGTAAACACATCCTTACCATAGCGCCCGGGATATGCCACTGACACCAGCCGATATTGCTGATATTTATGCCTAAGAACCACCTGCGTTTAATTGGCGCATTTTCAATACCGTTAATGTTTGTAGGTCATCAAAACGTTATAAGCACTCTTGTCGCATATGTTTCGCAAATAAATCAGCTGGTGTATGGGAATGGCAATATTTTTTGAATTCCCAGCAAAAGTTAAGAAAAGTTGTTCATACTGACGGGCTGAGTTGACTACAAGGGAATGTCGAGGGCAAAATTTACATCCAGCAATGTGAAGGATTAGGCAGATAATATACTTAGAAGTGTGGCTAATAAGCAGGCTTATATTTTTAAAAATTACAATAACCTTACATTTTATTATTATATTATTAATAGTTGTATCATTTATACACATTTTCATAGAGAAAAATAAATTAAAAAGCGTAGCCCTTGCATTATAATTCTTTTCGGTGTTTTTGTCAGTGGAATCCGTATATAGTGGGGTAATTTCTTTAAAAACAGACCTAATCCCGCGTCCACGGCGGGCGATCGCCGGTTGACAGTGACACATCGGTACACGGCCCGGTGTCCGACTGTAATTCTAGCCGCGCCCGCTCGCCCGGCCCGGATCACCGGACGACCGGCCCGGCTAAATTCTGTTCGGTTTTATTTGACTCTACTTAATTAAGATTTAAATTGCTGCTTTAGATATAGGTATATATAGATATTTGTGATTAAGTTGTTGTAAAATAATCATGACTAAAAAATAAAAAAAAATATTGAAGTAATGTAATTAATGACACATACTATCACGTCTTTTTCCCTTTGCGGGGTAGACAGTGCCCAGGTCTGTTAAACCTTAAGTTCTGGTTTAGCATGTTGGTTTGTAGATGAGAACGGAATCAAAATAGTGATGGGTTGCTAGCCGCATCGCCTATTGACATGATTCCTGACGCCTGTTGATGTTTGTCATAAAATAACATTTGGTGCTTTAAATGGATAATAGAATAAACATTTTTTGAGTTGAATAAAAAAACACTTAAACGCTTAAGCGTTTAAACCAAACATACGAGTAGATACTTTTGTTCTACGCGGATGAAACAGTTTCTAAACACTTCGTTGTGATTAAAGTTTGATATTTGCGTCATTATTTGGCTTTCAGCATTAGCTTTTTATTGCAATATTATTTCGCAATCCCTAAGGGGCATAGTCAATCAAATCCCCGTGAAACATTCAATCGCAGCACTCGAAAATGTAGTCAAAACCGCGAGTATCGCAAAGAGCCCACCGATCAATCACCATCCATTAAACAAGAAAAGAAAAGCGCTTTCCCCCAACGATTGGCCCTCGAATCGGCCCAATTTACATGAGAGCCGCTTTTTCCTCGCATCGAGATTAGCCCTGAATGAGTTTGATGAATTGTTCACACCCCGAAGCGGGGCCTGTGAGCGGTCATTTGTTAAAAATACACCCGATCCACGGATCTAATTGTCTCCTCTAATTTCACAGGCCCGTGATATCTGCACCCTTTTTAAATTAACTGTTTATTTTTTTCGTTTGATGCAGCGTTTGCGATTTGACTTGGATTATACGGAGATTTACTGGATAATTTATGGAGGTGAGTGTGACAAAATAGTCGAAAAATTAAGGATGGACAAAATAAAACTAGTGAAACTTCAAAATAATAGAGAGAGAAAAGGGTATCCATAAATTTGTGTAAGGCAATTAAATATGTATGAATTTTATTTTCATAGTTTAGCGATCTGGTAAAACAGATTAAGGTTGCTTGTATCAACTGTGCTATTTATTAAATTACGAAATACGTCATGATATGACGTCTTCTAAACATGAAAATAAGAAGGTACTTTGTAACTCTTACACAATATTAAGGTAAGTGTGTTTGTTTTCTTACCTTTCGAGATGTTTTACGATGTCCTCGTACGCCGCTCTACAGTTCTCCCAAATACCAGATCTGCAGACAAATAAAAGAAAATAAGAAAAATTAAAAAGGACACAGGTGAGAATAGTCAAAAGAAATTAAAAAAAAGCAAACTTTGAACCTATACAGCTTGACGTGACAATGATTCTAATATTTCAATATTTCAGAACCTTACAGATAAGTACAAAAATAGAGATACAGACACGCATAATGCTATTCAAGCTAAATTATATTATGAAATAAAGTGTTATAAGATGGTTATAAGCTCAGGTTATAAGTAACTGAAATACGCAGGGGGCCAAGTAAAAATAAAACAAAAGAATGTGGAAATCAGTGAAAATGTTTCGTAATGTTTTTTTAAATCGTATTGTTTTTACTTAGTGGCCAGTATGAACAAAGAAGTTTCTAAAATGCACAATAACTGTTCATTATGTGTCACTGTGTCATTTAAATATGTTTAAAAAGTTTGATTTATTTTAGTAATCTCTTCGACAATTTCTATGCACTGAGCTTAGTTACACTAATTAAGAAAATGTTTGCCCTCAAAATAATTGCATGGCGTAATAAACCTTTAAGTTAACCTGTCTTCCCAACTATAAGGGCATTAAATAAGTAACTTATTTGACTAATACAGGGCAGTAAAAAGTACCTAGTTACTTATTTAAATGAGTATCATTAGCAAGTTGACGAAAAGAAACCTCAATAAGCGGGTCGGTCGCAGGTTAAACGTCTTGCGGTAATCCTGTTAGAGACGTACAAACAGAGCGCCCTCACTTCCGAAGACCCACAACTTACTACTGTCTTACTGTCACCCCTGGACAAGTGGCCGAGTGCCTTTCCATCGATCAGCTATCCGATATGTCGGTATTGACCTGAATGTTAATTATGTAAGCTTCTTTCGTTTTTCCAAGTATGGATAATTAATCCATACTTATATTACAAATGCGAAAGTACGAGTAACTCTGTCTGTTTCACGCCAAAACTACTGAACTACTGATTCTAATTAAATTTGGTAGACAGATAGCCTCGAGCCTGAGAAAGTAAATAGGTATTCCACGCGGATGAAGTCCCTGTCACAGCAGTTAGATACAGATTATTTATTGTTTTAATTCCTACGCCTTAAATGGCAGAATATGTGTACAATAGAAACTTGTAACACAGTGATAAATGATTCTGATTCTGATTTTGAGAACCGAAAGTTAATACATGATTCGATCGTATTGATTGCTGAAAGGTTGTTACTTTCCTGCATCATAGTGGGAAATGAGAGCTTGTTTATATTGCTATTATAAATATTAAGTTGCGATACTTATTATTTAGTACTATATCCACCAGAGACAGAAAACAAACAACTACAGTAAGAAAAACATTCACTCACACAATCGATCGCACCCCTTAATTCTTGTTACAATTCTAAGAACTTTAATGAAAAGAGTTAAAGCAATCGAAAAACAATTTGGAGGATCACGCATGAGTTGGCACGACACAAATATAAGCGATTGTTTTTAAAACATAATTAATTTCCTCGCCCCTCGCCCCTCGCTCACCCAACGGAACATTTAATATTGAGTGCTCATAATTATTCCTTTTACATTCAAACCCTTTTCATTTAGAAACTTTTCTTTTATAACACTTGGAAACAATTTGTTGATGATTCTCGCTGTTCTAATTAAATAAAAGATTTTTTAATTGTTGTTGAAAATTCTTGTAATTAAAATACTTATTATGTATGTTACGTGGATCTTTCATTCTAGTCTGGTAGAAAGAAAAGTCTTTTACTTTTGCATGCAGGGTTCCGTACCATTATCTACACAACATTTTAAACTATCCAACAAATACGGCAAAAACTCTTTTTTTTTGGATGGGAGCCCCCCGCTGCGCAAATATGTATTTTTTTCTGTTTTTGGTATTATAGTTATAGCGGCAACAGAAATACATCATGTGTGAAAATTTTAACTGTCTAGCTACCACGGTTCATGAGAAACAGCCTGGTGACAGACAGGCAGACGGACGGACGGACAGTGAAGTCTCGTGAATAGGGTCCCGCTTTTACCCTAAAATCTTAGAATGTATCAGCTACTTCTGTTCCCGCACAGACTGTAGAATTCGAACGACGGAATAGGCGAAAATCTAAAGAACTAATGGGCATCAATATTCTGCGCTACGTGGGCTGTTTTCTGTTTTCTTTTTATTTTTCTATTTAAAGTTACACGTGCTCTGGCTAGACTTTAATCAGTCGCGAAACCTTTCTAAACCAATTATTATGCTATACGAGAATAATAAAACGAAAACCTTGAATACGAGCTTCAACTTCCTAAAAATATAATTCTTTCTCCAATATCTCTCTTAATAATTTATTGTATACAATTTATATTTTTGGCCTAGGTCAAGATGGACAGAATGCACATGTCACGAATAAGATTTCTGAATCACTGTGACCCAAGTTGGAACCTATGGCAGTTTGATAAGAAAGATTGTTTTCATTGAAAGCATTATTTCAAAAAATAATAAGCAGTTTAATACGTTCTCCCTATCTTTTGATTTTTTTTCTGACGTTACATAGCCTATGACACTCCAGGAAAAAACATACATCTAATGGCACCTCTTCAAAATCGATCTATCCGTCAAAGCTATAAAGCAACTACGGAACAGACATTCTTAAACACATACTTAGATACATACGCGCGAAAAACATTACCCTCTTCTTGGGTGGGTCAGTCGGGTAAAAACTCAGCCTTTCATTTATTAGAAGTTTTTATTGGCTTGCTAAAATTTACTTGCTGACATATTAAATCTTATTGGTACCACCCAAAATTATTGATTTTACTATGATGCATGATGAAAACCGCACCTAGATAAATTAATTCAATAGACAGTTTGTAATCACCTATCTATTACCTTCAATTTCCGCTTGGGGCTCATAAAGTAATTTTATTAGTAGATACCAAACCAGCCGGAAAATATTACAGTATGAACCTTTCGGTATGGGCGTTGCATCTTACAAAATGACTCTACACGAATAATAATTGCGTTGGACAAATTGGTTAAAGTAATGTAAGTATAGTCAATAAATACCAAAAGAAGTAAATTGTTATCTTATGACTTTTCAAGATGATAGCTCGTAAAGGAGTTTTCCAAATCAAATAAGCACACTATTTATAGATGTGAGGTACTATGGCCGCAGAAGAAGGTGAAAAGGAGCCTATACTCATAGTTGTACATGAATATTTGCGTAATCTGGAAGTTTTGAAGAAAAAAATTGGATTGTGTATTTTGTTTTGTGACAAGCTTTTATTTTGAACGATTCATACTTGAGTGCTTTCCAAATTAGACGTGCCCAAACACGGGGTGATATTTCTTAGTTTAAAAGGCGTATCACCTATTCTGACTCCATCAACATTACAGATCAGGTCTATGGTTCATGACATCCGACTTACATAAGTACCCAAAATGTTCACTGCCTCCGTAGAGACACTACAAATGAAACTACGCTTTTAGTCACTTGATTTACAAGATGTAACCCTCACAGTCACAAAAAAGCAGGGAGAGGTATTAACCTTAAAAACTTGTGAAAATGTCTTACCTTGCTAGAGCCTCCATATTGTGCATGGGTTGCCCCTTGATGATGGAGCCGTCAGGTCGCGGTACGCCGGGGTGGGGCATGCCGGGGGACATGAGCGCGTGCTGGTGCATGAAGCCCATGGGTCCGAGGTGTGTTGGGGGCGCGTTGTACCCGTTCGCGAGGAGGGGAGACTTTTCCATTCGGGCCATTTCTGGAACAATTTGATTCATTTAAGACATGTTTATTAGAAAGTTACTTCTTTACAAACAAATTTAAAAATCTAATCTTAGATACTAGGAATCTCTTAATATTCTCTATATCTTTTAAATATGAAAAAATTTTAAGGTTAAAATAGTATAAAAGTTTAAACTAAGCTTTATTCGTTCTCCACGTAATAACTGCTACAGCGAATATTTAATCTAACTAAAAGACTACTATGATAAAGGCTTTTGTCCCGGAATCCCTACAGTCAAAGGTAAAATTGTTTTGATATCATTATGCCAATGCAAAATACTAAAGCTACTTTCCTATACTATTGTTGAATGCATTCCAAATGATTTACATCGTTAGAGTTGAGATGTTTAAGATAACAATATTTTGCAAAGTTTATAACATCATATTATTGCTAATGAAAACAGGCATCAACAAGCACTTAGGGAAAGCGAGCGAATCATTTCTAATTTCCATTCGCCGATCTTTAATAAATAGCAGAGCACTCAAAGCAGTTCAGGTAAAATTCAATTAATGCCCAGTATTATCATTTAATTACACGATCCAATAATCGAATCGGCCGTAAAACGGTGTACAAACAATAATAAAATGAGCAATGAATTTCGGACTATTGTTTTCTGGGTACCACAAACAACCCAAGTAAACATAGAGGGGTGTTGGGCAAATATTCTTAAAATGACTCCCCGGGTGGGTGTGGGAGGCGCTGCGGTGTCCGCCGTGCTGAAGGTGAGGTCACCAAACGGACCGGGCTTCGGAAACAATTAACAAGGTGTCGAATTAAACACGAATTAGCGCTGGGACCGTTAAAGGAGTACCCTTTTCCATTGTGAGTCGTTTGGCTGGATTTCGGGACTGCTGAATATTATATTGTAGCTTTGTCCCGCGATTAAGGGCCACGTGTTATTGTGTTACGGGAATTTTAATTATCACGGATCCGGATACTTGTGTTGCGAATGTTTGGAAAATATCTCACGTCGTGATTTCGGTAGCATCGGAAATTGTTGGAACAAATATAAAACAAGTTCAATTTGTCGCTATAACTTTGTTGCGTTGGACCTCAAAAACATGCGGAATTGTGGAGCTTTATTTTGGGTTCAGATTTTAATTTATTTCGATTTATCTTACTGTCAAATTTGATCAATAGAAAATTTCTAGAATAGGACTTGAATAACTAATTGCCTTCTGGCATAATCCTGATTCTCCCATCCCAAAAGTATATATACTTATAATATGCTTGAATTACCAAAAAAATATTGATAAAATAAATAATTATATAGGGACATATCACATGAGCTAGTCCCACAGTAAGATGTTAACTTGTGTCGTGGCATTCTAACTCAACGATACTATAATTTAGTATAGATACTTATATAAATAAAAATACAAGACCCAACCTTATCTGAGAAAGATCGTTTTCATCATATCCTGACCGGGATCGAACCCGGGACCTCTCGTGTCGTAGGCTGGCGTCTTAACCACCACGGAGCTTGTGTATGTCTCTTTTTCTAATTAGAAACATTTCTGCCTTCCCTCTAGAACCATATAGGATTCTCACATCAAAGAACTTTATGCAAATCTTTGTTTGCGCCAAAGTTTTATTACACATCAAATACTCCCAAGTAAACACAACTGAAAATTCCGTGCGATTTATTTGTTATCAGGTAAACAGGCTATTTGCTAGCCCAAATCCAATGTATTTTGAATTAAATTCAAAGTTGCTGTATGGCTCAGAAGATAACGGAGCGGTTAGCTGAGTAAATACACCCTAACAATTAATTCTGGGTCCATTGGTCATGATGTTTGTTTGTACTTACGCAACTAACACAACTTGTAAATGGAATATTTTATTAGTGTGGGTTTATGAGCATTGTTTTGGGAAAAATATTAGTGAATAGTTGTTTTAATGTTAAGATAAAATAACTTAAATACTTTAAAGGTTTTAGTTTTGCTTTTGCGATAGCTGTAATATTTAACAATTATGAGTTTCATCAATTTTATTCTGTATTTTTTCTAAACGTCTGTCCATCTTATAAAATATAGGCATGAATATATTGGTAAGAAAACCAACTTCACACCTTGCTTTATAATAACAAGACCAAGCACAAACCTTTTATTAATTTCTTTAAAAACTTGACACCAATAAGAATTCCATAATTTAATTAAATCAACCAACACACAGCAAATATTTTCTTGTTGACTGAGCTACATTCTCAACCATTCCGTGTTACTAAATAAACCCCTACCACTCACTTATAAATTTAACTGTCCCATTAGACTTACAAACCTAACTCCAGAACCAAAACCACAAACGGGTCGAACCAAAACATATTTACAATGAGGCGTAACGTAAAACCCGCGTTGGTCAACCGCACTAATCGCCGGGTGTGTTAAATACCTTAATAACTTGCGGTTCTAACCCTCATTTTCCTCTTTTCTATTGTTGAATGAGGTTATAAGAGATTGTTTATAAATCTATCTAGAATCAAGTTCAATAATTAAAGGACTGCCCTCAAACAAGAGAAAAAAGAGTGTCATGTTTTAAAAGTTCATGATCAGATCAGCTGTCTAATTAGATTTACAAACCTAACACCAAAACCAAAACCACAAATGGGTCGAACCAAAACATATTTACAATGAGGCGTAATGTAAAACCAGCGGCGGTCGACATCGCATCACTAATCTCACTGTGCTTGTGGTTCCAACCCTTATTTCCCTCTTTTCTAATGTTGAATGAGGTTTTTAAGAGATCCTAACTTTCTAGCTTATTTATAAAAGCGAAAGTGAGTTTTTATATTGGTTTGTGGAACTCTTCACGCTTTATCCACCTAACCAATCTTCTTGAAATTTAGCATTCACGTTGATCACGCTACTATCCTAATCCTAATTCTAATCCTTACTTCCTAACTTTCTAACTTTATATTATAAATGCGAAAGAGAGTTTGTTTGTTTGTTTGTTACGCTTTCACGCTCTATCTACTAAACCGATCATCATGTAATTTTGCATACGCATAGGTGAGGGTACTGAGAAACACATAGGCTATATATCACGCGGGCGAGGCCGCGAGTAATAGCTAGTTGGTTATAAATCACGGGAGCGGAGCCGCGGGCAACAGCTAGTTGTAGCAGAATCAAATCGACTCGACGAGATCAAAAGGAGTGTAATGTTTTCAGAGTTCATGAGCCGCTGTCTAATTAGACTGACAAACATAACACCAGGTCCTAAATGATAAATGGGTCGAACGAATTTTTTACTCAATGATGTACAGCTAAACTGATTTGAAGACAACTTGGCATGAAGCAAATTATTTCCTCACTTGCACAAAGGTAAATTTTTCGTTAGGTACATCATCATCATCATCATCATCAGCCTATACTCGTCCACTGCCGGACATAGGCCTCCCCAATTGCACACCATCGAGATCTATCTTCGGCTGCTCGCATCCAGCTTCTGCCAGTTAGCCAGTCGTTAGGTACATTTGATGTTATTTCCAATAAAAAATAAGTTTAATGTTAATAACTTCTACAATTTATCAACAAAAAGCTTATAAATATATTTTTGTTGCTAAACTTACGAGTTTTTGGTTCTTCATTGTGTACATATTTTTCATGGAAAATTATATTTTAATAAGCCTTTTCTGTACATTTCTCAATGCATCATAGAATGAAAAAAATACACGCTCCAATAGAGCTATAAATAACAGAGTCATATGTGCTTAAGAAGTAATGCGCTTGCATTCAAGCAGAAATATACTTAGTTCTTAAGGCGTTAAATGGCCACACACATAGTGAATACTTCTTCTATACTACGCTCAGAGTGGTTTGTGGTTCTCTCTATAGGACCACTCCATGTCTTTCGGTCGATATCGTAAAAAGCGACTTAGATAACACGAACGAAACAAACCTTATGTCAAAGAGACCTCTCCAACCCGTCTGGCCAGCGTGGAGAGTGTGGGCCAAATCTTCTTACTGCTCTAGCTAATATATGGCTCTTGTAGTACAGAGAGGTAATGATCCTGCAGTGGAGTTTAAAAAGACCTGATGATGATAACGACCCTCAGATAATAACGATGATACGAGTACTATAGAAACTAAATATTATTTCAATAAACTTATTCAAAAACCCAAACGTATTGAAAACCGAATCGCCTCGAAATGATCTTTGATAATCGCTTAAATGTTCATCGTTTACCATTATGACTATTATTAGGCGAATCCACTGATCAGGCATTTAAAGAAATGAAACGTCGATTCCGAACCGCTATTATAACGATTTTCATCGATTTATAACGATTTTTATTGATCGAATATCGATTGTCCTCGACAAATGGTCGTACCAAATTACCGGCCATTATTTTGAATTAGAATCGATAGAATCGGGACCCCAATTATATCACTTATGTGTTTAAAGGAGGTTGGGATAAACGCAATCATAAAGGCAAAGGACGGACGTTTGTGAAAAAATGTTATGATGCATTTTTTGTTTTAACACCAGAAGCTTTAATGGCTCGAACCGTGAACATTTGAAGTTTAAAACATATGAGACACAATTTGAATCAGTATTCGATTTTGAAATATCAATTTAGATTAATTATGAATTTGTGAAATAGACAATGTCTCTAGAAAAACTATAAATTGACTATGGACGACGTCCATAGTCAATTTATAGTTCTACGTCCATTGGACGTTATCTGTAAAGAACAAAAACAGTAATATTATAAATTGGCGGCTCATTGACATGAATATGTCAATTTCATCGTAATCAGAGCGAGATAGAATTCTGCGCTTCGAACCTTTTGGTAACTCTAGAGCACAATCCCATTATCTTGAAACCAATCCATATCTTGTGTTGAAGTGGCATTGGACTTCACAAGTCCATGTATAATCATAGAAGATTATAACCATCGAGTTTTATTACGAGCAGATCACTAACATATGCCAATTTCATCGTAATCAGAGCGAGATAGAGTCCTGCGCATAGACACTTTTGGTCAATTTTAAATGTATATCTATTATCTTCATACCAATCCATCTCTTGTGTTGAAATGGCAATGGACTTAACAAGTCTGTGCATAACGATTGGAGATATTATTATCTCCAATCGTTATGCACAGACCTGACATTTATTCCAAGGAGATTACAAAATAACATACGCCAATTTCATCGCAATCAAAACGAGATAGAATGTTGCGCTTCGACACTTTTGGTCACTCCAGAACGCAATCCTATCTTCATACCGATCCATCTCTTGTGTTGAAATGGCAATGTACTTAACAAGTCCATGCATAATTATTGAAGATAATAAACAAACGAGTTTTATCACAATGAGAGAACAAAATAACATACGAAAATTTCATCGTAATCAGGGCGAGATAGAATCCAGCACTTCGACACTTTTGGTCACTCTTGAGCGCAATCCTATTATCTTCATACCAATCTATTTCTTGTGTTGATGTGGCAATGGACTTAACAAGTCCATGCATAATGATTGGAGATAATAACCATCGAATGTAACTCGGAGATTATTTGTAATCTCCTCTGTCTTGCTACTACATAATTCGATTTTCGGAATTTGTTTGCTACGATGGAATTGTATGTTATTTAATAACATACGCCAATTTCATCTAGAACAAACCGAGAAAGAATCCTGCGCTTCGATACTTTGGGTCACTCTAGAACGCTATCCTCTTATCTAATACCAATCCATCTCTTGTGTTGAAATGGCAATGGACTTAACAAGTCCGTGCATAATAATTGGAGATAATAACCATCGGGTTTTATTACAAGGAGATTACAAACTAACAAGACGCGCGAGGAGATGATTGGCCGTAAAGATGGAAGAATAAACGCTGTCACAAACAATGTTATGCATTGTTATAAACATAAGTGTAGAACAGGACCAAAAATTCAATAGTTCTATGTACAAAAAAAAACAGATTTGACGGTAATTGATATTGATATATGTAATTTTTTAAACGACAAAGCGCAGGTAACTAATATTTTAAACTACTTATCATATGATCAAATATAAAGTTGATTGATTGACAGTTATCTGAAGACAGAGATAAATAAATAAAACTATCAAGATTCATTCTAAACCCCCTGGCAATATTTCAGTCTTAGAATTCGAATCACTAACTACCTATTACAAAATTGTAAGCAAAGTTATAAAATTGGAAAAAAAAAATGATTGAACTGCTGACAAATTTCTTTATCAGCTAATGGAGGATGATGACGATTCTATTACAAATATTTTACTTTTGTTTGTTTCGTTATCTATTAGTGACATTTACACCGAAATTTCAATATTATTACCTATTCTTAAACATTGAGTTAATCTTAACCCTTTAATGCTGAGAATATTTTAAGATATTTTATAATCTCTACGTTGAACAAATATATAATTAGAAAACAAAGTCTACACAATTTGTTCAATAACTCAACACTGCAACTTAACTTTTAACAATCTTTAACTTAGCAAGTCCATAAATGTCATAAGTAATACGAACGTTCAGTTTTCGAACAGTCGCATGCATGGAGTCGCTTGTAAATTGTAAATAAAATAAAGGGAGTTTGAAACTCATGGCGGCATCGTAAAATAGGAAATATCTATCGTAAATGCAACCTCCTAGACTTTATAACTCTTTGGTTTTAACTGGAAACCCGTAATGGCCTGTAAATAACGCGAAAGGAATAAATTACTGGACATATTAAGCCTCTGTGAATAAATATGACGATAATAAATGAAATACAATGTAGCAATCAATAATAAATGTTTAATGCCGAAATAAACACAGGTCAGGTTGAATTTATGTTTTCATGTAATAAATGTCACTACATCGGTCTTCCTTACAGGCCTAGGAATATTATTCTCCAGCGTACATAGTAAAAGTCGGTCAAGGGAATGGTGATAAACTTTTGCAGCCGTATGCATAAATAATCCATCGTACTATTTTAATACCACAGGTACCCAATTTAATTATGGATCACTTAAAAAATAGTACCATGAGACAACACATTTTTTATGGTCAGCATATTGTTGTTGCAACAATTTTTCAGGACTTGGACTTAGTTTATCTAGTTATGCTTTCAGACATACATTATAACAAAATGGACGAAAAATGTCCTATTTGCTATAATGCTCAATATAACTTATTGGATACGAAATAATAATAAAGGTTTGTCCATGTAGTTACATCAAGGTCCTCTGAGAGCCCCGTATAATATGCAGACTTGTTTAAATATAGAATATCGTCTCTACGCCATCAAACTACAGTGATATGATTCTCAACAAATCTTCAAGGGCCGGCAAAACGAAGAAACTCGAAAATGATACCAAAGAGGTCGAATTAAAAGCAAATTACAGTCGGCGGGCAATCGTAGCGTTTACAATAAATACATAATTGCACGGCCAGTATACCAATGGCATATGCGATTGCCCGAAATAACGGTGTGCAATTTTGTGAATAAATCGCCTTTTTAACATGTCCTTTTCGAGAATCTGAATGTTCATCGCAAAAATCTTATTCGATGTGTTGTAAGTTGCCGCCTTTAGTTGTGTATTTAGAAGCGAATTTCGAGATGGTGATATTTACAAAAGGTGCTAAAATAATCGATCAAGTGTGCGTCGGACTCTCACTCTTAGGGTTCCGTGCCAATATCTAGCGTTTACAATAAATACATTATTACACGGCCAGTATACCAATGGCATATGCGATTGCCCGAAATAACGGTGTGCAATTTCGTGAATAAGTCGCCTTTAACGTGTCCATTTCGTGAATTCGAATGTTGTATCGCAAAAATCTTGTTCTACTGTGTTGTATCGCAAAAATACTGTGAGGTGCGAGAGTAAACGGTGTGAACTCAAAGTTGTCACTCGCAACTACGGAACCCTATACTGCGCGTGGCCCGACACGCACTTGGCCGGTTTTTTACATATAAAATATACATAGAATCACGTCTTTACCCTTGCGGGGTACCAAGGTCATAAAACCTAAAGCCACGTTTAGCGTATAAGTGGGCGTTAAGGTGGAAAGAGGAAATCAAAATAGGGATGGTTTGCTAACCGCATTGTATTGACTTGATTCCTTTAAATTTCACCCAATCCCTTGACGGGCTTTTACGGTCTTTGCGGGAAGACAAGCACTTTTTTATTCTTTCAATGTAAGCTAAATATCCACTTAAACAATCGAGAAAAGTAAGTAATTTAAAAAGAACGTAACACGAAGGAGGCTTGTTAGCCGCGCGCCCGCTCTCACTAGACTATAACTCCTGCAAATAAAAAGAGTAGCGGATGCGACATGCCGATCTTTATTCTTCGTGTTCTCTTAGTTTTGCTCGTATATAAGTTTGTAGTTAACAAAACTAGCTCTGACCATCAGAGTTATCTACAATTTTTCACATATAAGTAGCAAGCAGATTACGAGTAGAAAAAAATAGGGATGTCGACGTAAATTCAAAACAATATAAGTAAACATTGTGCCTAGAAAGGTTTTAAAAAAAATTTCATTTCATGATTTCAAAGTAAAAATAAATAGTAGTATACTTTCCAATGGTAAATTTTGCTTTTTTCAAAATTCTTTCATTTAATTTGAAAGATTATCAAATGTGTATAAAGTAATCTTAACAGCCATTTTTATTTTTTAAGTTTTTTTTTTAAATAACAGTTTAGTAATCGACACGGATACATGCATTGGTTATTGATCTATAACTTTTTATTTTGCGCCATAACTCCTCAAATTGCGTTCGTAAGTAAGGGACGAGGATTAGCGTGTGCTAGGGCAAATATTTTATTACAGTCCAAATATCCAGCCCTCAACGTTTTATTGTTCATAAGGCTCGTCCGAGCCAAATGAAAGAGTTTATGGCGGAGACGTAAGACTCGAGCTGGTGTTGCCACCTTTAGAAAAGTTTTATTTGTGTCTATAGTAAGTAGAATCAAATAAAAAAAGCTTTTCAAAAGATATATTGTTTTGGGATGAACTTTCCCATCAAGATAATAAGTAATGGTCATTCAAATATTATAATTGTTGAAACAACTGTGCCTAAACTGTAGAAATTTGAAAATATTTTGTTTATTTTTTTTACATATGATTTTAAGCTTTCGCGGTCACAATCACTATTATGTTCACTACGGGACTTACCGCGATTATTTTTGAGTTCTGTCTGATATTTCGACAACATTGCAGCTGCCATTTTCACAGACTAACTGAAGAGACTGCGATCAGACAGAACTCAAAAATAATCGCGGTAAGCCCCGTAGTGAACATAATATTTTGTGCACAGTTTTTATGTTTTAAGATATTTTGCGACACCGCGTGAAAACTCAAGCAAAATCAACGACCAATTATAGGATCAAAATCTTTTTAAAAGGCTACGCATATATTGTTTTACAGAATTCCTCAGAAAATATCATAAGATGTCTGGCAACACCGTGTGTCGTGTTGACTCAAGTTATTGGGCGCTGTATTACTATTATTGATTGTATTTGGCGCGTGACTCTTGTCCCGGATTGTACTCACTCCGATCGACACTCCATTCTGTTGTACGACTTATTTAGACAGCGTCGTAAAGAGTATTGGATCGGCAGACCTATTGACAGAGTTACAGAAATTCTGCTCAATACAGTATCATGTTTTTATGCCTTAGAGGGACATAGGAAGCAAAAAGTAGAGCCACGCTTAGCAGTGTCGTAGTATTCCCAATGATGGGAATATTAAGACAGCGTCTTATTAAATGATTACGTTAATATTTAGCAAAATCAATGAAGAATTTGACGATCAAAATTTGCATTTAGTATTCTTAAAAATAATCCTTAGAAAATATAACAAGATGTCTGGCAACACCGTGTGTCGTGTTGACTCAAGTTATTGGGCGCTGTATTACTGTTATTGATTGTATTTGGCGCGTGACTCTTGTCCCGGATTGTACTCACTCCGATCGACACTCCATTCTGTTGTACGACTTATTTAGACAGCGTCGTAAAGAGTATTGGATCGGCAGACCTATTGACAGAGTTATAGAAATTCTCCTCAGTACAGTGTCATGTTTTTATCCCTAGGAAGTAAAAAGTAGAGCCACGCTGAGCGACACAATAACGTCACTATCCTTTACGGGGTAGGTAAAGTCGTCATTGCAGGCCTAACCTATTTGTATAAGTGATGGTTTAGCTGCTATCGTGTTTAAAATTCCTATGACTAACTACTTTAAGCTTAAAATAGGTAGATATGTATTATCGCGCATCTTTTATAAACCTAAAAAAGTTAAAGTGCTGTTTCAATATACACGGTGATTCTAAAATACCTGGTAATATTTGAATGATGGAATCAGAACGCCTTATAGAATACAAACGCAAGAAAAAAAATGTTAAAATATATGGACTTTCCTTAGAATTTTGTATTTTGCTTTTTTTATCTTGCGGGTCTATATTATATCATGGATTCTGATATCGATCTATTTCATGTTCGCTAAGCGACAGTAGATATTGTGTGCATTAGTCAATTCTATGGTCGCTAACTCAATGCTCTCCATACGGATGTATCCCGTAACATAATTAAACGCATAACCTCATAAACCCTAAATAGAGCGCATTAATTACATAAATAGCAATAAATACAAAACGATGCAGTCATTTACAAGAAACGGCCGCATTAATCTAGGAAAACCGGGAAATCTTTACGGTGTCGGGAATCCGGGGTTTCGCGGGCAAATAAAAGTTTACCCTCTGCGAAAGAGGGTCAGACTTAATTACTCGTAAATTGACCGCCGCACAGTTTTATCCGGGATAAATACGTGCTAGGTTATGATGTGTCATACATGCGAAAGCGGGGGAAGTGTCCTGCAACACGGTCGGTGAAATGTCGTAAGATATTTTTGTATGCTTAACTTTGATTTGGAGAGATAATTCATCTAGCTGATATGACATACTTATTCAAATTTAGTTTTTATTAGAACAATGCATACTCAGTCCACATATATATAAGTAGTTTCTAAGGTTATCTAAGTTAACTATTTGAATTGACGCTGCTTAGAGAAAATGAGCTTGCAGTTCGTTGCCGCTTCTTCTGCACACCGCTTTGGAAGCGGCCTAAACCTAGCCATAAGTTTGCGTAGTGTATATATTCTTTGCCATGAGTCTTTGTGTCAATTAATAAGTGTTCAGAGAGATCTAGGTATATTAAATAAACGTTTTGAATTTGAATCTAGCACTTCGTATTGTACGTTTTCCAATAACTGAACATATTTTCTCCAAATTAAAACATCTCAAAAATGCTTAACGCGCATTAGGGATTTGACCTCGTTACACCGTTACCAAAAGACCGACACTTCTGTATATAACTATAGGTATGTAATATAAATATGTAAAGTAGTATTGGAGAACCCGTGTGGTTCCCGGCAGAGTAGAATAGCGCTACTCGAAGTCTTTCCGTGAATGTTGTACAAGGTGACTTAGATGAAACATAAGATAAACAAAGCTTTAAAACATAAGCTGCGACCTCTGCAACCCTGGCCAGAGGGCCAGCGTGGAAAATGTAGGCCAAAATCTCTGACTGCCCTGGCTATAGGTCGGTTGGTTCTGGTATACAGTGAGGGTCAGAGGTCATTGGAGACTAAAAAACGACCTGATGATGATGATGCTTATTGTTTGTTTGTTTGTTTTTCGTATGTGTAAGTGGCCAACACTGGTGTCAGATTTTTTTTTAAGCTGCCTAAAGGCATCTGATATAGCTTAACGACTGCCATCAACGATGACAGCCGGGACCAACGGCTTAAAGTGCCTTCCGAAGCACGGAGGAGCGCGCGATATTTTTATGCCTCTTGCGGTCACCCATCCAAGTAGGGACTGCACTAGGGGTTGCTTAACATACGTAAGCGCTCATAGAGCTCATACCCACTGGACCATCGGGCTCCATGATGCTTATGTAAGTTATGTATGTATTTTTTTACATTATCTTAGATTTGCGACAAAACCGTCTAATTACTCAGTTATTACAGAGTCGTTAACCCACTTGCTATTTGTACTTATGTTTTTAACAAGAGAAGTCAAGACAATAATGATACATCTGAAGAAGGGTGCCATGAACTTACGATGCCTTATGTTCCCTTCGTCACGCCCTAGTGAGTACTCGCCTTTATACTTTTTCTTATTGACTGTACTGCTTATTTTATAAAGAGAATATAATAGGTAATGTTCGTTTGTTTTTTTTCGTAATTGTAAGTGGCCAACACTGACGTCAGATTTTTTTAGGCTGCCTTAAGGTTCCTGATGAAGGATAACGACTGCCATCAATGATAACAGCTGGGACCCAAGCCTCAACGTACCTTCTGAAACACGAAGGATCATCATCATCATCATTTCGTGTAGGTGACACGGTCAGTCGACCATGCACACCCTGGTGTCAGAGTTCTTCGGAACCGCCTCTCGGCCTCTGACGTGGTTCCTTTAACGACTACCAGATGGCAGCCGGGACCAACGGCTTAACGTGCCTTCCGAAGCACGGAATCACACGAAGGATAAAACTTGCCAATACGTGTCTTCTCTTATATTTTTTATATGTTCTCATATGGTACGCTTAACTGATTACCAAATAATGTTTTCTTTTCTAAAATTGACAACTTTCGAAAGATTTCTAACTATATCTGGTAGGTAGATCAGCAGTAACCGAAATACCTTACAAACCAATGCGATATTTCTTTAATACAAAATAACCTGAGCTCTCGAAATTGGATCCAATACAAATAACAAACATTAATAGACACAAAAACCATTTCAATTTGGTACAAATCGTCGATTCTGAGCATGTTACGAAATGAAGTCATCCATAAAATGCAACAAAGGAACATGGGATTGTACAAGTACAGAAATATGGATCCATATTTTTATTAATAACATCACAAAAGGGAGATTATCTGTCGGTGGTTACAGCAGCTGCTACTTTGAACGGTTACTTTGCTTCATTTCAATATCAAAGATACTTTTGGCGAGTGATTTAGGCAAGCCTTTGGAATGAATATTGGTTGCTTATACATAAGTATGACGTATTAGGTATCTACTTAAAATCTAACTGCGTCCGTGGTCCAGTGGTTAAGGCGTTTGCCTTGTTGACCCGGGGGTCGTGGGTTCGATTCCCACGGGAAGCATACTTTATTAAGTTGTTTCCAGTTTGGTTAGGACATTGCAGGCATGAATCACCTGATGTCTGATAAGAAAGACGATTCCGTGCTTCGGAAGGCACGTTAAGCCGTTGGTCCCGGCTGCCATCTGGTAGTCGTTTATAGGAACCACGTCAGAGGAAGAGAGGCGGTTCCGAAGAACTCTGACACCAGGGTGTGCATGGTCGACTGACCGTGTCACCTACACGAAATGATGATGATGACTTAAAATCTTACGATAGTAAACAGACAAATGAGGAATTATTGAGAAAGGTTAAAAGTATAAGAACAATATTCTTAAGTATGACATCTTAGTCTAGGAAAAAATATAGTTACTTAGCTCTGCCGTATACTTTAAAGTTGATATAAATTTGCGATATTTTTGCATATTCTTTAAATGGTTTAATAATCAATCTGCAAACTAGGTTGTTAATATTTGTATGTTTTTTCTTCTAACCTTTCACATGTTTATAAAAAACACAAAGTGAGAAATTAATATTGTTAAAAGTGGCACAATGCCTAGAGACTTATAATATTAGTCTTATATTTTATGAATATTACGTCAACTATAATTAAGCAAACAACTGTAATATCAATAAATAACTGAATCACCAATAAATAGCGAACATTATTATTTGCTGTTAATATTATAATATTTGTAGTGTTTTTTTTTTGTGGAACCCTTTTTGGGTCTCCCTTTTTACGTTAGTAGTTTAAATTATATGTAATTACCAAAAAAGTGATTGGAAATAAAAAAATCGTTTAATTTCAAGTAATAGTGTGTTCAATGCTCTGACAATACTTCATTGCTACGTATAAAGCGTAAAGGAAAAGATAGTATCACACCACAGACAACTCACACATTACTGCCTCAATTTAGTAGTCTAACTAATTAATTGAACCAGCAAAACCGTATCAATTTGCCTTATTAACAGCAGCAACGAAAAAATACACTGTTGCAAGAAGAAAAATAGTATCGAATCAACACGCTATGAAATTGTTTCCGTTGCAATTTAAATTTTATGCAAACGGGCTAAGGAATAAATTGATGTAATTGTCGAATTAATCTTGCTGCGACACGTGGCTTCGTCGCTGGCTGAAGGCTGCATTTACACCAAAGTGAGCCACGACCTCGAAAAGACAATCTATAAGACTAGACTAAGTTTAGATTGGCTATATGTATTTTACGTATTTGTTGACTTTTCAAAGTATTTTTGGCTCAAAAAAATAATATAAAATATTTTATTTGATGTAAGACCATTCTAGTATGTTGTATTTGAATAGTAGTCAATTATTATTAGTTTTTCAATTAATATTTATGTACAGGGGCTATGGAGCGTAGTTTGCGTGACTGCCCTTTGATTAAATTTTAGCTTTTTATTCCGAAATACAAGCAATTTTTTTGAATATATATATATATATATATATAAGTGGTAAACACACATATTGTAGATGCGTGAAAGAGTGCAAATGGTCGAATAGATTCGGTCTACTCGTACTCTTGGTAGCCGTTTACTTACATCATGGTGCAAAGGCGGCCTAACAGCAGTAATTGCTTGTCGTCAGTTCGGTAACAAACATCGCGGAAGAAACGTGTAATTTCCAAACGATCTGACGAAAAATCGATTGAGTATAACGATGCCCCCGGCGATTAATCGTTGAAAGGTCAATAAATCGATAATCAAACTATGTTTTATCGATTACCTCGGATACAGGCGATACGAATTTATGCTTTTGATCTTTATAAATATTTTGCATTCGTAAGAAGTCTTCTACGCTGGTCTGAGAGAAAAGGAAAAACGTTAAATGTACCAGCTGCTTCTCGTAGAAGCCGATCGAGGGAATGGTGAATATCGGAGGAATCATGTCAATAGGCGATGCGGCTAGCAACCCATCACTATTTTAGTTTTAGTCTACACATCTAAGTTATCCACCTAAAAGCCCACCAGCTTGCTAAACGCGGCCTTAAGGTTTTATAGACCTGGGCTCTGTCTACTCCGCAAGGGAAAAAGACTTGTTAGTATGAAGTATGGGCAAAAAATTTGATCTCGAATTAAGCTATCAACAAAAAAGTTGCGTAAAGCAACGCGTTTTCCAACTATTAAAAATACAAGTGTGATTGTTACAATAATAAAAATATTAGCAGAGCAAATCGAATGGTGTATGCACAACACCTTCTTTTTTATAGTTGGCTAAAGAGACTACAGAATAATAAAACAGTACTGTTCAGAAATTATTCCCACATTGCAAATCAATCAACATAATTTCACGTATGACTCAAAGGACACATTACTTCTATTGACATTTAAGCGTTTAGTTATTCCAGTGACTTCATCTTCTTAATTAAATTACATAGCTGAAAAATGTGCTGTTTGCAATAACAGGTAAATTACTATAGGAAATCAAATAGTCACAACAGCTTTTTTATAGTTGGCTAAAACAGAATATAAAACAGTACTGTTCAGAATTCGTTCCCACATTGCAAATCAATCAACATAATTTCACGTATGACTCAAAGGATACATTACTTCTATTGACATTTAAGCGTTTAGTTATTCCAGTGACTTCATCTTCTTAATTAAATTACATAGCTGGGAAGTATGCCGTTTGCACTGTGTCACTATTTTGAGATCGCAATATTTAAAGAATGCCGTCTGTTACTAATTAAGAGAAATTCGCTGTAAATATAAAAAGAAACAAATGTATTGCGTATTGACAACTTCAAGGTGTGACTAGCATCATAAGTAGAAGAATTTATTAATAAGTAACTTTATTTTAGGGTTCGAAAGGGGCAAAATTTAAACCCTATTATTTTATAATTTCTTTTCTATCACAGGATATTCAGTTGTAGTGATATTTAGAGGTTTTTATAGATTAAAAGCTATTACCTACCAATATTTTAAGACCTTCAAAATACACTGTTCCTTCTACTATACGTTATTAAAATAAATGCGTTGTTAATATAAAAATAATCGTATTGCGTCGCCGCGTCGTGCCGTTGCCGTGTGATTCTCTGGTAGTACAGAGAGAGTCATGCTCCTGCAGTGAAAAAATTTTTTTTTACTGTATCTCCCATACAAGTGAAGAGGGAGTAATATTTTTTTTCTATACAAACCCATCGTTTTGGGTATTGTTAAATAGGTCTTTAAAAAATAATGTGAGGTTGAGAACACCATTTTTCGATTTAGGGATCAGTTTCCAAAATATTTGATTTTAAAGTGCAAATTTTTGTTAGAGGTACTTAACTGTCCCCCCCTCTATCTGCTAAACGGTTATAAATGGATTCGTAAAAAAAATACAGCGGTAGTATATATACTGAAGTTGAAAGGAAAACTATCAGAGCTGAGTACTAAGTACAAACTAAAAAGTTATAGCCAACCAACTTATAAAACGTACTCGAAAATGTAAAATTTCATACATTTTTCATTGTTAGATGTTTTTGGTCGGTAAACTGTGAGATGCGAGTGTGAACAGTGTGAACTCAAAGTTGTCATTCGCAACTACGGAACCCTACACTGTGCGTGGCCCGACACGCACTTGGCCGGTTTTTTTCTCTTTAGTTTAACCATACATAAAATGATAACAAGTTGTACACTATCTACGAATGCCGGTCTACATGCTGATGTCATTGTGAAAAAAATATTACGCCAAACTACTATTTTAATAGTGACATCATGTATTTTGTCGAGTTGGTTGCATGGAAGTAGGTCGTTAACTTATTATTAAAAGTAGAATAATCCAAAAAAATCTTGAATTACGTAGTAGAATAATACAAAAAAACCTTTTTTTTTTGTTTTTCATGAGCGGTTTTCTTAAAAAAAATTGGATATTGACAAAAAAAACTGACTCAAAAAGATGTGGCAATTCAAAAAAAAATCTGATAGAAGATTTTGTATACAGTATTGTAAGTGTTTAAATTTTATTGTTATACAGTGTGTCTAAACCCTCGACATATTCTTGAAGGGATGACTCAGCCCATCAAAATGAACAACTTATGCTTATTATTACTTATTAATTATGGGTTAATGCTGGGAACTCAAATTTTTCTTTTACATTTTTATATAAAAGTGTTCAGCCGCTCGGGCAATTAGTATGGAAAAGTAAAAAAAAATCGAGTTCAGTTTTTAATTAGCAATAAATTAGCATCCAATTTAGAAGTCCAATTGTCGTTAATGCCTTAGAGAGCATAATCCATGTCTGATCACTTATGCTGACATCCGATAACCCACAGACAATGAAATTAATTGACTTATCAATTAGTGATAGTGATCTATCCATACTAGTTCGAGTGAAAAGTAAAACATAGAATATACCAGCTGCTTTTCTTTCCGCGCAGACCGTAAAAGCCGATCAAGGGATTGGGCGAAAATCTAAGGAATCAAGTAACAGTTTCTTTTTTTGACAAATCACACAGATTGAGCTAGCCCCAAAGTAAGTTATCAACCCATAACTATTTTGATTCCGTTCTTTACCAACAAAACCAACAACAGGCTAAACGTGGCCTTTAGGTTTTTAGATCTGGGCTCTGTCTACTCCGCAAGGGAGAAAGACGTGATAGTATATATGTATGTATTAACATCTCTATTAAAAGTGCAAATGTCGTTAATGCCTTGGAGACCATAATCCATGTCTGATCACTTATGCTGACGTCCGATAACCCACAGACAATGAAATTAATTGACTTGTCAATTAGTGATAGTGCAAAACAGTCCGTAATTGAAAACCAATATTGCTTTTATGATAGCAATAAGGCGACTGCAGGTGCTACTTAATTAGATTTAGGGATCCCTTGAGCCATTTGTTGACTTGCTATTTGCATTGGCGTCTATTTACAGGGTGTTACTGTAATGATAAAAACCATTTTAAGATCTGATCGTTATTCCAAATGATATCTTAACAACATTCTGCATTGATTGATAAGCAAACTATGAATAATATTCTTCCTCGATCAGCTGATTGTAGATGATGACGAGCTCCGTGGCGCAGCGGTCAACACCTGCCTGCGACACGGATGGTCCCGGGTTCAATCCCCGGTCAGGTCAATATGGAAAATTATCTTTTCCAGATTGACCTGGGTCTTGGATGTTTATTTATATAAGTATATGTTATAAAATATAGTATCGTTGAGTGAGTATCCCATAACACAAGTCTTGAACTTACTTTGGGGCTAGCTCAATCTGTGTGATTTTCCTTTATATATTTATATTTATTATATTTAAACTTGTATCGATGTAAGTTAATAGTGAAAATTGTAGTACTAAACATAGATTTAGTATACGTATCAAAACTTTTACAAGAGTATAAACAATTTAATTGCCTGGTAGGCTGAACACTATTGTGTAATTTTTTTTTGTCTTTACAGTATTTGTTCCTTTGGAAAAAATATTCATATTGAAGGGTTGAGTCGCTTTCCTCTTCCTTTAAAGATTTGACAGGGTTTTATTAATATATTGTATAATCGAGGTATTCTTCTTTATTTATACAACCTGTAGGATCTCATATTTGAAGATGACAATCATTAGACAATCGATTTGGTCGAGCTTAAGCATGTTAAGTAGCCCCGGATATGAGTCACAATGGGATTGACATATTTACTTCATCATCATCATCATCAGGTCCTTCTCGTCTCCACTGCAGGAGCACGACCTTATACTATTTACTTCAATTAATATAAAAAATATCTCATGTTTCGAAGATATAGAAACATTTAAGGCTCCACCAAATGTTATACCTATTTAGTTAGATGGACTTGACATCATCATCATCATTTCGTGTAGGTGACATGGTCAGTCGAACATGCACAACCTGGTGTCAGAGTTCTGCGGAACCGACTCTCGGCCTCTGACGTGGTTCCTTTAACGACTACCAGATGGCAGCCGGGACCACCGACTTAACGTGCCTTGCCGAAGCACGGAATCATCTTTCCTATCAGACAATCAGGTGATTCATGCCTGCAATGTCCTAACCAAACTGGAAACAACTAAACAAAGTATGCTTTCCGTGGGACTTGACATAAAGAACGGCAAAACAAACAAACTCAATTTTGCATAGTAACACCTGTATAATAATTACAACACAAATAAATGTACCTACAACAAAACGTCTTTTAACTTCTTTAACACATAATTATAATTAACGGTGCTTAGCACGAACTTTTTATGTGTTCAAAGCGCGAAAGTTTATAAAAGACTTATCAAAAGTTCACAAGCAAGAACTATGCAAGTGTACAATTATAAACAGGTGTAGGTCTGTCTGTAAACGAGCGCCTGTCAGCCGTTTAATTATGGCTAAAGAAGTAAAAACACATTCGAATATGTATGTATCATTGTTGTGGTGTCTGTCATGCTGTTTGTGTTTTTGTCGGGAACAATTGGCTGATTAACATTAATTGTTTGTGGCGTTTGTCCTGGTAATACAATTAAGACACTATTTAATAAAAATCTTTTATTTAAATGAAAAATAGTTGACCGATCGAAGCGAGCAAGGTATTTAAGTCGAATTCAGGGCACAAACACAGTTTTTGTATGTATATATGTTTATTTCGCGATTACTCTCAAACCGTTGCCCTAGATAAGATGAAATTTAAAATGTAGATTTGTACAATTTTCAAGTTCATAGGGCCGTATAAATTATTTTTCTTTCTTTCAAAACCTTCCCATCATGGAATCTTTGGGGAAAGCCTATGTCCAACAGCGGACGTCTTACGGCTTAGATGATGAAGATGTCATCATCTTCATCATCTAAGCCGTACTCATGTACGACGGGGATTTGTAAACACCCCTTTGCACTTTTCTCTGTGGTTTGAAAATTAGCGCCTTTAAAAACATACTCTCTCGATCATTTCTGTAGAATACTTAACCGGAAATCAAACACCTTATCATAATAAAGTGCACGGCTGTTACACTTGATGTATGACGTACCTCCTTATAGCAATTTTATCCATCAACACAGAAAAATACGGCTAGAGTTTGAGCGCCCGTTTCGCTTGGAAGCGACGTTTAACTATGTACTAAGACTATTGTTGCAATTGTATTATAGAGGATCCCAATGGCCTAGTGAGTATTAGCATTATAAGCGCTTCCGCTTGTTAAGCAACCCCGGGCGCAGTCCCCACTTGGATGGGTGACCGCAAGTGGCATTAAAATTTTTCAAGCTCCTCCGTGCTTCGTAAAGCACGTTAAGCCGTTGGTCCCGGCTGTCATTGTTAATGGCAGTCGTTTAGCTATGTCAGATGCCTTAAGGCAACCTGCAAAAATCTGACAATAGTGTTGGCCACTTACACACATGCAAAACAAACAAACATTGTTGCGATTTCCTTCTTGCAAAGGCAATTTGTTGCCGCCAGCAACCGTGTTGATGTTTAAACCATTAAAATTGTAAACGCAGGTGGAGCGCAAGAAATGGTTATGATTGCTCGCAGTTAGACAATACATGGATATAAAGTAATCATTACAAAAATATGTTATAGAATGTATGTATATATATATATTCTTCCTAACGGTGCAACATAGTACCTAAGTATTTTGAGCT
Organism: Rhodophaea formosa; assembly: GCA_963082605.1. NCBI lineage: Eukaryota > Metazoa > Arthropoda > Insecta > Lepidoptera > Pyralidae > Rhodophaea > Rhodophaea formosa. Next base: position 4,311,638 of record OY720216.1, on the reverse strand, counting down.
TGCAAGCCCATTTTTTTTTTTTTTATGTCATAGGACGGCAAACGAGCAAGTGGGTCACCTGATGGGAAGTGATCACCGCTGCCCATGGACAACTGCAACACCAGAGGTGTCACAGGAGCGTTGCCGGCCTTTTATTTTTCCCTCCCCAGAGGGGAGAGGGAGATGGGCCTCCGGCTCTCTCACTCACCGAACGAAGCATAGTAGCGGTAAAGCTACTACTCAAACGTCGATTTTCTGTGAGAGTGTGGTACTTCCCCGGACGAGCCGGCCCATTCATGCTACTAGCAAAATGATTTTCGCCGGTAGCGAGGCTCTACCCATAGTTGATCTAAGACATTATTAAAGATAAAAATACGACTTTTTCTTTTATTTATATTTAACTGTCACATGATAGTTCAATTTTCGTTTCTCAAGTGTATTTGGAAACAGAAGCTAAAGAAGAAGCCATAATTGAGAAGTAACATCAACTATTTAAAAACATAGTTATTCCTGCACAAGACTCAGAAGTGACAAAATTAATCGACATAAGCACACACATATGATTATCAAATAGCAGTTCACTAGGGCTTACATTGGTACATGCCTAAATAACTTCTTACGAACCATCAGTATGTAAGGTATTGGTATAAATGATTTGAAGAACGAAGTCTTAACCTTACATAATCGAACCTAAAGACACACATTGAACTAAGAAGCAAAAAAAAACCAGTATTTAAAAAATCTTAATAATTTTAAAAAAAATTGTCTCTTCTAGTGTATTCTCTCCATTCATTGTTCAATTGTATTGACCAGTGCGCAAGTAGACTAGTGAGGAAAACAATTAATACTTTCGATTCACTGATTGTGGTGAGTTTTTTGCACTCCGATAAACGTTGGAAGCGCTATTTTATGTAAATGCCTGATAGCTGAACTTTGTTGATAATTGCCTAGTCAGAAGTACATAGTCTTGTTTATTGCGAGTATACGAGCTCCGTGGCACAGCGGTCAACACGCCTGCCTGCGACACGGATGGTCCCGGGTTCGATCCCCGGTCAGGTCAGATGGAAAATGATCTTTTTCAGATTGACCTGGGTCTTGGATGTTTATCTATATAAGTATCTATTATAAAATATAGTATCGTTGAGTTAGTATCCCATAACACAAGTCTCGAACTTACTTTGGGGCTAGCTCAATCTGTGTGATTTGTCCGTATATATTTGTTTATTTATTATTGGAGTTGCATAGTGATAGAAATGGTAAACAGTCAAGTACATATTTAAAGTCATTTGTAAGAGAAAACAGTGATGCACTTTTGTGCAAGGGTGAATTGATTCTTATAAAGTACTAGCTATTACCCGCGGCTCCGCCCGCGAGATATATATGTCCTTCTCAGTACCCTAACCTATGTGTATGCAAAATTTCATGACGATCGGTTCTGAAGATACGGCGTGAAAGCATAACAAAGAAATAAACAAACAAACTCACTTTCGCATTTATAATATTAGTTAGGATTAGGATAATTGGATGAAAGTAGGTCTTACGACTTAGTCTTTTGACGATACGGTAAAACGTAATACTACAACAAGAGATACTTATTTTATAGTAAATGCCTTTTTGTGCCAAGAGCCACGATCGACTTGCGTAACCAATCGATGAACGTAATCTAACTTGATAATTGCTAATTATTGATTAAATAAACTTTTTCTATAAAAAAATTCCTTCCGTTCGTGACTTCGCCTCATTGACTTATATTACTTGGCTTTTGTCATTATTATCTGAGTTTTTTTTTGTATATATTATAACTATTCACGAAGAAGGATAATATTGATGAAATTTAACAACTTTTCTATTGGAACGTATCTCGATAAGTTGCACTCCAACCCAAAATAAAAAAGGCAATTTCTAGCTTTAATTTGGTCTCTGAACTCACTGCTACCAATAAATAAATAAATAAATATATAGGGACATTACTTAAATTGAGCTAGCCCCACATTAAGATGTGTTATTATAAATTAGCAGTTCGCCCCGGCTTCGCCCGTTATACATGTCTAACTTAAAAGGCATTCAGAGAAACGCAGGTAGGTACCTATCCAACGGTGAAAGAATTTTTGAAATCGGTCCAGTAGTTCCTAAGATAAACCCGTTCAAACAAAGAAACTCTTCAGCTTTATAATATTAGTATAGACAGTATAGTACTACTGTCTATACTAATAGACAGTAGTACTATACTATTGTCTATTAGTATAGACAATAGTATAATTATGAATAGTTACTAATCATAATTAAAACAAAGAACTAACGTTTTAAGGGCGTGAACAGACAGAGAGCACTAACGCATCATCATCATTATCATCGACCCTCTCTGTACTACCAGAGGCGTATATTAGCCAGAGCAGTCAGAGGATTTGGCCTACACTCTCCACGCTAGCCAGACGGGTTGGAGAGGTCTCTTTGATGTTTATAGCTTTATTTAGCCTGAGTTTTCTAAGTCGCCTTCTACGACATCCACTAACGCATAAAAAACATAAATTCGCGAGCAGACACAGATTTGCAAAATGGACTGATCCCCCACAGTAATATGTATTATTATTAATAGACCAGTACAATTATCCTCTATGCATGTTTTTTTTTATTTACTAATCATATATTAAAGGAAAAGTCTAACGTACATAAAATAAAAGCGTGAACAGACAGAGATTAATAACATCAAAACAAAGCACTAACGCATAAGAAACATAAAGGCGCGAGCAGACACAGATTTGCAAATTGACTGATCCGTCGCGCCCTAACGCAAACAGTCAAATCCTTACATAATTTCGTCTCGGAATTCAATCAAAACGTAGAGGTTTATACCCCGCCGAGTAATGTTATAATGCAAAGCATTATCCCCCCGTTACATCCAAACGACAGTGGAACCTTTAATTATTATCAACACATCATTTTCATACCGGTTTCCAAATTTTAGGGCTGGCGCCGATGGGACATCAAAGGGTTGGCGAGAAAAACAGGGGTTTAATTATTTCTTTTTAGGAATCAATACGAGTAGCGTATTCATAGGTAGTATAAAATTATTTCTTAATCGTTAACAAAATAAAATCTAATTGTAACAGTTTTAATCAACTACTCATAAAATGCAAAATTTATATAGTTTAAACCTTTATCCTTTTATCGGCTTTAGGTTTCAAGTACAAATGGAAAAGCAACTAACATATTCTATTATTTTTTCTGATCAGATTAAAAGATGTGTAGTGACGCGAAGAAAATAGATATAGTCAATAGCGGAAAGCTAAATATAACTAGCTTACGGCACAAATTCATAACGTTAACTTTCGATATTACGCGACGTTGACGGCGTAATATCCGAATTAAAAAGTGCATTTGCAACGATGATCTTATCACAACTGAGCAACACGAAACCAACATCGATTTTGATTTACAGTTAAGATTAACATCGCTAACCCTTTCCGAGCACGTGGGCTAAAGCGTCCCTTTCATACATTGCATATTCCTTCCATTCCGTTCAACCTCCGTAGTAGGATTATATTCTCCGATGTTTTCGTATCCTATTATTTCACGGGGTGAAAATGGGCCACCCGCCTCCTCACTCACTCAAACACCCTTGAATGTGTGACGTGTACGTATTATATTTATTCATGTGAGTGTACACCTTCCTTGAGCTGTAAGATACGTGTGTGTGTTCGGTTTCATCAACTGTAAACCACTGTCAACGACTCGTCAAAATAATATTGGCTTAACTCTGAGCCCGTACAGATACAGGCGTAGCAACTTGATACGTGCACGAATTTAATTATGAAAGCTTTAAAATGGATAAAGGGAAATTGTATCTATTATAAAGAGCATCATCATACCTTTATATTTTTAGAAATGTCAAACGGTACTAGGTAGAGGTTTAACAGGGAAACTAGAGGTTATATATTATAGATCGCTCCCGTAGCATGGCACGTGCGACAACGTTTATCGACTATCGCCATCTTGTTTTACGCAATACTGAAGAGCGAAAAGTAAATAGTTTATCGCGCGATATAAAGGGCGTCGCGGGAGCCATGCTACGGGGGCTGCTTCTTTTATACAAAGGTCGTTTATATAAAAATAATAATAAACAGCATGGTGAATTTCATATTCGTTTGTTGTTTCATAGTATGCTTTTTTTGTAGTACGCATTAATCAACATTGTTTCATTTTTCAAAATACTTTGTACTTGATTAGATGCATGACAATAATTTTATTTTACACTTAATAACAAAATTTGTAGATTGCTAGCGAAAAAGAAACACTGATTCCTAGCAATTGGATGGCATAAAAATTAACTAGTCGTTTTGACAAGTATCAAAATGTTCCGGAACATAGGAAAGATTGATCGTGAGCTTCAAATCTCAAAACAATCCCCTTACGAGAACCATCCATCTTCTGACTAATTGTAAAATAATTAAAACCAACTGAACACAAATTATAGATGTAACAGACATGCATAGGACACTATGCGCTCTAACTAGTATTCAACTTTGGACTCATTAGTAATGATGGAATGGAATTTTTTTTATTGATTTTAATAAAATACAAGAAGAAAATAGTGGTACAGACCTGGGAAATAGGTCAAATAGGTCAAAAATAAGAAAAAATTCTGATTTTTCTTATTTTTGTCGTCCTGGCCTGTAGTTTATTCGGCAGTTAATTTATTTTCACTTTTTATTGTAAAATTGAGACTAAAGTCCTAATTAAAATATCATCATCTATATTATGAGATGATGATAAAAATAAAAAATAGAAAAAAAAACAGAATCGTGCTTGGTGTAAAATTCTAATGTTAGTGCGAATTGTTTGTGATAAATCGATATTGCTGTACTGACACAAATATACATGGAAATCCAAATACGCCTTCTATTACCGGCCAAATAAATTACATATCGTGTGCCTTAAAAATATACGACAGGTTTTCTAAGAATTAATAATATTTATTTTAAATTAGATTACTTAGACCTTAGATAATGCATTTACGGCGGTAACACAAAAAAGATTTTATTGAAAACTCGATCTAGCTTACAAATAAAATGTTTTATTGAAGTAAATACAACTTTTGTTTTAATTTAGGCGCATCATTTGAGAAAAGTAGTATTCAAACGTTTGCTGCAATCACTCATCTATTGCGGCATCATATATGTCTCACTCTCCACTATACTTTATCAAATGTCTTAAAAACTATGGCCAGTATTTTCAAAACCACGTAAGAGTACTTACTTCTGCTGCGGCACGAATTCATTGATATATGTAAATGCGTGCCGCAGTAGAAGTACACTTGTGTAAAAAAAAAGCCAAACACAAGTTATACTTCTGTAGCTATTTATGTTTTATGACGGACGTGTCTAATACAATAACAAGTAATGCTCAAGCACAAGACAGCTAATGACAAGAGGAATCTTACGATCCAAATATCAATTTCCAAAATCAATTATCGTATTTGAGAACGTCTTGACTAATTTCATTGCCTCTTCTAGGGATTACGTTTATTTTACAATTGAATTGATTTAATATTCGTATATTTATAAGAAAGAAGTGGTAAATATGTGATTTAATATTGGTATATTTGTAAGAAAATAGTAAGCAAAACTTTTATTTGTATTGTTTATCGGAGAGCAATTATATCACTACATATTATAAAACAAAGTCCTCCGCCGCGTCTGTCTGTCTGTCTGTCTGTTCGCGATAAACTCAAAAACTACTCCACGGATTTTCATACGGTTTTCACTAATAGATAGAGTGATTCACGAGAAAGGTTTTAAGGTATAATACATGCCTAGTTACGTATAAATTGTACTTTTGGTTATTTTTTTTATATGGACAGGTTTTTAAAAGGAAGAAAATAAAAATACAAAATAGCTAATGAATTTTAACCAATAAGATTATCTATAAATAATATTAGTTAGAGAGACAGAGAGAAGAGAATAATATAAATTTTACAAGACAAGCCTACGAATCCTTTTCATTAGTACAACTACCAATCGAGAGATCAGTTGTTGTTGCAGTTTGGAAAATGATATGCTTATTTAAAAATAACCACATTCATACATACAATCATGTCTTTTTCCCTTGCGGGGTAGACAGAGCCCATGGTCTATAAAAACTTAAGGCCACGTTTAGCATGTTGGTAGGCTTGTAGATGGAGAATGGGATCAAAATAGTGATGGGTTGCTAACCGCATCGCCTATTGACATGATTCCTCACGCCCATTCCCTCGATCAGCTTTTACGATCTGCGCGGGAAGAGAAGCACCTGGCACATTCTGCGTTTTTTTCTTTTCTACCAGACCAGCGTGGAAGAGAAATAACGACATCATTTTCCAAATCCAAGTAGAAACTTAATATTTCAGAGCAGGAAGTCAAAAACATAACAAATCCATGCTTATTCCAGTTCCGAGATCCGAATTGCAAATTTAGGAAAAAAAGCGAACTACACTCAGAGTCAAATGAGAAGAGCGATAAGCAAGTGCCGCTTATGCGGGATCACGGATGTAATTGCTCCCTTGTCTGGCACGACACTTATGCGAGAAAGAGACACAACATTTAAATCACATAGGACAGAAAGAGACGTGTGACAGTGTATCAACAAAGCCGTAAGCGACAAAAATGATTGATTGCTAGCAGTCTTGCGCTGAGCTCTATTTAATCACTTTATTCCCTTTTCTCCGTTTGTGTTGGGATAATTTCGTATTTGTGTAATTTGTATACGAAATGAGGAATACCCCGGTTCATATCCGGCGCCTGCCCGGCTTACGGAAACCCGGTTTGATGTTATCACGTGTCAGGCGCTGTTTTGATTTATAATACAAAGCCAGATTAAGTTGCTTGCTATCATTTATCTTAACACGCAGCGAACGTACGAGTATCATTTGAGGTGTTTCCGGCAGCTTCTTTTATTTTGATTGATATTTTTTACACTGTGTGTTTTACAAACGTCAAATAATCGAGTTATTTAAGTCAATCCAACAAAACTCCAGATTATTATATTACCTGTGTTATCTCTATATATCTAGTCCGCATTAAATTATTCTATGTTATCCACTAAGAAAATAACGTCCTACTAGAATTTAAAAAATAGTTTCAATAGTTTTTTTCATGCGATCTCTTCGCGATCGTTAACATTTACTTCAAACGTTGAATTAGATATTGCTTGGATTTTGATAGCTTGTAGGTATTACAGCTGCATTTTAAAACTACAAGTATCTTAGGCTTCTGCTTACGCTCTATAAGAAGTCTCATCATCATCGTCCCATCTTCCACCCACCCACTGCTGAGCATACCTAGGTCTCTCTTAATTTTCGTCATCTATCCCGGTCCTGTGGTGATCTTATTCAGGATCGACCCATGTCTTTTATTCATAATCATCATCATCAGGTCTTTTTTAGTCTCCACTGCAGGAGCACGACCCTCTCTGTACTACCAGAGCCATGCATTAGCCAAAGCAGTCAGAGGATTTGATCTACACTCTCCACGCTGGCCAGTGTTTGATTATATCGTCAAAATATAAAATAGGAATTTTATGCCATACTTTAATTACACTTCCATTAAGTTTATGCACCAGGCGATAGTTCAGATTATATTGCGAATCTATTTTTCTTTGTCACACAAATGCTAAGACGTAAAGATGTCCAGCCGTTAGGCCCACAGTCCGCGAAGCAGCCGGCCGGGAGGCAACCGAATTTTAAAATTTGTTTATCCGCGAACCCTCGGTCGCGAAATCCCCGAATTTCAAGTGAGTACCGTAGCTTACGACAACAAATTTAAAAAAACTTACCACTCATATGTCCGTTTTCATAAGGCGAGTAGTCCCCATTCTCGAGTCGATGCTTCTTGAAGGGATGGCCAGGGAACTGCGTGGCGGCGAGAGAGAGACCCACGCCGGACGCGCGCTTCGGAGGTCGGCCCGGTCTGGAGCTACGGACATAGTAGCACGTTACTGCGGTTAAGGACTTTGCACTTAACATTAACGGAGATTTAAATATACAGGGTTAAGGTAAAACACCCCTATCCTTTAAACCAGCCTTTCAAAATACATCACATTGTTTCGTATAGGTGACACAGTCAGTCGACCATGCACACCCTGGTGTCAGAGTTCTTCGGAATCGCCTCTCGGCCTCTGACGTGGTTCCTTTAACGACTACAAGATGGCAGCCGGGACCAGCGGCTTAACGTGCCTTCCGAAGCACGGAATTATCTTTCTTATCAGACAATCAGGTCTGCAATGTCTTAACCAAACTGGAAACAACTTAACAAAGTTTGCTTCCCATAAGAATCGAACCCACGACCCCCGGGTCAACAAGGCAAACGCCTTAACCACTGGACCGCGGAGGTAGTTACAAAATAAAAAATATCTAATAAGACCAATGCTGGGAATTCAAGTGTGTGTTTTACCAGTAACCTTGTATATAACTTATTATAACTTAGATATGCGAATCAAGCGCCAACCAGCAATTTATCATTTTGTTCCTACATAAGAGTATGAAAAATAAGAAAAAATAATTTATCGAACGAATAAAAAAGTTATACCAAAAATACTACAAGTAATTTAATAGGTCAAGACGGAATGAAATCGTTTTAATTTGATATGATTTGCATCAATCGAGTAAAATAATAAAATACTGTGTGGCGTATTAGAATATACTATTTAGAACAACTTAGTCTATCATAATTATTCTCTGCTCGAGTCTAATTTTAAACTGGCCAACATTTTACGCGGCCCGAAACAATTTACGTAACCGGTTTTTATTAGGTATAATTTGACAGTGAGCTTTCTTCAACTCCATAGAAGTTTCAACTCTTCATTCTCTATTTATTATTTCGAACCTAGCCGTTACGGCTGTAAATAATCAAGTTCGCTGTTCACCCAATGAGAGACTCGATTTTTCAAAAATAAAACTTTATACCTTAACGGAGTTGTACCCTGTCTACTATGTTGACTCAATTTAGAAACAATAAAACAACAAACAACATTTTAGAAGGTTTCAAATGAACTTCAGTAGCAACATTCGCTGTCAGCTATGACAGATATCTTTATTGCAGCAACTTGAAATATAGGTACGACGGCATATTGGTCACAAACATTATTTTTTATTTCTCAGAAACAATCAACATATAGGACTATGCGTAACAATGCTTCTTCAAAACTAACAAACGCTTATCCACAACATGCTTCATCATTTTGTAAGTATAAAAATATATAATATGTAGCCTATGTCCTTCTCAGTACCCTAACCTATGTGTAGGTATGCAAAATTTCATGATGATCGGTTCAGTAGATACGGCGTGAAAGCGTAACAAACAAACAAATAAACAAACAAACTCACTTTCGCATTTATAATATTAGTTAGGATATTAGGATTAGGAAGTTAGGATATCCGCAACATACTTTGTTGGTCACTAAGGCACAAAAAAAATAAAAAAATAAGAATCTTCCCCTTAAGGCGCTCCTATAGTAACACTAGCGCCACCCAGCAATTAATTCTTTTAATCCGAAATAATTTCGAATTTTAAAAATCGAACAAGTACATAACTAGTAAATTACTTGAAGTATTTTTGTATTCATTTTCACATAGATACGTTTGATAAAATAAGAGAAAAACAGGTTAACGCCAAAAGTGGCCACTTTTGGCGTTAACCGATTTATCTCTTTAAATATGGCACTATTAAATTACTTGTAATATGTAAAAAATACTATAAGTAATTTAGTAGTTTTTTACTTGTTAGATTTTTAAAATTCGATACAATTTATTATTTAAGGAATTTAATTGCTGGGTGGCGCTATAGTGTTACTATAAGAGCGCCTTAAAGTACCTATCTCTGTACCGCAGACAAAAAAGGACCCACACAAATTAATAATTAAAATCAAATCACCACCGTACAAGCTCAGTAACACTTATCAAATAAATCAAGCCCCGCGTGGGGGTTGCCAGATTTATTTTTATTTATTTCACTCCCCCAAGATTTAATACCGAAGACGTCCGGCGCAGTTTCCACAATTTCACGCTTATTGTTTTCCCATCCGTGATTTATGGTTCAGTAATAGACAACAGTATATTCCGGCCGCAATAAACTTTGTCACCTAAATCTTTGTCCGTAAGCCTATGTGGTCTCATCTGGTGGCCGTGGACGAAATATTATCCTGGTTTACTCGCGAGATTGTCTTATTTTACTCGTGGCGATGAATTTTCTTGTGAGAGCAAATTGATGTGTGTTACTTAACAGATAGGTAACGTAAACTGGGCATCCTGATAAATAAATAAATAAATATATAGGGACATATCACACAAATTGAGCTAGCCCCACAGTAAGTTGTGAACTTGTGTCGTGGGATACTAACTCAACGATACTATATTTTATAACATATACTTATATAGATAAACATCCAAGACCCAGGCCAATTTGAAAAAGATCGTTTTCCATCTTGACCTGGCCGGGGATCGAACCCGGGACCTCCGTGTCACAGGTTGGCGTGTTGACCACTGCGCCACGGAGCTCGACAAATATGATAAAACTCTAATATGCATAGATCCATTGATTTGTCTTCTAAATATTAACTTGTGGAGTCATAAGAATACTCGATTCTTACTTATCCGACATTCTCCTAACCTTCTGATAAGTGACAGTTCCACACGTATCTCACATATAGAGAAATCTGCAGATCAATTACATGAGTCGTATAATCCTCACATTATTAGGTACCGCGCCAATTATCGGGGGGCGATGCTGTTATCATAGTATCGGCTTACGCAGAAGCCGACTCTCGCCTATTTATTTTTATGTCAGCAACCGTCATTACGAGACACTCCATTAGGTTGGATTGCAGTGGTTTCGGTTACGGGGTGCGATTGTTAGTTCACTATTTTCTTTTTTTGCTTGCGGTGGACTGATAAAGACAGAAAGACGAATTTTTTTTAAATCTATGGATAAAGGTTTGTCTAGAAATGTTATGTTTTGTACGTTTCTTGTATGTGACTGTCTTTATCCCTGGCGAGGTAGCCAGAACCCAAGGCCATGAAACCCAAAGGCCACTTTTAGTTTCCATTCCATGTATGGAGGTCCCTTATGCTTTATTTTTATTATTGTATAAAAACCATAAAGCTGTTTATAGAATACATCTACCTAACCTACCTAATAATTTCGAGCCTACCTAATAGACGAGCTCCGTGGCGCAGCGGTCAACACGCCGGCCTGTGGCGCGGATGGTCCCGGGTTCGATCCCCGGTCAGGTCAAGATGAAAAATGATCTTTTTCAGATTGACCTGGGTCTTGGATGTTTATCTATATAATGTATTTATTATAAAATATGGTATCGTTGAGTTAGTATCCCATAACACAAGTCTTACTTAAGAACTTACATTGGGGGTTGCTCAATCTGTGTGATTTGTCCGTATATATTTATTTATTATTATTTATTATTTCGGAATAAAGTAGACTGTGACATACGGACAGACAGATTAGGGTTGTACCTATGGGTGCCTAATAATGTTTTGTACGTTTTCTCGTATGTGACTGTCTTTATCTTTTGCGAAGTAGACAGATTGAAAGCGAAATCAGAATTGTGATGGGTTGCTAGCCGCATCGCCTATTGATGTGGTTCTTTAGATTTTTGCGGTCTGTGCGAAAAGAAAAGCATTTTTATCCCAAACCAACATGGAAGAGATTTTTCAAGCTGCATAAAAACATCTGCCATAGATTAACGAGTGCTATCAATTATAACAGCTAACGGCTTAACGTGTCTTCCGAACTACGTAAATCATAATTAAAACACAGAGAATATTCAAACAGCAGTCAATAGTCGTAAAAATTCAATAGCAGCTGTCGGTAGTAAAATTTGCATCAGTATGAGTATGACCGCATTTCATACACCTAGATACGCGTATTGTAATGAGCTAATTTAAGCTATTAATATGTGGTTATGACATTCGAAAAAAAAAAAAAAAGAATCAACTCATCATTTGTGCAAACTTTATCTAGTGTTTATTTTCGAAAATCTCGAGCACAGTCTGTCACACAGGTTTGATCCCTTTGTACTTCTTCTAACAACTAGCTTTTGAATAGGTTTTTGTGTTTTGTTTTTCTACTTATACTTCTTAAAGTTTCTGAACAATGTCTAAAATGCATATTATACGATCGGGCAATAATTCCAAACTGAAAAGTAAATTACGTTGAATTAACTTAATTTACCTATTCGATTTAACAATCTTTAGGTTAATATTACGAATACCAGAATCCCTGCACAAAATTAGTTCAACAAAGTTGCCAATGCACCAGTACTGCTGACACAAATACAAAAAAATGGCTAACTGAGAGTCGGACTCGCCCATATAGGGTTCCGTAGTAGCAAGCATAACTTAGGGTAATCTCCTGAACGTACCGATTACCTACACCTAGCCAAAATACCACTAGGCAGGTATAATTTTAAGTCAGAAAAAAATACTTTTTTTCCATAGTATTTGTATGAATGACAAAGTGAAATTTTTGGTATATGAAAACGCGCAACATCTCGCTTTGAGAAAAATAGTTTATAAACGTCAATAGCATTTTTAAAGAAATATATATAGACACCACAAACGTACAGGTTTGATATTTTTTTTGTTTCAATTCCATTTATGGTGAGTCTTATTCTTCTTACTTTGTTCTTTTTTAGGGTTCCGTAGTAAACTAGGAACCCTTATAGTTTCGCCATGTCTGTCTGTCTGTCTGTCTGTCCGTCCGCGGTTTTACTCAGAGACTATAAGTACTAGAAAGCTATAATTTGGTATGAGTGTGTATATTAATCATGGCAAAAAAGTCGTAGAAAAAAATCTCGAAGAAAATTTATTTTTTGGGTAGCTCCCATACATGTAAAGTGGGGGAGTAATTTTTTTTTCTCTATTTACCCATCATGTGGGGTATCGTTAAAAAGGTCTTTGAAAAATATTGTGAGGTTGAGAACACCATTTTTCGATTTAGGGATCCGTTTCCGAAATATTTGGTTTTAAAGTGCAAAATTTTGTTAGAGGTACGTGTCCCCCCCCTCTATCTGCTAAACGGTTATATATGGATACGTGAAAAAAATTACAGCAGTAGTATATATACTGAAGTTGAAAGGAAAACTATCAGAGCTGGGTACTAAGTGCAAACTAAAAAGTTATAGGCAACCAACTTATAAAATGTACTAGAAAATGTAAAATTTCATACAATCTTCATTGTTAGATGTTTTTGGTCGTTAAACTGTGAGGTGCGAGTGTAAACAGTGTGAACTCAAGGTTGTCATTCGCAACTACGGAACCCTACACTGCGCGTGGCCCGACACGCACTTGGCCGGTTTTTATTCTATTATTGTACCAAAATTATGACGCGGTTCACAGAATACATCTACGTACCAAGTTTTAACAGTGCAGTTCTAATCATTTCAGAATATTGTGGCTGTGACATACGGATAGACAGACATGACAAATCGATAATGGTTCCACTTTAGCTGTTCGGCTACGGAACCTTAAAAAGACTAAAACCCCGACATAAGGAATCTATAAGGGTTCCAAATTTAGCCATTCGACAACGGAACCCTAAAAACTAAACCATGCGTCGGCGAAACCGAATATTGAAAGTGTCGAGGGACACAGATAAGACGCACGTGCTGCTCCCCCGCCGCCACTTAGCCCATACCCGTAATCTGAATACCGCAAAGCGCAACGATAAACCGCCATTAAAAAGCGTTCGATTTATTACCGAACGATTTCCGAACGATTTATACCGCTGTGTAAGTTAAAAGACTCGTGTCACTTGTGCAGAGGGTGCGATCGAGTTTATTTGTTTTGATAGTGTAAGACTGTAGCGTATGACTGCAGTCTTTTTTTGCGTATTATTTTTTATGCTGCACCTATATACTAGTAAGTAAGGAGTTAAATTTAGTAAAAAGCAATTTCCAGCGACAAAAATGTGTAACAATGGGATCAACTGGAGTTTATATATTTTGTAACTAATACACGTAGTCTGAATAAAACAAAGCACAACGATAAACCACCATTAAAAAGCGTTCGATTTATTACCGAACGATTTCCGAACGATTTATACCGCTGTGTAAGTTGAAAGACTCGTGTCACTTGTGCAGAGGGTGCAATCGTGTTTATTTGTGTTGATAGTGTGAGACTGTAGCGTATGACTGCAGTCTTTTTTTGCGTATTATTTTTTATGCTGCACCTATATACTAGTAAGTAAGGAGTTAAATTTAGTAAAAAGCAATTTCCAGCGACAAAAATGTGTAACAATGGGATCAACTGGAGTTTATATATTTTGTAACTAATACACGTAGTCTGAATAAAACAAAGCACAACGATAAACCACCATTAAAAAGCGTTCGATTTATTACCGAACGATTTATACCGCTGTATTGGTTAAAAGACTTGTGTCACTTATGCAGTAGGTGCAATCGAGTTTATTTATTTTGATAGCTAGTGCTTGTCACGAGACTGCAGACCCGAATTTTTTTAGGATATGCGTGGTTAAACACAAATACTGCATATACAATATACAAACATTTGTTTATGGAATTTGAATCGCAAGTGTAGAAGCTGTTATAGACATACTTTTATATAAAAATTCGGTTAAAATTGATAACCTCATTTTTTAAAATTCATTTATAGAGAACGAACTACAACAGCAACGATTCCCTAAAAACTACTTTAAAACCTACGATTGTAAAAGTCACGTAATAGCTACCGAACCCAAATCATTCCCAAAAATATCAAACAACAAACCACTCTGCGCAATACAATCTTGGCCCAACCCCCGTGAAACCAACACCGCTAGTTTTGCTTTTTGTTATATTTGCCTGGCAATATTCATCGCTCACCCGCGTCCCTGATCAAATACCACCGCAAACGTCCCCAGATAGTTCTGACAGACCAACCCTGATAGATAGTTTGGCAAACATATCGAATAATCCTGATCGACGAATTCACCAACACGTCGAATACTATTAAGTAACTTTTATTCAACATATTTTATTCACATCCAACCATGGATCAAATAATTTGAGCCAGGCGCTATGGGTGGGTATCACAAGTGACGCTTTAGACGTTACATGTGTGCGGCATAAATAGGTAAGAATATAAAATTTGACAGAGTTTGTATTTCGAACAGCGCAATATAAATAAATAAATATATACGGACAAGTCACACAGATTGAGCTAGCCCCAAAGTAAGTTCGAGACTTGTTTTATGAGATACTAACTCAACGATACTATATTTTATAATAGATACTTATATAGATAAGCATCCAAGACCCAGGTCAATCTGAAAAAGATCATTTTCCATCTTGACCTGACCGGGGATCGAACCCGGGACCATCCATGTCGCAGGCAGGTGTGTTGACCACTGCGCCACGGAGCTCGTCAAAATAAAATAAGATAATATGATTACTAATATCGATGTGTGCGTGAGCTTGTGTCGCGACACGTTTGTACGCATTTGAATTGCAACCCTGTTACGAGTATCTTAATTAGTCTTAGATTCATTAAGTTGGTATTGATTTAATGCATCAATAATAAAAATATGAGAAGCATTTTCTAAAACATCAAAATTAAATAGAATCTCTGGTCTGAGTCAATTTGAATGAGACAAATGAAACAGGGGAACAAATAGGAGAAAGCAACATGTTTACGTGCAAGCGATGGTTTACAACTCATGAAACTCAAATAAGTATGCCTGCCAACAAAGACAACAAACATTTTTTTCAAAATCTGCACATCATGCATCTTCCGTATTGTTTATAATTATGTTAATTTTAAGAACTTTTTCATAAACAGAAAGTACCTGATCACTAGTTCAACTGCATAAAGTATCCCAAACACCACATGAACCCGTTACCAAAACAAACAGTCTCACCTATGAATAGGCCGAGAATAGACTCAAAGTCTTTGTTATTATATTTGTATTAGTCGACTCTTAGTGAACGTGTTCACACTCACTACCAATTACTGACACTAAATCATAACGTCCACGTGGCGTAAACATCCTTCCCCATCAACGTTGGAGTTTAAAATAAAAAAAAGAAAAAAAAAACTCGCTGACAGCCGATCGTCCGATGATAGTCATAATCTTTTTTTTTTGTTTTCCTAACGTCCGATTTATTTACACAGCACGGCACTAAGGCTCGTATGGGAATGTTTACATGTTAAATTAAACTTTTAAAACTGTTCCTACCAAAAATAACTGTTACCTCCGGATGAAAGCGGCGCTTATGACAAATAATAGAAGGGTTGATGTGTTAACTCATCGATTGCTTTCAAAGTTTTAACAGTACTATTCGTAACACAATTGAGTGAAACTTATTATTAGGCACTATTTTTTTTTAAATGAGTTTTGTTGAGATACCTCATAGTGTCATTTTGATATTTAAGGTAAATAGAATTATATTGTAAATAAGTATTTTAAAACATTATATGACTAGCTTTTATTATGTATGAGCGATTCATAATAAAAAAGTGCCAAAACCATGGATTTTTCTTTTTTATAAGTATTTTAAGCCACCTTCCGACTCCATCATCAGATGAAGTCTTTGCTACCATTACATATTATCTGACTTGTATGTAAACAAAATTCCATCTCAAGAGGATAAAGGCATATGCTTCAAAAGTTGTAAGATTTGACCCAAATAAACAAGATACTGAACTAGAAACTAGAAAAACTGAAAGTCCAAACAAGCAATGACGATTTGATGATTTTGTAGTCGGTAGAAATTAATTTATACAAAAATGTTGAACTTAGTAAAATGTAAAATCTAATCGGGAAACGAAACGATTATAGAGTAATCATTGCAATAAAGCTTCTTATTATTGTTCTTATTACAAATTGAAGGAATCTACCATTTTTCTTATCGTTTGAAAATAACATCATTAATACTTGTACGAAACTTCCTCCAAAATGACTGAGCAACTGCGGATATTACGTTCAACAACGAGGCTCTATGTCGCGGTTCAAATCGGTATACAAGGTAAAACAAACGGCTCTAATCTTATCTACAGTCTCAGCAAACTCAAACGCAGTAGCAGTTTGTCTTGGGTTCTCTACAAACATGATAAATGATTTGGGCTGTAAAAAGTGAGGTCTATTTTTTCTAAGCGAGTTCCGGTCGCAGCTAGATGGATTCTTTCCTCGGATAGACATAATACCTATTCACCTTGAGAAGTACCTGAGGAAGAACAGAGACCCACATTATTGTTTTCAATTGGAAAAAACTACATATTTACAACTAATTCACAGATCCGAACCAAATTAAGCAAAAAAAAAACTTCTCGAAACAAAAACAAACGAAATAAAACATCTAAAATTAAATATTCCAAGTTATTGATCATTAAAAAAATGTTCTAATGAAACAGCAAAAGTAAAATATAATTGAAGCCAAAAATTAGGGGGCACATAGACAGTAACAATAAAAACTGAAAGCAAAGCCGCGTTTAATCGTGTCGTAAAAATAAAAATTAAATAAAAAATGTTTGGGGTGGAAAGTTTGGCGACCGTAATTTCTACCTTGCAATTATTTCATGTTCAGCCAAGATGTTCTCTCAATGTAATGTCCCAAGGGCAGTAAATTATTTTTTTAAAGTAAGGGAATCCACAGTGGTCGGACAAATTAAAACATAGAACGTAATGGATGATTATCCTTCTGAGTAGATCGTAAAAAAATGGAAATGTTAAAAACTTCTGATTTTTAATTTATAAAATACGATATCTATCTGATAATATTTGTCATTCCCTTGTTCCATGTCCAAGCCATACTTACTTCATACGATTTGGTTCCTGAACAGTAAGGCATAGAGGCGTGAGATTTAAAGGAAGCTGTTTTAGATGTAAAATACATATACTACGATTTTTAAATACAAAGGCAAAAGTATTTAATTTTTTACATCACTATTTGCTCTGCGATACAATCGCAGGTAATAATGTAGCACAATTATTCCCAAAGTGGGCTAGTCAACCTAACGGTAAGGAAAAAATAATACAGTCCACACGACACGGAACTAACGAGCGCACACTTACAAGCAATGGACAACCAACGGAGAATCATGTTTTAAACCTTTATTTATGTCATCAAGTGTAAGTACTTCTAGTCTAAAGAAGTAGTCTATACTGAACAAATTGTACAATTTGACGTGTGCATGAATGATAATTTTTTTTTATAAGTAAGGCTGATTTCGAAGTTCAGCATGTTTGGACATCTTATACGACACAGCGACCTTAACAAAATCATCTTAGAAGGAAAGATTGAAGTTAGGAGAAGAAAAGGAAGGCCAAGGGCCCTCTTTGGCATTCCTTTCACAGACACAATAAAAGAGAAGGCAAAGTTTTGTCGTACAGAGAGGTCTAGAAGATAGCGGAGGATAAGAAAAGACGGAAAATACTTCACGGACATAAACAAAGCTCTTTAATATATGATGATGATGATCAAAGTTTGGAGACAGCGGCAAGGATCGCGCATTTGACGTCAAATGCGCGATCCTTGCCGCTGTTGCCAAAATAAAAATGCAACATTTATTTTCGCTTGGCTAGGACGAAGTGCCATACCTGTGCCACTCAAAAGTTTGGGAACCTACGAAGTAGCAAGTCACCACAGGCCAGGTAGCGGCGTTTCAATTTCTCCAGGCATTTTATTTACAAAACTAATTACGTTTGTCTGATAGGGTATTAAACAGCTCCCGGTGCTCTGTTGATTCGTTGACAGTTAATAAAGACATTCCAAACGTATTTAAAATCAAGAACCGTCCATCTGATCGTTCCATAATAGAGTTATTATTCTCTTTTTTGTGTGTCACTGTACTTTTGTTTTGTTAATCATCTTCAATAACAAATTCTTAATAAGTTACGAATGAGATATATAAAATGTTAGATTGAACTATGTTGCAGTGTCAGATAACTTTTTAATTTTTATTGGCGTTGGCACGAACATCATTGTTGGCACGCCACGTGGTGCGGATAATTGAAATGTCCAAACATTAAATTTATGTTTCTTCCTACGACTCTATTTCATTTTTTATTACTTTATCGGATGTTTTGGTCGACGTTTAACATTATTTCATCACAATTAATAACTCATAGCTAATAACAATCTAATTCTAACGTATGAACTGACTATGTCGTAGGTTCATTATGACTCTGACTATAAAAAAGATAGGATACACAATGCACATAAATATTACGTCATTGTCTACTTTGCATAAGCCCTATCCCAATGTAATAACTATGTTTGTAAGACTTGAAATCAATAACTTCTTATTTAGTTTCACATCTTGAATGCTTAAAATTATTTCAAAGTGACGTTTGCAATCGGCCACACAAATCCAATATATTATCCAAATCAGAACTTCACAAATGAAATTTGGAAAGCAACATTAAAATCTTAAATATTAATTGTAACAGGAGCCGGTCCCCAGCCCTTTCTGGGAATGCTGGGGCAACATAATCAGCCCTCAAGGGACAAGCTCTTATAATTAGCGGCTGTTCATTTCTTAATTTCAATATTTAATTACAAAGGAAACTCGATGGCTGCGGAGACGTCATCTTCAGAAAGACTCGTTTTGTACTTTTGTGTCTAATTCGCTGTTTCGTTTGATACTGGCTTCGCGATTGTTTCTTTGTCTTCTTTATCAAAGGATGCTGCTATCTGATTCAATTATCGACTTTATTTTTGATTATATTTCGTCTTTTTAGTTTTTGCTGTAATAAAAGTTTTTCTCAAATGTTACTTTGTCTGAATTTTTAAAATTATAATTTATTTTTTATCTTAGAAAAGCAATTATTATGGGTATTTACATTTCACTAGGTATACTTATCAACCTTTTCGTTTTGTAATTTTGTGTCTAATTCGCTGTTTCGTTTGATACTGGGTTCGCGATTGTTTCTTTGTCTTCCTAATCAAAGGATGCTGCTATCTGATTCAATTTTTGACGTTATTTCGGATTAATTTTTGTCTTTTTAATTTTTGCTGTTATATCTTTTTTTCTTAAATTATACTTTGTCTGAAATTATAATGTACCTACATTATTGTAACCTAGACAAGCAATTATTATGCATTTCACTAGGTATACTTATCAACCTTTTAAATTATCTAAATCATGTTTCCTTTCCTATTTGTATTAAAATGTACTCTATTTATCTTCTTTTTTAACTTTGAACTTAACTAAATCAATTAACATTTTCAAAAACCGAAATAATTAACCCCAATAAAAATACAATAATAAACAAATCCATTTAAACTCGTTACTAGGGTTCTAGGTTCTACTTACACAAAAATAACTATTTATGGAACACCGTTTAGAAATGTTGAAAAGATTTTAAATACATACAACTAACTGCATTTGTCTTTCAAGTGTCTCTCTAATGGCAGCCGATGAAAACCGAACTCTCTATTTTTTGCCCGCATTCGAGATAAAAGCCGCCGATGGCATATGTATGACTTGTATGACTCGGCACTATTAGTGGCGAAATTAGACGAAATTAATTTAAAACTGGCCAGGTAGAACTTTTTTAATTTTCATTAAAACCGTTTTGGTAAAAAAAGAATAATACGACGAGACCGGTAGCAGAACTTTTCGATTATTCTTGATGAGGCGTGACAATATAAATAGAAAGCTATTAGCATTGAAAAATAACAGTATTTATCAGGTACAAATTAAAGGTTTGATTTGTTCGCTGTTATTTAAAAAAAAATGGCGCCAGTGGTAAAAACGTGACAAAAACAACAAAATGTATTTTAACAGAGTGTTAATTGAATCCCAGGGGGTATTTTTGATCGTTGCGTGTGCGATGCCTTGCAAAATGATTTCTTTTGTGGCGATTAATTTATTTTCACTGGTATCGTAGGCGTGTCTAGGGTAGCGCTGGGCAGCGTGGTCACCCGTTCAGAAATTGTATAATTTTGGTCAAACAATCGCCGATACAGAGCTGTGAATGGACATGTCGGCTCCACGAGCCGCGGACACGATTCGAACAAAACGTGCCAAACGCACGCCCGCTCTGACGAATCAATTGAAATTACAAAGTGAAAAATGCTTTCAAAGGGAAAAAAATCGACCTGACGCCAACAAATTGGTATTAATTTGGAAATGTGAAACTCTTTGATGAATGCTGTGCCAATGACAATGTTCATAAATATTTCTGGTTACATTTTTAAACCGGAATGATGTCCTGTGACCTGTGTATGGCAGCGATATTTATAGCTCTATGACTGAGATGTAATTAGCTTTAAATTATTTTCAAATCTGTATTTGCTAAACATACGCTATAATTCAATCCCATAAATATAAGTAAGAAACGAACCAAATTCTCGAAATACGTCATGCAAAATTCAGGTTTCCCTCGTCGAAATCTCAGACGGTAATAATCAAAAGGGAATTTCATAGTGAGTCGCGAACGAAATAAAACGATAATATGTCGGCTATTACGTCAGACAATGGCGACAAAGGGAGACTTTCAGACGAATACGATAAAGTTACAATGATGGTAGCTGATTGAATTGTCTGGAAACGGGAGCACTCCTTCCCTATGGCTTTTTAACAAAGCAATGAAATGAAAATATGATTTTTTAACGGGCCATTTATAGAATTATAGGGACTAATACCTAACAGGTCAATGACTATAGTTTCTAAACTCCATCATGCCTTTATTTTAATTGTTAAAAACTGAGATCGTGCATTAATCTCGACTGCTCAAGGTGTCCCATATTCAGAAAGTTTATTTTTCAATGCTTGTGTGCTTGATAGCTGCTTTGTGTTTGCTTCATGTCAAATTACCTATGCCATCAAATCATTAGCTACGTGTTTGCATCATAACATTATACATGAAGTGGACTGGACACAATTTAGGGAATATGCATGAAAAAAATATCTGTTATCTTACCAGTTTATCCAAAAATATTCAAAAGTAAAGTACTGAAAGTGAAAACAGAATAAAATTTGGTTGAAAAACGAACGAGAAAAAATGATTTTACGAAAATATGTCTATCTCACTCGCGAAAACACTATTTTATATGGCAAATGTACGCGTGACATAGACTATGACGTCACTAGTCCATATCGGACTTCTCTTTCTTATTTAAACTTTAAAGTTTCACATCTTCGTCGTTAATTAAGATATTTTAAAATTTCTTTCATATTTTTTATTGTGGTTATTAAGGATTATACTAAGCAAATAAAAAATTTACGTGCATACACCCTATTTTAGGCTAATAGAGTCTATCTAGAATTTATATAATCCAAAAAATAGGTTCCTACGGAAATATGAATGGCATTGTTGAAGTTTGTTGTTCAGTGATGTATAATTAATTTGTATCATCAACTAATAAATATGTTACTTTTGGCAAATGATCAAAGTCCATTGACCTGATGTAAATCGTAGTAGTCTTATTATATTTTTAATATAATGTATCGTTTTTGAATATTTGTATATATTATCCCTTAACATCGTCTATACCACAGAGAAAGGAATTATTTGTCACTCCGAGTTACATTAAAATTTCTTGCTCTGTGGTCTTTATCTATATAAGATTTAAAAATGTCAAGATTTAGAATGGAAATCTTAACCTAAATATTAAAACTCGTAGTTACCAATTTTCATGGCTCGGTTTGTATATTTCTATTCTTTCAAGACGTTAATAAGCTAACGTCATATCCATGTAGCGCTTTGTTTGTTCAATGAAAAATTAAAATAATCAAAACAAGCAAGAGATTTGAAACAGAGAGTTCCGGACGTGTGATCGTTCAGACGAACGAAAATAAACGTTATGAATTGTTAAACAGGTTATTAGAAAAACATCGGCGCTGTCGACGTGCAGTTAGGAAATAAACTACTAAAAGAGGTCAAGCGCGAGTCGTTTGTTGTGTCGGTGGGTTCTGCTGAAGAGTTTTAAAAGAAATTTTGATCGAATTAAAAGCATTTTGTTATTATAAATATTGTTCTTCATTGTGTGTGTAAACCTTTACCTTATAATATAGCCTTGTATTTAGACACTTGCAATTTTCACGTAATTTCATTCGCGTAAATTATAGCCAATGTCACCTGCAGATATATTAGCTTTCTATAGGTGAAAGAATTTTGAAAATCGATCCTTTAGTTACGGAGCGTATTCAATACAAAAAAAAACCAATCAAATCCTTTCTCTTTATAATATTCATATAGATAAGTATAGTTCAAATAACGCCAAAATTATTATTTTTTATCGAGAAGTAGATTGTCATATTTTAATAGAATCGTAGTATTTGTTTTGAAGGAAAGTGGCCAACTGAGCCTTTTAATGAACATAGGTAAGTGGGTACGTCAAAGGCGTTTAAAAGCTCACAATTTTAATGTTAATTCTGTCACCAAAGTCAGATTTCAACGCACACCAGTTAAAAAGGAGACGAAAATACAAAATGTATTTACGCATCTCTAAATAGACAAAGGTAATACTTAAAGTAACGGGTAGTCGACACATGACGGTAATTAGTACGCTGTAAAATACATTATGGTGTCAACAAAACGACCCCACATGAACCGTAAAACTGCCCAGGGCTAAAATAGACTGCGGTTAGACTATAACATGCCCGGATAGGAAACAGACTGATATTGAAGATATATTAGGACTGAAACAGTCGCCTGCTTCTTTAGTGCTAATAATATCTACCTCCCTGATCAGGGAAGCCGTGTGGTTCCCGGCAGAGTAGAATAGGACCACTCCAAGTCCTCCCGAGGATGTCGTAGTAGGCGCCTTAGGAAACACAAGTTAAACAAATATTGAAAGAGATCTCTTCAACCTGTCTGGCCAGCGACGAGCGAGGCCAAATCCTCTGCCTGCTCTGGCTAATACATATGGTTCTGGTAGTGCAGAGAGGGTCATGCAGTGGAGACTAAAAACCCTAATGATGGATGATGATGTTGAGGCTGTATTGGGACTTTGAACAGTCACTGGCGCTGTGGTACGCCACACTATTGCCATTAGTTATTAATCTGAGATTGCCACCCAGCAATTAATTAGGTATCCTAAATAATATCAAATTTAAGAAATCTAATATTGTAATGCACTAATAAATGACTTAACTATAGTTTCGATTTCCATGCCAATTTGCATTTGTTTTCTATACAACTTCAGGGGACTTTATATTTCAATATAATATAATATTTTTAACTTGTTAGGTTAATGCTTTCCTGAGAGAATGTATCAGACAGACAGGTGGATCTAATCAAGTGTTAATTTTTCTTTTTGAGGTACGGAACCCTAACGGAGAAAAAAATAATAGAAAAGTATTTTTCTCCAACCCGCCTGGCCAGCGTGAAGAGGGTAGGCCAAATCCTCTGACTGCTCTGGCTAATATATTATGTTTCCGGTAGAACAGAGAGGGTCATGCTCCTGCAGTAGAGACTAAAAAGACCTGATGATGATGATGAATTTAACATCACGCTTTGTTCACACGTTTGACTTTTGCTGCTTTCTAAAACACAAACGTAACTATTTTTCCTATCAGAGCCAAGACTGTCTTCTAATATTCTACAATCTGCAAGATACTATGGCTATAAATTTAAAATAAAAACAGACCTTAACCTATAACATGCCTAGATATGAAACAGATTGATATTCGAGGATAAATCGGATTCTAAAACGCGGCCGGGAATTTTAAAGTAAACATACATCTCCCGTAAATCATGCACATAATAGTACATTCTGACGCTATCCGATTCATCTGAAAAATCTTTTGTTTGATCAGACTTAACATCTGGAAACTGAACAGAAGTTCATAATAAAATATGAAGAAAAAATATGTTAAGTCCTTTTGTATCGACTGCTCTATCTGTTACGTATTGGGATCAAACGGTCTTGATACTTGATAAATATGATTTTTAAAAGATCTTCTGATGCAAAGTACCTACTTATTATTAATTAATTATAGTTATCAGGTATTATCAGTCTTGTAAGTACTTTGATGCTTGATTGAAAATTTAACAAAGTAATGAGTGTGACCATAGATATCAGAATATTAACGTGAGTGTGACATATTATACGACTAAAATAAGTCACACTTATCACTTTGACGTATTCTTAAAGCGGACAATGACCGTTTGTCTTAACGGTCTATCAGTAATTGAAGATACACACAAAACATAAGTACTTAACTGCTCATTGTTTCAAGTATTTTGCTACTTAAGTTTCTATTCAATTACATATCAAGATACAGTATGAGAAGTTATGATTATACTAATCACAAAATATCATAAACACAAACAGGTAGCAATAAAAAAAGAATATAAACATAAAGCAACGGTGAATCTTATCGTTTGATCTTCGCCAATCGGCCGGTGTTAAATGAGCCGTGCGAAAAAATAGGACCCTTCAGGCTCGCTCGTAATAAGCTAATTGCATTTATTATTATCTTACTAGAAAAAATACAATTAGCGGACATGAATAATGTGGGCCAGCACTCTTCGTAAATGCCAGAGCTTTGTTGCTAGTTTCATCGATGGTTTTAAATTTAATGACGATCAATCATCACAATATTGTTTAATGAAAAACTCTTATTCAATGAGATGCATTGTTGCAAAGATAAAGATACTTATGGCTGACGATAGTGTCGATTGTATCGATCCAAGAGCCATCAATTATGGCTGAATTCGACAAGCAAGCTAAGTTGAGTTTTCTGTAAGAAATCAAAGCACAACCCTCGCAGACTAATAGGTGTAAAAATAGTCTATACTAGACAGTGAAAAATTCAAGCTTTCAAATTGTAAAAAAAAATTATTTTACCATTTGAAAGCGTGTAGCTTTCCTTTAAAAATAATTTTTATATTTGATCAATTTAAAAAAAGGCGCCAAATGTTATTAAAAAAAATAATATAAGAAAGAAGTATAGCCTACTTACTTATCGAAACAATTAAACTTTGCACTCACTTATTGTTGGATATTTTTCGCCTGAGCACGATTCAAACTTGGCAACCTATCAGTTCTAGTTTTTCGCTCACGTTTCGACGTGTGAAATTTGCTTTACCTCGCATTCCTCCGTAATCGTTTACTGCGAATCTGTTACCTTTTTCGTAAAATCGAACAAGAAGTAATGAATATTAGAAACAGTTATTAGCTTCACTTTCAAGAACTAAATAAAATATAACCGCGAAAACATCAATTATTTCTTTGTAGTTTTTTTATTTTGCCATAGATCCCCTTTCGGCTCCACAGTCGTGTAATTGTACTGCTCTAAAAGGTAATGTACTTGATGAATATTCCCAAGTTATGAATAAACTCCTGAGGGCGAGACATTGATGAGCGTTATTGCAAAAGCATAATAGGAAACTAGTGTTTTCAATATTAATTTAGTTTGAGTTAATAGGTATGCATTGTAATTATTCTTCAAGCCGCAGGTCCCTAGCCACTTAGCCGTTTGTAACACGTAACGCTCTGGCTCTGTTTACAGCTGAACAACTAAGCATTACCGGTAATTTACGCGTTTATGCAGAAAAATACTTATTACTCCTACAAATTACTTATTAACTTTATTTAGTTGCATGTTAGCTTCAGTTGAATATACCAATTGAAGCATTAAATGACATTACTTAATAGAAAAGATGGATAGCTTAGACTCAACCTTACTTTTTGATGTTTTACTCTTTACAGGATAGACAGATGATGGACCTAATCACCTATATTTTTTTGCGAGATAGTTTTCCTTTGTAGTTTTCAAAGTGACCATAGCTGTCCAACCGTAATAAAAATCGACAGACAAAAAATGTATTTGCGATTTAAATAACCAAATTAAAAAAAAAAGATGTCAAATATCAAAACTATTTGATTGCCGACACACGCAGCCGAAACGTACCGCAGTTCATAGTAACTCGTTGGGATTTGTTTTGATAATACATCATAAAACTATTAAATATTGTATCGCTGAGTGAGACTACCAGCGCTACCGTTTACACGGTGTGTCCAAGGGATAACAAGAAAGCGAAAAACTTTCTTTTAATTCCTATTTTTTGATGACAAAATTAATACAACAACAACTTCTTTACTACATATTACATAAGTAGTATGGGTATTTCTATAGCTACTAAAAACCTCAAAAGAGGCTTTCAGTCTATCCTTACCCTTGCTAATAGTCATCAAGAAAAGGAATCAGACATTTTACAAAAAATAAACTATATACATTTCTGTAGCAACGACCTTAAAGTAGAAGGACTGAGTACCCATAGTAACTTTTGGCATAGAAAGAGACGGAAATACTACAGGTTGGTGTCCTGTTCGCACATTTTCAATTGTATTAAAACCATAGATGCATGTATATCCCAATCCCAACTCATATTATAAATGCGAAAGTGAGTTTGTTTGTTTATTTGTGTGTTTGTTTGTTTGTTACGCTTTCACACCCTATCTACGGAACTGATCATTATGAAATTTTGCATTTACATTCATTTTGCATTTGCATAGGTTAGGGTACTGAGCAGGACATGTACTCGTATATCACGCGAGCGGAGCCACGGGTAGTTACGGTTAGTTCTATATAATTGCATATGTGTGAGCGGGACACCAACTTGTAGTATTTCTGTCTCCTTCTAGGCCAAAAGTTACTATGGGTAAAGCCGTCGCTGTGACAGCATTATCAACACCCGCTTGCGCTTTCCCCTCGCACCACATTATAGCACTGATCATGGCGTAATCGGTTTGTTATTTCAGCGTTTAGACGATGTTTAAACCTTGTTTTGTTTCGTCCAGGCATGTGGGAATCATTCTATTGTATTCCACATCCGGGTTATGATTGGTTCTCTCCTTTTAATTTTAGACTGATCGATCTTGTTGATGAGGCGGGTTCCCGGTTTTGGGTTGTTCGAAAAAAGTCTTACTTTACAAAATACGATACATAATTTTCTCGCGACTTCGTTCGCGTAAAAAATATAGCCTATGTCAGATAAATTAGCTTACTATTGGTCAAAGAATTTTTAAAATCGGTCCAGTATTCTAAGAGGCTGAGCCAGAACAATGAATTCTTTCCTCTTATATATAATTATAGTATAGATTAGTGTCATATTTTTTAGGTTGCCTGGAAATATCTGGCAAAGCTCACGACTTCAATATCGTCATATAAATGATCTCATCCGAGACCAATGGCTTCACGTTTCTTCCGAAACAAGGTCTATGACATTTAGTCAACCGCTCAAAAAGGTTCTGAATTCAGTTGTATATATTTATTATTTATTATCGTGATTTACTCTCCAATTCTTAAAGTTCACAAAAATATTTAATTCATTTATTGTTTCCATGTGCGGAAGATTGTCACAAAAACACTATAAATAGCTGTTAGTACAGCATGGAACTCTGCAAGGCTACTACTACAATACGTTAGTATGTCATCATCATCTTTATCAACAGTTCTTTGTTAGTCTCCACTGCAGGAGCACGACCCTCTCTGTACTACCAGAGCCATATATTAGCCAGGGCAGTCAGAGGATTACGTCAACGTTAGTATGTAAATACCAAAAAAATATATTGAAACTGATTTTAATAATAGGTACTAAATATTCATCTGTACAATTTCATTAAATCAAAGTCAACATTTCATTTATTGTTTTATATTTTGCCAAAAAAGTCCCTTTAAGACATGTTATGTTTTTTTTTTATTTGTTTCAAGTACTTACTTTATTCTCCGGTATTTTTTCGTATATTTTAATTTACATCAGTAATGTTTCCTAGATAAAAAGGTAGCCTTTTTATCAAAACATGTTTTCTTGTTATGCTCTCGTACATAGAAGTATCGAATGTTATTTTTTAAATCTATGCTCTCGTACCTGTTCTCTTGTTTTGAAAACATCATATTAACTTCTACAAATTTGCGAATCTCCAGTATACAAGTTGACATTGATATTTAAATTATTAAGCTGTAACATTCTCCGTTATTTAATAACAGAAAGAAATAATTTAGAAGCAGCTACTGCATTTTTTCAATCGTCACCGTACTATCTCGCCACTTGACGCATGTCACAGCCACCGACTTCCGTTCCCAGCATCCCGGCTTATCTTGCTCAAATATTACAAATTAAACCAGTGCCATGTTGATATTACACGGTCAGAAATAAGTATTATTATTAATGTAATAAAATAACAGCGTGGAGAGTAGGCCAAATCCTCTGATTGGTCTGGCTAATATATGGCTCTGGTGGCACAGAGAGGGTCGTGCTCCTGCAGTGAAAAAAGACCTGATGATGGTGATCATCATTGTAATAGAGAGATTGCCGCGTGGTTCCCGGCAGAGTAGAATATGATGATTTTTTTTTTTAATATAACTAATCAAAACTTGAGACTTATGAGTTATGATACGAGTCTTTATTAGAACAGGCACAATAAATAACTACATTTTCGCAAAAAACTCCTCGTTTCTTAATTTAATAAATCATTGGAACCACGAAACCATGGTTAATATTTGAAAATTAGATGTGTAGATATTAAGATGATATAATGATGTGTGATAATGACCTTATGTAAAATCTAGCATTAGTATGTACCTACCAAACCTCCGTTTTTTTTTGTAATGTTAAATCCTAATCCTAATCCTAACTAATATTATAAATGCGAAAGTGAGCGCTTTCACGCCGTATCTACTGAACCGATCATCATGAAATTTTGCATACACATAGGTTAGGGTACCGAGAAGGACATAGGCTATATATTACGCGGGCGAAGCCGCGGATAACAGCTAGTAATTAATATGTTTATTTGTATATGTTTCCTTAAAATCGTAAGTAAAGTATAATAATAATAATGTACCAACCGTTTTTGATTTTTCAATAAACAAATCAAATGATAATTTATCTAAAACTTGTTGATTATCTAAGGAATGATCTGCTAATGTATCTCTATCTATATTATACAGTGCAAGATCAACAGTACTTCCTGCCAAACTTGTTT
Organism: Rhodophaea formosa; assembly: GCA_963082605.1. Lineage (NCBI taxonomy): Eukaryota > Metazoa > Arthropoda > Insecta > Lepidoptera > Pyralidae > Rhodophaea > Rhodophaea formosa. Next base: position 4,281,731 of record OY720216.1, on the reverse strand, counting down.
TGAAGGACTGGAATAATTGAATAATGATAGAGCATGTACTGTCGCCATTACCAGAACTCGGTGATACTGCCACCTACAACGAGCTATGGCTCAGTGTAATACAAGTGCCTTGGAATTGTAGAATCCCGGGTTCGATCCCCAGCCAGATCATGATGGTAAACGATTCTGTTCAGATTGACCTGGGTCATTTATTTTTATGTGACGTACACGGTGTAGGGTAAAATTACACTGTGTGATTTGTCTCTTCATATTTATAGATGAAAATCTTAGAAATCATAATTATCAATAATCGATTTGGCTAGCAACCCATCTCTATTTTGATTTTGTTTCAACCCATTTTTCGACAAACGGTTCAGTAGTTGCAATAAAGGTTTTATATTATTTAAAAGATTATCTTAAGAGGCTTACATCAGTGAAACTAGCGACACCCGTTATTTAATTCTAGCACTTCGATCTAAGAAGTAAGTATTTCCTTGGTAAATTACTTGTAGTATTTTTAGTAAAAGTTTTCATAAATATTAACATGATAGGCTCGGCTGTGGTGCCTTCAGATCAGGGGTCCACTATATTATACCGTTACTGAACTCTCTTATTTATAATTACAAGACAATAATTAAGTACAGCTGAGGTCCATGTAAATGATACGTTTAAGACATATAGACCGCGAGAACGGACGACCGCAGACCGCGGCACGCGCCGGTGAGGTCGCAGCAGTCACTGTTACTCTATATCTTGACTATAAATATACGGACAAATCACATAGATTGAGCTAGCCCCAAAGTAAGTTCGAGACTTGTGTTATGGGATACTAACTCAACGATACTATATTTTATAATAGATACTTATATATAGATAAACATCCAAGACCCAGGTCAATCTGAAAAAGATCATTTTCCATCTTGACCTGACCGGGAATCGAACCCGGGACCATCCGTGTCGCAGGCAGGCGTGTTGACCGCTGCGCCACGGAGCTCGTCAATTACTGACTATTACTGAGCTTGGTTATAACCTGTCCATATTCTTATCTATGGTTATAACCATATCGTTGCTTCTATGCTGGTTTGGGAGGAAAAGAAGAAATAGAATATACCAGCTGCTTTTCTTCCCGCGATGACCGTAAAAGCCGGTCAAGGGATTGGGCAATAATCTAAGGACTCATATCAATAGGCGATTCGGGTAGCAACCCATTAGTATTTTGATTCCAGTTTCCACCTTTACGCCCACTACAATGCTAAATATGGCTTTTGGTTCTCATGCCCTTGGGCTCTGTCTACCCCGTAACGCATCCTTAGTACGATTTAGAAGGATATATCCTTATTAGATGCTCGGTATGCTCAAACTCTAGCCAGCTTTAAATCCCTTGTCAAATAACAATTCTTGTCTCTTTGAAGGCAGTTTATATCCTGTTGCGTTTAATCCTGATTCTTCTTCGTTTCTTCAGATAAACCTTGTGTATACTTAAGTTTGTTTTAAAGAATTGATTTTCTAATTTAGTAAATTTTATGAATTTCTTTTTTAATTATACCCTCAGGTTGGCTGGAAGAAACTGCATTTAGTGATAAGGCCGCCTTTTGTTTTTTCCTGTCCCTTCTCTCAGAACAGCGAGGAATAATACAATAATATAATCTGCAAGGAAATGTTATCTGTCTGCAACAATATGTTCCAAAAATCTTTGCTTTAAGATGGCTTTAAGTAAATATCACGAGTATCACAATCCTTGCACGTGCGTCTATTTTACAAGACAGGCTTTAAAACTGTAATTTAGTACAAATAATATGTGACAAAAATGTACACTTTGTCACTATGAGTGGCATTTCAGAAGAAAAACAAGTTAGCTACTAAACTGCATGCTATTGTTTGTATTATGTAATAGTTATGCATGCATATTATGTTTGATTTTGCATGTAATATCAGACAAGACAAGAATGGTATGGGCACCATGGTTGCGCTCAACCATCATCATCCTCATAACCAACCTCATTTAGCTCACATATAGACGAAGGTCTAGTCCATACATTTTATCATTTTACGGAAGTATAACATAGTACATATATCTCAATGTATCATTTATATTGTGCATCTCCTCTCTTTATTTAGTCGAATTGCTCCACTAGGTGACACTGCCAAATGTTATCCTTTATACCAAAACGTCTACATGGAATTTGATATAAACGTAGGTGCTAGAGTTTTGCTCAACACACATAATTCACCCGAGTCGACACGCTTTAAAATTTTCCGGCTAGCTACCTGCCTGAGAACAACTCTACTTGTCTATGCCGGAAATCGTACTGTAAGTCTTCGTCTGATGATTCATCATCATCGTCAGCTTTTCGTAGTCCACTGCTAAACATAAGCCTGCCTTTGTCTGCGCCATTCCGTTCTGTCCCTTGCTATCGCGAGCCAGTTCTTCCCAGTAATGGTCGTAATGTCGTCGACCCACCTAGCCGCCGAATGTCCCACACTTCGTTTGCCTAGGATACCACTCAGTGACAGCCTTACTCCACCTACCATCGTTCCTTCTAGCCAGGTACCCTGCCCACAATTCCATTTTAGATTTGCAACCCTCGAGATCACGTCATGAACTTTCGTTCGACGTCGGATCTCCGTGTTGCGAATTCGGTCCTGTAGTTTTATGCCGAGCATGGTTCGTTCCATGGCTCTTTGCGAATGATTGCATATTGTCATTAACAAATTAGCACTACGATATAGTGGCTGTTCGTTCACCCCACGTAAAACCCAGTGTAACCTTATGTTTTGCGTCGAAACGCTGAACTACTGTTTGCAGTCACATTATGAATGACTCTTTTCATAGTGTGGAGGACTATTTTGAAAATAACGAGTTATTAGAATGAAAGCGAAAGATTCCACAAAACTCACTTGTGTTTTAAAATGATCAATGTGTCAATATTACGATTAAAATACAAAAAACAATATTAGTTATGCCATATATAAAAAAAACTCGTTTTTAGGGAATTTAATTCATATTTTGGCTTTCTGCAGATCAAACTTTTGATTTATTAAAAAATTAACAATAGAGACGTATGTCGAGCGGCTTTGGCCATTGTGCTGGATGAACTAAAATGAAAATTGAAAAACAATCGACTTGTAAGATTTAAATGTACTAATAATCGCTAAAAAAAAGCCAAGAAGTGACTTTCGTATTTAAAAGTAATTAAATTAAATTTTGTGTGATCTAAATCATTCGTAATAAATTCCCTGATTAAAAATAGGCCCCCGAGCTACAAATCAACACGCACCCCTTTAATTAAACTGGCACTAAGTCAACTATACGTAAAACTAGTTACATATGAAATGAAAGCACGTATAATTTGCTCTACGCAGCTCTGTTTGTCCAGCAAAGTGCAAATAGTGACACGCAATGGCAGTACGACACTCTACCTATATTCAGTATTATCAAACACGTTATTTTAGATTTAAATAAAATTATTTTAATACGGGTTTTATCGCGTTTATTACATTATTTATACACCTAACGTTTCGAGCACTTTACAGTGTTCGTGGTCGCAGGTAGACTAAGTTGACATTTGTCTAGGAATTTCTATTAATTTAATTAAAATAATTTTATTTAAATGTGTAACAATCGCGAAAACATAAGAAAACATTACGTTATTTTAGCTTATATAGGTAGATATATTATTTTGAAATAAATTAAGGGTGAGGAATCAGTCTCAAAATTGAGTGCCAAATTATTTATTATATCCGGGGAGATGGGATTATAAAATACAGACGGAAGACGTTCAATAAACTTTAAATCAGATCGAAGGACAATCTGACTTATTAGCTACAAAAAAATGTGTATATTTGGATTGTATTGCCTTAGGCCCGAACTTTGGGACTAGCTCAACCTGTGTGATTTTTCCATTAATATGTATTTTACTTATTTATTTACTTCGATTATTTTCTGGCATCATTATCATCATTTCGCTTAGCGGCGCTGCATAGTTCCAAAATGTTTAAACCCTCCAACCAGTCTATGGCTGCCAAGAAAATGATATACATAGTAGGCAGCCTTTGGCGATATACCATAGACTCTATGCCATATAATTTTTATCTGTTGCCCCATTTACATTACCTTAGTGGGATATTTCAAAGTGTATTCTAACATGCTTGTATGAGCCCCATTTGAATTACGTTTTGTTAAAATATATATATATATATATTATTATGTGATTGTTGTTACTTCTTCATTAAGTTTTTGTTAAGTGTAATATACCGCTGTATAATTGAGTGAGAATTAAATTGTCTATTTGCGTAATTTTTAATTCATCGTAAGTAATTATTCTTGACATGAAATGCTGTGTAACAATTATAATAATTACTTTCGCGAGTGGATACTGCAATATTTAATCTGTAATAACTTATGTATTAGGCTCTTTTCAAACGACTTCAAAATGGAGGAGGTTCTTAATTTGTCGGAGTATTTTTTTTATGTTCCTTATTTCTGGTCCCTTTTTTATGTTCCCATATTTATTTAGTGCCTGAGGCTCTCTAGGTCTAGGTACCCCGAAGGAAACAAAATCGATTAATATGTATGTATAGGTATATAAATATTATTACTTTATTTGATTCAGACGAAAGAATACAACAATATTCAAGGCCCACAGAATAAAGGATTAAGTATCTAAAACACTAAGAATCTCGCAGAACTAGATATGTTGCTAACTTCATAAACAATAACTTTTCGTAAAGACCAATGCTAGGAACTAAAAAAACCCTTTTTCATACAAAAGTGTTGTGTGTGTCAATTTTTATGAATAAATAAAAAATTATCCCAGCATTACTCCCATAGAGAAAGTTGTTTAGTTTGACGGGCTGGTTTAATGGTTTGAAGGGTAAGGGTGTGTTCCTTCATCATCATCATCAGGTCTTTCTAGTCTCCACTGCAGGAGCACGACCCTCTCTGTACTACCAGAGCCATATTATACTAGCCTGAGCAGTCAGAGGATTTGGCCTACACTCTCCACGCTGGCCAGACGGGTTGGAGAGGTCTCTTTAATGTTAATAAGCTTTGTTTAGCTTGTGTTTCCTTAGTCGCCTTTTACGACATCCACGGAATGACTTGGAGTGGTCCTATTCTACTCTGCCGGGAACCACACGACGGTGTTCCTTAATCTACACTATATTATAAATGCGAATATAACTGTCTGTCTAGCTTTCAAGCCAAAACTGTTGAACCGATTTAAATGAAATTTGGTACACATTCTGAGAAAGGACATGAGCTACTTTATCTCGGAAGAAGTCGCGGGCACGGCTAGTACCCTATATATTACCAATCATCAATGATGGTAGGCAAATAACAGGCATTCAACAGACATACCTACGCAATGGTATGATCGAAGCAACGCAACGTCCATTCAATTATCGTGAAAATTGAGGCTCATTAAAATAGTAAAACGCCCACGGCGGGTGCAAATTGAATGATAACAAAAGGCAGTATTAATTTGACGTGACAACGTGTTCCATAGTACGGTATCCGAGTACTAAGCAGTACTAAATATGGTATTAGATTCAGAACTCCCAAAGCAAAAAACTAAATGTAAGCCAATTAAATTAATTAATTCATATTTGCACACCAATGTTGGTACCCAAGACATGTTAACAACATGTTAGGACTCAAGATTGTTAATATCAGATATTTTTGCAAATAAATATAAGTATCTTTATCTTTAAATTGGTAAACCAAACTATTGATAACTATTGGTAAAAAAAATAAAAAAACCTTGCATGAATTCGAAGCGATTCTGCTTTGTAGAAAGATATGAACGGTTCTAAAATGGATACGGATTTTCTTATATATCATTTCTTCTTTTGTTAGAAATAGTTTTATTACTGTAACTTTAGACTTTAATAGATTTTAAATTACTAGTCTTGCAGTCAATAAACAGTACAAATGCAATTAAAAAAATAAATTTCAAATCTTATTTAAAACTTCATTTGAAAACTTACATTAATCGTCAAATAAAACTGTCATTTACATATCTACTAACTACTCCGATAAAAATAATGTACTGTACATGTCTGTGACAAAACCTTCATTCAAACTCCTTTTACTGAAGAAGCCACTAGGAATGGGCGTGTCAACCCATCCCTAACATGAGCTGCAATATCTAGCAATCACATTATACACAGAGAAACCGTAGGCGAGAGAGCTGGTAGGTAATGAAATAATGCATTCCTCATCAAATTATTAATACAAATGTCTGCTTCAACGGCTTATCATATCAGTGATTCCCACACGACAAATGTAAAATAGAGAAGAGACAGAAACTTTGTATACTATTAGCCTTTGACTATACTATAGCAATTTTCCTTATAATTTCTTATAGAACATTCGTATAGAAGTAAATATGGTATAAACGTATTATGTTTGACTTTATAGACTGTGCGTTGTATATAATCTTACAAATAACCATAAGATGTTGCCCATTGTTTTCTATCGAATAATAAATTCTGATGCTAATAAATTTTTAGATAACATAATTTTCTATTGCGACGACCCCAATTGAACTAACAAAACGATTTTTTTGGTCTTTTTTTAAACTATGCTTACCAGTTTTAACATTCTATTAGTGAAACTAGGAAATTTATTTCCGCAACTTCAAATGACATACCATAAACACCTTAATATGCTCCGTAAGATCATTTTTTTTTGTCAAATTTAACTTAAATGCTCTATCCTTCTGTACTCTTTATATTGTAAGCAGGCATAAAGCAGTGCCCACACAAACGGATGCTCCTGTTTGCACAATAATGGCATGCGGACTCTCAATGCAACCCCAATGCAATTGTGTACATTCGCGCTATTGAGTTACAGGGAATATGATCTAAACATTTGCATTTATGGCGTAGTGGCGCGCAGGTGTGGAGGCGGCTTTATGTTCCTATTAAATTTCAGTGGCAAACACCAGCGCCTGATATAGTTGCAAGTCGTTTAATACTGGGAGAAGAATTTTCTTCTTTTCTGACTTATTTTATTTATTTATAAAACTTACTGAGCCCATAGAGCTACAGTGGGTGGACTTAATGCTAAGAGCATTATCTCCCAGTCAACCTTATATTTTTAAGACACATGAAAATGTCATCCGAACACCCTCATTGGGAGTAACATATTTACGTCTGGTACCGAAAGATGACCTCTAGGTTCCAAGGCTTGTCGTGCCTTGTGTGGCCTAGTTAAACGGAAGGAGAAGAAACCAGGTCAGTCTTAACTAAGCAGTGCTTCATGGCCTAACTCTGAGTTGACTGAAAGATGAATCGTAAGTTGATGTCACAGACATTAGCTGCTATACCTAGATGGTGATACCTGGATACTCCAACCAAGTGTGTTCGATGCCAGAGTTGGTAGGATGGTGTTGGTAGTTCAATAAATTAGTCACTGGCTACCGCAAGATGCCACGGGCAGCCAGAGGAGGTGGCAATTTTTTCTTGCGATAATGGTAGTTTAGAGTTATGACAATAAGGGTTAAAATCCAATCATAGAGTCTCACGTCTGCACCGTATCTGCAGCGTGCCTCCGCCCCGTACGTCTTTTCTGTGAGTTTTATGCACGGAACAGAACAAAAGGGTTTATGTCTTTGGCTCGACGTATGATCTTACGATAGATGTTAAGCATATCCCACTAGAATATCAGAACGTATCGGAATGTCATCGCAGTTCATGATTAATCGATAGTGGTGTTGTTATTGCACTATAATTCCATCATTTGTTATCTATGATTGCCTGTTTTTATGCATGCTTTTTCTGATTGCGTTGTGATTGTTGGTAGTCAATTATTATGTCAGCGATAGAGTTGGTTATTGTCCCAAAACAATGGTATTAATGGTTTGGGACCAACCAAAGGTTAAATGTTTGACCACGCGTTGCTTTTTTTAAATTTGTGTAGGCAACAACACTCCACATAAAAAAACTCAGCTATTAAATTATTTAAGCCCTATTGGATTACAAAAAATCTGCTGTAATAAAAATAATATTAAATAATAGTGACTCTAGTAGCCAAAAAAGAAATTTGCTGCTAATAAGCTAGGCATAGCTAGGTTGCTCTTTACGTTATAGTTCCACAGTAATGGATAGTCCCACACACAACATAGGATCTTCATTTTGAAATCTTATTTTTTAAAAGGGCACGTACGCTTACATTGTAACTAATGTGGCACAGTAGACTTAAAACATTACAATTACAAGTTTAAGTTTCGTTTTAAAAGTATGTGGTAATCATTAGCGTATACACAGCATTTATAATAAGAATGTCATATTTAATCTCTGAGACGGTTACGCGAAGTCAAGTAAACATCTGACACTAGAATAAGGCAATAAACAAATCTCTTCCAATGTATCTTAAGTTACCAAGTCCACGAATGTATTATATGTGGATTAGGTAACTTTGAATATCTTAACTCAATTTGACCGTCAGTGGTCTGTCATCTGTGGAATAAAAACAAACTGTACGAATTGGAATCCACACTGGCCAGTCCTGGCGGCTATTACCGTTATTAGGCACTAAATGCGCTTGACAATTGCCCGATAGTGCCCCTACCTATAAATGACCATCCCCTATTTGGCGACCACTTGGCGCTGCTGCGCCCGGCCACCCATCCCGCAAATTGCTCTTTCCGAACAAAATTGTCAATAAAACTCATCTGATTCGCAGTTAAACAAGCGAGCGACATTATTAATTTATGTATGTAATATGGCGCAAACGCGAGCGTTATCCGATGTAAATTATTAATAGTGCTGGGGCAAAAATTAAGCTTAAATCGAATGGGTAGTGTAGCCGTAACGCGCGTTTTATGTTTGTGATTAATTTGTAGAACGAGCGCGGTGACAATTCGGGAAATTCCTTTTATGATGTTGGTGCCGCGATTGCGTATGTTTATTTTGCTGATTAAATTCTTTACTATGGGCATTAATTTAAGTACGCATCAAATGTCCGATGAGACTCGCGATGTTTAAGCTAGACTAAAATCATTACAGTGCAGTGGGTGTAAATTTTTTAAATGCCTTATTTTACGGTCTTATTAAGTATATCATTCCTAGTAATTGTTTAGAATCATGATGTCAGAACTTCGTTATTCGATCGGAAAAAGTAGAAACAAAAACATTTGTATCGGGCGGTGACCTGCGTTCTCTCGAGTCATCAAAATACATTATTGCGTTACTCTTTAAGAGAATAGCTCCCTCGGGATTCACCTCTGATGTTGTCTTAAGAGGAGCGATTACACAAATCTGAAGAAGCTATTAATCCGGCTCGCTGCCCCCGAATGGCATCACGGTTTGTTTAATAAAATCGAGAATTTACATATCAAAACCTACAAAGGGGCATAATTGGACCCGATGACTTAGAAAACGTAGTGGGTGAGGGGGGCGCCACCCCCGAGAACAAACAAAGGAATTATACCCGCCTCAAGAAACTTTTAGCAATGGAAAGCGCCTTAACAAACAAACGCGTGTGTATCTAATGAAATTCCTATGGTTGCATAACATACCGTGTGAGCGCGGAGCGTTATTAGCGGAATTATTTCTCGGGGAAAATCTTTGAAGGCGCTTGCTCTCTCGGAAAAGTTGTTAAGAAAATGGGTTGAGATCTTTTCGGGTTTTCATTAGTTTGTAACTATGCGGTATGCTACGCGAGGCATCTAATTTATTAGGTAGGCGTAGCCCAGGGAACGAATGGGCATCGAGCATTTGAAAATGGAACGGAATTGCCGAATCACGCAGCTTTGACTCGCCGCCGACGCGACACGATTCGTTAAGAGACAAATGTTTGAATTCAATTCCAACATTTTTTCCGAGGCGATTAGTAACGGTAGGTTATTACACATTCAGACTTGAAGCGGTAGCCGACTTTTTTCTGATAATTAAAGTTTGTTGTTAATTTTCATACCGTTTAGGTTGAACGATTAATAAGGACTGTTAAACCCGTCGCGGAAAATAATAAACTGAACTGGCGCCTGCTCGCATTTAAAGAAAAAAGTTCCATGAATAATTGTCAACAACTAAAAGTAATTTTGCTTATCTTTGCGTGAAATTCAAATACACGTAAATATTTTTGAGAAGATTAAGTACCTACAATTTTTTAATTTTATTTTGTAAAAGTGTACACATTATTTTTACAGAAAAAAAAAGATGAAAGTTAAACTAAAACTAAAACTACTATTTACAAATAAAATAAGCCTGGCAGCTCGTTGCCCCGTGGTAGCGTGCCCAGAAGGCTGGCAGCATTGCCACGTTGTATGGCAATGCTAATCTTTTGGCCAAAATATAAGCCAGCCCTCTGGTCATGAGATACCTCTATTAATTTTTTGGCGATGGCATTGAATAATTTATGTGCCGAGGATTATTATTTTATTATTATTATTTATTTATTTGAGTACCTACATATTTTTCTAAATTGAATCTCCACCGTTGAAATCACATTTCGTGGCACAGTTTAAAATCATCTCAGTCTCAATTTCCACCAGTAGTTTTTCTTGATCGCTCATACAATTGATAATAAAAAATCAATTTCTATTTTTATCCGACGGCGTCATTGAACCGATCATTGGAATGTGACCACGTCGAAACGAATGAATCGAGCGTTTTTACAAAAACGTGGCGAGGAGTTTACGACTTGTACAGAACCAAGTTCGTTCTGCCGATGGATGGATTTTAAAATGGCGCTACTAGTTATACAGCAATGTCGAGCTAAAGTGTAAAACCAGTAGTTCCAAATTTGACCACCACTAGGGGGACTTAGTTGATAGCCCGCGTCCGATCGCTTAGTGACACAACTCAAATTAGGTATTTAGAGAAACCATTGCGATGGGAAAGCTACAAAAAGTACAGCTATAATATAATAGATCTTTAAACAATCTTCTACGGTAGATTTGTTGGCGTTTGCGATTTGGGAGGCGGCGCGCTTTAGTTGTTTTTGTTCGTTAATCGAGTGTTGAAAATATTAACATTTAATTATGCATTCAGAGATATACTCTACGAAGTAAGATATAGGAAATAAGATATCCCATTCACGAGGAATTTTGTTGAAAAAAATTCACGCTTGAAAATATACCCCGTTTGGTATCAAATAATTAAATATTAAAAAGATCTAGAATAGTTCTACTTATAAGATCAAGAATAGTTCTACTATACACAGAAGTAAATTTTTATCATTGTTAACTTCTGTGTATAGTTGTGGTAGTATAGTGACGTGTACATGTACACTTCCTATCTCTATTTTGAATTCCTTTCGCGACCTGTAAGCTTAACGTGGTATTAAGGGTTCTATGACACTAGACTCTACGTACTCCGTAAGTATATAATGCCATCAATCGTCGTATCGATTTGGACGTCGCGATGAATTATCGAATCTATTAACTCGCGAGATTACTGGATTCCGTACCAGAGACAAGCTCTACAATCTATTAGACACGGTAACATCGCTTAAATCGTTGATTTCATATACTACTTACTTGCAATTTTAGTAATTCACTGTCCTATCCTTACTAAAGGGGCAATTCAACCCTTCAATATGAAAAATTTTGGGACTATTGCTGCAAATTCGAATAAAAACATTACATTCCCATACGAAACTGTTCAGATGGTTGGGCATTTTGCATGAAAACATTGTTTTTATTTTCTTAACGAAAAAAGGATCGTAGGTAGAGCTTATCCTGGCTTAGAAACTATAATATAGAGGCAGGAAAAAATAAGTGCGTTTATAATAAACAGATGAAAATACAGTACCTAACTGTCAATCGATGTAGCAAATTTACTCTGATAAAGATATTAAGAGATATTAGTTGTAACACCTGTGTTTACATGTCACTAAATATTGCTTTATACAAAGTTATTGCTCATTATTGTTTACATAATCGATAGATAAGCATATTGAACACATAAACAACTAATTATTTAATGTACTTACTGGTAATGATTGCTCGATATGTCAAGTTTCATATGATTGATATTGATTAGATGGGACCTACGTAATCAGGAAAACATGAGACCTGAATTGCAACGTCACTGCATGATTTATAATGTGTCATAATGTTTTTTGTAGCATAAGTTGTAACTTTCTTACAATTTGATTAAGTTTTCGACATAGTTGATAGATCACAATTATTTTGCAATTGCATGCCAAGCTACACCAAAAATACGAATATGTATTACGATCTGTTTTTTTTGTGTATAGTCTATTTTACAGAGCACTGCTCAGTGCTTAAGCAACCAAAGATACGTACGTATTTAAAATGTCTTGGGTTTGTAGAAAGTTGTAACTGCACTATCGCACAAGATATAGAAATATATAAATAAAACATTTTTTCTTGTAAATGTCTATTTTGTCCTCACAAACAAATTATCAAACGGAAGTTTTTAAATGAACTGTTTTTTTTATAGTATTTGACAGGTCTAAACCTTCTTAGATCTTCGGGCGCGGCCTGAGGCGCGCGATTTGTACTAATTATAACGCGCGAGTGACGCGACGCGATTAGCTTTCCATTCCGCCGCCAGACGGGTTCCACCGCAAATGCTCAGTTGCACTGAACGACTGTTTACATGAACTGATCGCAAAAACTATCCGTTCTCCAGTTCTTGTAATGCAATAAATATCTGCATAATTAATAAGAAATTTATTGCATACAAGATATAAGTAAATACTAATACGTAGTAGTAAACATAATTATGTACTGGCACATAGAGCTCATGATATGTTCTCTGTTAACGAAATAAATATCTAATTGATAAGAAATTTATAGCATACAACATATAAATAAACACTAGTACATCATCATCATCATCATTTCAGCCGCAAGAAGTCCACTGCTGGACATAGGCCTCCCTCAATGATTTCCAATATGACCGGTTGGAAGTAGCGGCCTGCATCCAGTGCCTTCCTGCGACCCTTATCAGGTCGTCCGACCACCTGGTCGGTGGGTGTCCAACGCTGCGCTTGCCGGTACGTGGTCGCCATTCGAGAATTTTTTGCTCCATCGGCCATCGGTTCTTCGCGCTAGCACTAGTACGTAGCAGTATAAACATAATTACGTACTGACACATAGAGCTCATGATATGTTCTCTGTTAGCAGTTCAAATTGAATGAAGCTTCGAAAACTATTAATTTCTCTAGTTCTTGTAACACAATAATTTCAACATTATTAATGAGATATAGATAGCTTAGTATAAAAGTGAACATATGTTTTGGCACCTAGTACGTTGCGTGTGCTAAAGCATTAGGTACTAACTTATGTCATGTCAGTTGGATCCTTTCCGATTATAACGGGCTACCTACTTATACTTCACAGAATTAAAAAAATACATGTGTTTAGATCGAAGATTTTCCTTTTCCTAAATTTTAAATTGTAGGTCCTTCTTGATTAAAATAGTTGAACGTTATAACTAAAATGACTAGTATGTTTTTTACTAAATTCAGCATACTTAGTTTTGCGTGTGGTGTGGCATGGTAACCCAGCCCTTGGCAGAACATAAGCTGGCGACAGGAAATTTTCAAGTTAAATGCAATTTTCTCTTCAACTATTGAACAGTAGACACTTCTTTATTATCCAGTTTGACGAAGGGGACACCAAATTTGCTGACCCAATGTCTGTAGATAGTTCAAAAGTGTTCTCTCATAATTTTGACATTTTAAACAACCTAAAGCAGAAAAGAAAAAAAAACGTAAAATGTACCAGCTGCTTCTCTTCCCACGCAAATCGTAAAAGCCGATCAAGGGAATGGGCGTCAGGAATAATGTCAAAAGGCGATGCTGCTAGCAACCCATCACTATTTTGATTCCGTTCTCACCTGTAAGCCCACCAAAATGCTAAACGTGCCTTAAGGTTTTACAGACCTAGGCTTTGTCTACACCGCAAAGGAAAAAGACGTGTAAGTATTTATGTAGTATGTATGTAAATCAGAATTATAACTAAAATCATGGTGGGCTTTTCACATTGACTCAATGAAAGAAAATAATTTCATTCACGACTCGAACACGTGGTGCAACCCAACACTCACTAGAACAAAGGCTGGTGACAGCCAAGTGTCAATATCCTTAAGCATAAGACGCCCCTATGCAGCCTGCCTCGTTCAGACTGCCCGTGTGTGGGAATTAGTGAGAATAATCACGCAGTTCTTTATTATATTCCATCACTATATTTCTACATATTCTTTGTTTAGCTCCGTGGTGCAACGGTCAACTCGCCAGCTTGCGACTGCGACGGATAGTCCCGGGTTCGATCCCCGGTCACGTCAAGATAAAAAATTATCTTTTTCAGATTGACCTGGCTCTTGGATCTTTATCTGTATATGTATTTGTAGTGAAATATAGTATCGATGAGTAGTATCCCATAACACAAGTGTCGAACTTACTTTAGTTTAGGGCTATATCAATATGTGTGATTTTGTCAAAAAAAAAAAAACATTTTTTAGTATAATCACGTATTATTTATGAACAGACAGAGCATTGTTGAAAATAAACTAGAAACAAAATGTTAAGGTGACCTGAGATATTTGGTCATCATCAGGTCTTTTTTAGTCTCCACTTCAGGAGCACGACCCTCTCTGTACTACCAGAGCAACATATTTTGCCAGAGCAGTCAGAGGACTTGGCCTACACTCTTCACGCTGGCCAGACGGGTGGGAGAGGTCTCGTTGATGTTTATAAGCTTTTCTTAGCTTGTGTTACCTAATTCGCCTTCTTCGAAAGCCACAGGAACACCGGGAGTGGCCCTATTGTACTACGCCGGGAACCACACGGCCTGAGATATTCACAAAACGTATAAATGTATGAAACAAAAGCAACTGGTACACTCTATATTTATTTTCTTTCAGTACCGGCCTTAAATAGTTGTTTCTGAATTTTCAGATTAAAGTCACTTGAGACACACAATATTCATAATTATTCGAATTGACAGGAACCTAGCCATATATTTTAGCGAGGTAATGATTTATTATTATTTTATAATAATAAAAACACTTAAACCCTAAAAATTAGCAATTTGACTAACCTGGAGTAACTAAAGAGATACCTTAAATTTAATAAATTAATATTATTATTATAATTAGAATTAGAGGAACGTACAATTTATTCGGTGTATTTCGGTGCCGCCCGATTTTTCGAGTCTATGAACGGTTAAAGTACGCGCACATTACGACGGGCCGCAGCGCAAAAATTATTTTTAAAAGTATACGGCAAGATACGAACTAAAGACTGTGCATTTCTAAATAAAAAACAAATTGCTATTATCAAAACTCATCAATCACCCATCAGTTTATTACGGCTTCCGAAATGAGCCTCCGAAAAGACATTCAGCTAATACCCTTGTAAGAAACCTTTCACAAGTTATTAATGTCGATACCGCGACCCCAAAGAGTTGAAAACACGAAATGGAATTATGCATTCCCCTAAAAGTCGCCATTAGAATTAGAGGTAAGTAAGTACAATTTATTCGGTGAATTTCGGTGCCGCCTGACATTTCAGTTTCTCGAGTCTATGAAGATTCAATCGTTTATTTAATATAGGTAGGTTTCTTTGAACACTTATTAATTGTCATATTTGTGTTTACAATGTTTACAACAAAAAATTTTTGTTTTGTTTACGCGCATATTACGATTAAATATATCACTCGTGTGTATTTTGTATGAAATTACACACGAGCGATATAAACGGATTCTTGAGCTGCGGTTTTTGCGCTGCGGCCCGTCATAATGTGCGCGTACCTTTACAAGTGAAGATACAATTTTCCATAGAGAAATTGATGATTTTTAAACTTTAGTTTATTGAAATCGTGTCGAATATGATTTTCCTAAAATATCTTCAGCCAAAAAACGGAATAAAATCAAAGATTTCGTAAGTAAGATGATTCAAATTCTGCTGTAATAGATGAACTTACGAATACTGAAGCCTCAGAGATTGGCATCCTATGAGAAATTTAACATTAAATAAAATAAGGGTCGTGCTCCTGCAGTGGAGACTGAAAAAACCCTTATTGATAATGAATGAATAAAATAAGATTGCCTTGCAATTAAAATTCAGGACAACAAAATTAAAATTCAATCATAACTTGGGCTGTTAAAGGCTACAAACGTCCCAAAACGGAAGACGTAGATACAAACACATTAATTTACAAAACAAACTTTTCAAGTCGCCCGCCACAGTCGCTCGCAACTTTTGCATTAAGCAACGGAAAGCTATTACGGTCACATCTATTAGAACGCGCTGTTTGTGCAACTTCCCTTCTATTTCCGATACATTTGGTGCGATTAACTAAAGTATACTTTGCTAGGATCGATGTAAATTAATGTAGCAATATTGAAAAGATTGCTGCTCTGAGTGAACTGGACATTTCTGGTTAAGTTATTAAAGCAAGAATATTTTTAAACGTAGGTATTTAAGAATATTTTTTTCCGTCTGGCTAGCGTGGAGAGTATAGGCCAAATCCTCTGACTGCTCTGGCTAATTATGGCTCTAGTAGTACAGAGAGGGTCATGCTTCTGCAGTGGAGACTAAAAAAGACCTGATGTTGATGATGATGATTTTTAAACGACTTCCAGTCCGCGCTTCTTTTAACCCAACATGCCAGAGGTGGTTTGCCACTAGATAAAGTTGGCGGCAAATGTGTAAATGCTCTTACTCACCGCTGCAAATTAAAATTCCCACCTCTTTCGTGGACACTCAAGTAAATAAAAGAGAAATATCGCTGAAGTATTTTTATTAGTATATAGTACTTTCTTAATTAATACATTATGTCGGTATTGTAATGTAGTAAGTCTTATAATTAATCATAAGATAGTTTGCGAGAATCGTAAACGCGCAGTAATTAATACAGACTGTACACACGTCAATGCGTATAGTCTATAAAAACAAAAAGGATGGACTAACAAAGCAGACGCCGAGCAGAATGCAATCAGCAATCTGCCGCAATATGATTCAGTGGTTAATTTGCGCAACAATGTAATTATGGCGTCCAATAAACATTTCAACAAAACAAGCAGGCTGTCAAATAAATCCAGCAAATATTTTAATGGCTCCATGCATCGGCCTCTTTATTGGCAGTATAAAAGCGTCCGAGTAAAACCACCCTCCGCAGGACAAAGTCTCTAGCACTATAAAATAAATCTAGCAAGTTATCGTCCACAATAAACAGTCGCCGCGGAAGGCTATCGCCGATTCCCACGCAAACTTGCTGTTAATAAAAGCAACAAAATTATATATTCAAGAGTTAGGAGGTGGTGGTATGGCAGTTAGGGCCTTCTACGTGGTCCGAGTTACAATGCAAATTGCCGTGGAGGGGTGCGCCGATGCCCTCTAACTGTGCGACTCGCAAAGATGGCCGCCGTAATGGCGAAATGAAATTATTAAGCATTGTCTTGTGAAATCGGCCGCAGTCGACACCTGAGTCTCGGACCCCGGGATGCTTAGCATGGATATACCCACCCCGGTTGAAACCCGCAAGCTTTACCACAAAGTTTTTTATTTTCAAAAAATAGTCTATTTATTATTTTTTACAAATAGTTCTAAGCAGCCTGCTATTTTTTGCATTTCAGTCCGCTTATCATGTGAGATTTCCGGCAAAGTTATTCCCTCATAAATGTATAAACTTCTCTCTTACTCCAAATCTTAATGTTTACAATAACATAGCTTAGTAAGCTATTTCATTTCTAGGTTCTCTCTGTCACTGTTGCTAATTCACTATGCAATATTGAAAATTAAGAACGACGATCTTTATCATTTGGGATTGCTTTACACTTAATTTCTATTTTGATAAACTCTGCATAAAATTATTCAACCGAAATAAAAAAAAATTATCAAGTGCTATGAGTGAGTATATTACATTCCAACTCACAAGCCGCGGCTTGTCCACGAGCTTCCAACTTCAAGACGTTCGCAACCCTCGACTGAAAGCTTTGTATTAAAATTTAAATCTACTTTGCAAAGTGTATTTTATACACGTGCTCTTGCAATTTTGATCGTTCATAAAGCTTCAAATAGCTCCTATTATTACACTTTACCTTTGCGGTATTGGGTGCTACACATCCCCCAACCATTCCTGTTAACATTTCGACTAAGACTCCCATTTTAGTATGCATAATGTTAATATATTATAGATGCTTTAATTACTCGTTTGCGGTACACTTGAGGTTTCTCTGTTCATGTACAATTCTGAATTTACTCGTAGAGATAGAGGCGTACAATCAAAATTGTATTCTAATTTACATAATCAGTGGCGTTGCGGTGCGTGTAAATGTAACCATTATCATTAATTTGGTTACCTGTATTAATCTATGGGAAGGATTTTGATTAAAATGTTGAATAATTATGTGGTGTAAGATATATTTATTGCAAAGCCTAAATAAGGCCAAATCACATAGATCGACCTACCAAACGAGACTTGTGTTATGTGATACCAATTCAACGATACTATATTTTATAACACAGATCCAAGATCCCAGGTCAATCTGAAAATGATCATTTTCATCTTGACCAAACCAAGTATCCAATCCGTGACTCTGGTGTGTGGACACAGGGGTCATCAATTTAATGTCCCATGCTACTGGATGCAAAAAAACAAACATGTGAAGTATTAGCTACTTATTAGAAACAACATATGAACCTGAGACCATGATGACCAGACCTATCGTTTTCCTAAACGTAACCGTTCGCCTTGTCTAGCCTGTCAAGGAGGAAGATGTAAGTAAGCTTCATATACATTTGTAAATTTAGGTATAAGTAGTTGTATCGTTCTCGATTCCACTCCAGCCGCGGCACAGATCAATAAATGAACTTCAAATGACAAAGAATTATTCAAATGTATATCCGAAGGCTATCGGAGTGGAATAAGAAATATTTCGTAACAAACGACCGGATCAGATGTTATCTGCCAAACGTGGCCGATGTCGTAACGACATATTGATCAGTCCGTCACACCGATCGATTGACGCGGAAGGAAATATACCATTGTTCCTCTAATGCAAAATTTATGTCGTTACAACTCTTGTGCAATAGCACCAGAAACAACCAAGAGGCAGACCGAAGAAGAATGAATGAATGAATTGCGTTGGGAAGGATCAATTTTAACACGCTTTTATTAGCTTTACTTGTATGTAAGGAAATCTTGGAATCTCAATTTGACCCACTTCCCGGTCTTCGATTAGGATGAAATTTTGCACACGCTCTGAGTTCTGATGCCAATACATGACTAGCGTGCTATAAGCGTTTTTTTTTAGTTTTTTAAACTAATTATAAATTATTAATTAATAATGTAAAGTCTATGATGGTACACGGAAACTCAAATAATGCCTATAATAAAGGTGTTGCCCATTATCCCATCATCCAGATACCGGAGGAAAAAGACAAAGGAGCGTGTCAAGTGGAAAAAGCTAAGGCTAATGAAGTTCCTATGACACTACAACCAAAATAAAGTAACTAAACAAATTTCTCCCTGTGGACTAGCACTGTTGTAAGATATTTTGAAGTTGGTTTAAGGTTTCTACTGACTGTGGGGCCAAGAGCACAGAATTAATAATAGTACTAACGTATAGAACGGAAACATGCAGCGTCCCTCCAATATGTCGTCTTCGCATTTTTTCCACATAATAAGAAGTTCTTAAGGTTTCGAAAAATAGGGTTAGCTGCTACTGTTCGCAAAAGTACGTTACGCGCTGTCGCCTTTACGTACGTTAGTACTTGAATTCATTCAGCGGTGCCGACCCTGATAGTTAACACACACAGACGTACGGAAGTAAAGTTTCGTTTGTAATGGTTTTATGCATAAATATCATTATACCTGTGTCAAAGGCTGCAGGAAACATAAAAAAATTCGCCCTCATTCTGGAGGTGATCAGAAGAGTTGTGGACCTTGCTTAGGGTTGCTTAGCATGTGTAAGCGCCAATAATACGCGCCCTCTAATAAAGTAATAAGCTATTTATCGAGTTGTAACATTATAAATCTCAAAATAAACTTAAAATAAATAAAAAATAAAACAAAATAGACATAACAACCTACAACAATGCCAATATTTGAGTAAACCTTCAAGATATATTTATTTCTTCATTTTTATACCGCTACAGAAATATAAACATTTCTTAATACCTTTTTCAAACAAATATTGCCGACGTCTGTCGTAAGTTGTAATGACATTTTGATTTGATCGCTCCAGTACACCGATCGATCGAGGCGGAAATACTAATACCATTGTTTCTCTAATGCGAAACCGATGTCGGCTTACAAAAATAAATTAATTTCGGCCCCTTATTGGCTGAAATTCTTTAATCCAACGCATGCCCAGTCCTTTTTAATTTCCCATAAAAAAACTCCGAGTCGGTGATCAATCAAAACTCCCGTCGTTTCTTTTTTTCTAAACTCCATTGCAATACGCGAGAGTGCAGTAAGTGTTTTGTTTGCCGAAAGGAAATTGATACGTTTTGGATTCAATTAGTTTGATGGATCTTTGTAATGTGTGATTAGGAGGGAATAAAATGCAAATGTACTTACAATGAATGTTATTTGTGTCAAATGTTTCATTAATGTACATCTCGTATTGATTATTCTTTTTAGCCAAATTCAAAAATTTGAGGTTAACAACTAGACCTTCTTGTATGTAATATTGTCAAATTATACAGATTTTGTGTTTGTTAGTCTATACCAGCTTATAAACACGAGTGCCAATTCCATAAGTGCATGTATGGACATTTGTATGTGTGTCTGCAAATGTCTCAAAAACTATAAGGCGGCTTGCAAAAAGTATTTTCAGTTGGATTTGGCTTGTCCGTAACTTTTTGCATAGCATGCAAATTACCCCAAACGTAAGAATAGCAATCAAATTTTTGGAACAGTCAATATAGGGGAGCTAGCGTGTTAATCACTGCGCCACGGAGGTCATCAATATAATATTAACCAACATTATATTTACCAATATAATATTCAACATGACCTCCAAACCATACTGCATCGCAAAAATCTTAAATTCCACAAGAATTCTCACAGCCGAGGAGTACACGTTGCAATGTAGATGATTGAGTGCTCGCATGTCGAGTGCCAATCCTAGCCCAAACGTAGACAGCTCAATTTATAGACACGAACGGTTTAGTCTCACTGTACTGAGCATCGCTTTTGTAATTCCTATGTAATTTGCTGTACGTAATTAGTCTCTACATCATTTTGTTGACACTCAATCATAAATTTAACTCTGCGTACATGAATCAGCTCTGAGCTCTATAATGGCGAGTTAAATACGCGCGAACATGACATTAATTACAAAAAGTTTTGTACAAATCTACATTTTATAATTTATTGTTATTCTTTACAATATATCTTTTTTTATATAATAGGAGTTTACTCCTGGCCATCATCTAGGCCTGAAAATATGCTTATATATTTATATGAATTTACTTCCGTTTTTATGTAAAATTGTTTGAATCTGTTTTTATTATTTAGTGCCTTTAAAATTGGCGCGTCTACTTACAAAAACTATTTTGTTTCGAATGACAATTTACGTTTTATTGAAAAAACATGCCATATAGAACAAAAGGGGTTAAAAAATCACCACTATCATTCATCCTTTCGTGTCCAGTTTTTGGTTAATAAGTAGTAATGAAAAGCGTTTATTGATTTGCTATTGCTATGCTACTATTGAATAAAATAAGCTTTCATCGTTTCTGATCATAACATAAGCGTTCTGCCTCCAAAGAAAGTGAGCATTTGCTTTTTTTACTAATAACAATAAGCTGTTATTTAGCAAAGCAATAAGTAGATTGTTACAATTGTACAAACCGAACGTCTAAATGTAACACAGCGTGTTCTATAAACTTTCAGGTTTTCCGTGAATAAAAGCCTAACAATAAATATTTTTTTAATTCAAAAATAATCTAGAGTAGATTGTTTAATCTACTCTAGATACCGCTAACTCTATGGTCCCGGACGCCCAGCCCCCGAGTGCGTGTAAACAAACATTCGCATCGAGATCATTCAGCTCCTTTCGAGAATTACGTTTTCATTCACCACACTTTAATTGCTACTGAGAACTGTCTCATTGAGTCTTTATGATATCTTTATGTTTCATACACACTATTTACTTAGAGTCTTTACTATTTACTACCATTTTTTTCTTAGATATCCCAAAAGAATTGAAATTTTACTTTTGCTTACATTGCTTGCCTTTCTTTTTATATCATCCAAGATTTTTAGTTTGGTTTAAAGTGTTATAAATAATAATAAATATAAATAAATATATACGGACATATCACACAGATTGAGCTAGCCCCAAAGTAAGTTCTTAAAAAGACTTGTGTTATGGGATACTAACTCAACGATACTATATTTTATAACAAATACATATATAGATAAACATCCAAGACCCAGGTCAATCTGAAAAAGATCTTTTTTCATCTTGCCCTGACCGGGGATCGAACCCGGGACCATCCGTGTCACAGGCCGGCGTGTTGACCGCTGCGCCACGGAACTCGTCGTTATAATACTTATAATCGTATTACTAGTTCTCGTTTTTTATCAAAACCAAAATCTTTTATTATAGCCAGCCATTGCAATGTGCCCGAACTATCAACAGTTGCAAATGCACCAATTTTTTGTTTCCTCTACTTCAAAATCCTTTTAACCGACTAATACCTCTCGTGATGGCATTGGTAAGAAACCCCGCGACGCTTTTTACTTTTTTTGTTGCTAACGAGATAAGATTTTGTAATCTTCCGCCGACGCTGGCAATCTGCATCAAATCCTATTTCTGAACGCAACGGTGGTTTTTAAAGAACACTCTTGAAAATACTCTCACACTTCAATAAAAGTCGCGTCCTTCCTTGCTTTTTTATTTTTTTGCGCAATGTCGCCTTCAATGACACTATTGAAGAATGTCGCTAATCTTTAATCTTCTTGTAATTGGTTTTAAAAAAGTATAAAAGGGGGTATACTCTTTTAGGTTTTTTTTTTAAATAATGTTACCGTATTACATGTGCTTTAATTTCTATATTTGGTATAATCTTCTTTTTCTTTTGAATGTGTGTGTTAGCACAGAGGTTTTAGTTACTTACATCACTAAATTTGTAGTAATCACTGCTTAATTCCATTAAAATTTTTAATTATTGTAAGACAAAAGCCAAGTTTAAGTCTTAGACCAAAAATCCGTAAACGGTCTAGAAAGATTGAACAAGATTACGAGACAACTAATTAATAAATTTGTTCTTCAATTACATTTTTTGTGATTGAATATCAGGTTAGTTAAGTCCGGATCCATAGTTGCTCTAGAACAAAGTTCGGGAGCGACCATAACACGTACTGAACAAACAAAGAAACACATTACAAAGCCGTAAAGCAGGCAACAAAGGTACCGACGAAACGCGTTGAAACTGATCCATCATGTCTCCTTTTAAAATAACAAAAAACTCATACGCACACAACAGATGTTTTCCTAAAAAACCAACCCCCATCAACCCCGCATATAAAATGCCGGCTATAATCTATTAAAATAACTGTAATTTACTGAATTATCTCTATATCGTAACGTTTAAATGCAAATTTTAGGTTTGATATATTAATGTGGTCATAGTTTTGACTAATAGAGCCCGCGCCAAAGAATTAATTTTGTGAAAGCTTATTTCCAAATTTGACAGGTGATTACAAAATAATCGAACGTGTGTGATAAACGGAATAGTCATAATATTGTTAAAATTTCCGTCATTTTTATTAACAACTGTTTTTTAAAGAATGTGCTAAAGTGATCGTTTTTTTTTTCGTTTAAGTATATCAGTTCCTTATTAAATAAACTAAAAACAAAGAACGAAACTAAGATTATTAACTTATTTGATCGTTTGTATATTACCTTCTTCATTACATGCGATAGATGCGAAGTTTTTACATGTTTTGAAGGAGCTTAGATGCTACTAAATCAGGTCCATCGAATTGACAAAATCTAATTCAGCATTTATAGTGTTTTTGTTATAACTTTTCAACAATAACAGCATTTCAAATTAGGATAACTAGTTTTTTTTTTATTTAGCCAGTGCAAAATAATGAAAAGTTATACCAAAAATACAGTTTTTTTTTAATTTATTCTGATTTAGGAGTACTAGAGTAGAAATGACGGGTGGCACTAGTTTCACAAATTTAAGCCTATTAATGAATTTTTATGCAACGGAAGCAAGTATATTAAGTCTTCTTTTAAGACCATTAACGATTCGATCGTTCGACACTTTTTTTTACATTTTTCAGTATATTTCACAATCGATCGTGCCATTGTTGTGGGCAAATTTTCAAGGTTAAGAATATAAATTGAAAGAGAAATTATAGCCATTTTGATTCAAAAAGAAGAAGTTTATTTTGCAGTAGTATAATAATAGAAATAAATCATATTGCAACAACCGATATAATTATGTTCACTCACCGAATTCGATACATCTGTCACGTTACCGATATTAAAAATCCTAACACGATAATACAAACGTATCAAAGATCAATAGCCCTTATCAAAGCGGGTGAAATACAACCGTCAACAGGCGTCGTATCTAAAACAAACATGATACCGACTAATAAAGAACATATCATGCAAAATACCAATTAGATTCGAAACATATGAATGTGATAAACAAACCGATATTGGCACTTTATCTACGTAATTAGAAATGTACTAAGCTGTAACTATTTATATTTATAATGCGTTCCTTTGAGTGGTAAATATCTGTTCGTACCCTGGTAGATAAAATGACAAAGTTGTAAGTGTTGATCATCGTAATCAAAATAAAGAGCTGGATTCATAACGGTGCAGCGTTTTCTACTCCTCTCTTTCTTCCACCAGTTTTTTATAGTACCCAGGGTACTAACTAGATAACACGACAAAGTTAAAAGTGTTGATCATAATCTTCATCAAATTAAAGAGCTGGATTCTTATCGGTGGAGCTTTGTCTATTCCTCTCTTTCTTCCACCAGTTTTTACAGGCAAGGCTGAGCCCCATTTTTATGAAATCAATATAAGATCGAAAATAAAATTTGCTACATTTATGGAATTTAATTCATGTTCTCAACATGAAAACTTGTTCTGTGACCAAATCTTAAATCAAGAAAAATAAATGAGCTTTTCCATAGTACGTTGAATACCTAATGATCCATAATGTATGAAACAGCTGATATTTTTTTCTTTCTTTTTGCTTTGGTACAATAAAATTCTAATATATAAATTAATATTTGCCTTGTTTGCTTTCTATGAATTCAGTATCTACATATGTGGCTAAATGCGACTATAGTATATCTGCAAATCCCTTTAATCCCGAATGTAATATGATTTCAGATTTGCATAATTCTGATAATGATCGTTACATTTTCAAATCATCAGCACAAGTAGAGCATAAGAGTCATGCAATAGTGCTAATAATAAGTAATTTTAATTGGCTGGAAACCGGTTCTTATAAAAACAAATTTTGTAATAAATATCATAATGAATATCAAGTTACAGAAGACTAGTCACGATTTTCACTTGTGCAGCGAAAAGTACGTCTTAATCACTACTATAAGATTTCAATTTATCCCAGGTACTGAAAAACATGTATGATCTATAAAAAATCTATGATCAAACTTGGCACACATGTTCTTACTTGTTACTTGACATATAGGATAATCTACAATATTGACCATTTCCCGCAACTTTTTTCGCGTAAATTGTAGTCTATGTCACCCGTAGGTATAGTACATTACTGCAGCGGCCGGCAATAGAGGCATTGATGGACGAACTTGTGAATGTGGGCCGAGGCGAAGCCAAGGCACACATACGTAAGTCCATCAATGCCTGATTGCGGCCAAGGCTTGTATAGTACTTTTCTCAAAAATTGCGCGGAAATTAAAAAAAAAATTGTATATAGATAAACAGACAAACCTACATATTATCACGTGTTACCCTTACTGATGAGACGGACCCCAAAAGCCACGTTTAGCGTATTAGTGGGCCTTTGTGTAGAAAATGCAATTATAATAGTGATGGGTTGCTAGCCGCATCACATATTGACATATTCTTCTCCTTAGGTTTTCACCCCTTTTGTACTGTGACTGTACGGGAAGAGAAGCAGCTGGTATGTTCTATGATTTTTCTTTTATCCTAGACCAGCATGAAATATTGATGTAATTATGTCAATAAATATTCATAAGATGTTCACCAAAAACAATAGGTAGGTATGTAGAAAATTTCGCGCCAAAATCTTGTATTTTTAATTCTTTTTTACTTACCGGCCAGGTCAAATTTGAAATTCGAATTTGTAACCTCCTTAGTTGAATTATTTCGCAACAAACTTGTCGTTCTATTTTTGAATAACACGACAGATATGCGTTTTCATAGTAACTTTGCCGGCTGCTAAAACACGACAGTGATATGGATTTTCATACATACTTTGCTGGCGTGTATTGGCCAGTACAGCAATGTCGATTTATCCCAAACAAGGTTGTCAAAATAATGTGAGCATTTCCAAGCATGTTTGAGAAAAAATATTTTTCTATAGGTAGAAGAAAGAATTTTGAAAATTGGTCCTGTAGTTTCTGAACCTATTCAATACAAACAAACAATCAAATCTTACCTCTTTTACAAATAATTACAAATAATAGATTAGGTTACAAATATAAGAATAGATTAAGTTACCAAGGGCTGCATACGGACAGAGTAACGGCCAAATCCTAGCTCGTATTTATATTACGAACTTACAATCCATTTGGAAAGAAGCTGGAAGTTATCCCTAAACATTTTCTTCCATTTTACTTCGTAAAAGTAATTTGCTTTGTCAATTTAAGAAATAATATCATGAACGAAGGAACGCTATGAATAAATTGTTGAAATATAAATGTACTGAGTGGTACACGGGGATTAAGGGTAATGGTGGTGTCGTTAACAGAGACATTCAAAAAATTATCTGCGAGCGTCGTGAGTTTCACCGTACTTCCATAGATTGAATTACGAATAGAGATGAACATCTGTTGTCAAATAAAAAGAAGATTTTGTTTTATTTTTTAACGTATCTTTTTTCTCAAATTTTTGTTGTTGTTTATATATTTTGTTGAGTATGTTATAACTTAAACAAAGGTTAAACATACTTTTTTTTCCTTATTTACTTTTAGGCTAACTGGTATAGCTCAATGTTTGTAAAACTAGTTATATGATCTAAAAGTAACGTGCCTTCCGAAGCACAAAATATGTTGCTGGACGTTGCCTCTATTCCATTTTTGTCTCATACGGCAATAAATTTAATGCTAAGCACTACTTGAGTGGAGCCTACTACTCTACATTCGAGGTATCAGAAATATTGTTTTTTACAATTATTTTTTACGTAACACACAGCCTACACCAGCAAGTGCAAGTAAAAAATAAATAGTTTATGCCCTATCAAATTCATATTACTAGTTTGGAAAATAATAATTGCGAGTCTACTAAACTAATCATAATAATTTATTCGTTATCAAAGATTTACAAACGTCTTATAAAACTATGATAAAATGCCGTAGCTGTGAATGTAATTCGTAAGTAGTCATAATCATTTAAAGTTCCAAAAGATTCTATTCTTTTTTGTTAAATATAATATTGTTATCCTTTGTAAGTCTATGGCGCCACTCGCGGCGGATTCGTCATAAGGGAACAGGGCATCAAATATTCAATTTTAAAACAGCCGCTAAAAGCGAAACGTCATCGTCTACGCAACCGCAGCTGGGACTTGACGATTTAGAAATTTGGCTGCAGATGGGACTTCGCCACTGAGCGCTGACGCACCAAATTGCATTAGCCAAAGTGAAACGTATAAATGGAGGAAAATTGTCTCAGATGTAGAGAATTAGAGTTATAAAGTTTAACGTGACGATGCACCATAAAATATTCATATTCTTTATTTAACGGAAAAAATAATGCATTGGATGGAACTGGTGTCTCAATGATTGTAAATTTAGCAAAAATGGCTTTACTAATGCATTGAACAGGACCATATGCCCAATTTTACCCTCGTTTGTCTCTTATTATTTTTAATAATGAAGGTAGAACTGTTTCAGATTCCCTATATTGCAATAATAACGAAGAATTCATTAGTAACACACCACAGAATGGTAATTTCCTAAGTAAATTAAATAAATGAAGAAGAAAAATTGTCCACCGAGTACTACACCTATAAACCGTGATGGTGACACAACAAAAATGTTAATACCCAAATTATACTGTCAGGAACAAGAAAACGGCAGGCAAAGTCGGAAAAATTTTATTAGCGTCAATCAAACTGACGAGGTCCAAAATGAAGCTTGCAAAGAGTCGTAATCACGGAGTTAGGACCCCCTCGACGTGAGGTCTTATTAAAGGAATAATATTTACAAAACGAGACGCCTCAGAAATCCCCAAATTAAGATCTCCCGAACCCGCCCAACTTCCACAAAGTGGAATCATTAAATTAAAAATGTAAACTTTTCTCTTAGCAAGGTAATGGGCATCCCGATGTAGATAAATAGATGAAATAGCTGCAAAAAGGAGCATTTTCCTGTTCATTAAATTTTTCCTTCGCTTTTTTATTTCGACCCCTGGTGCTAATTTTGTTGGAATTCACGCCCCCAGCCCCACCCGCTGAGGCTCAATCACAGAAATTTTATATCCGGAATTAAATAAGTAGCCGACAGTATTACGGACAAAATTTAATATGCGCTTATTTTTGTAGAGCTTTCTTAATTAATCAGACGTACTTGTATATTGGATTTGCGTTTCCTTTTTTGAAGTATTTTCTGGTAATGAGATTGCTTCGTAGCTGGAAGTCAATCAGGAAGCGAAATATTGTTACATCTTATTCCGTAGGGTGATCTGTGTGGTAACTCGATTGTCTATAAGATCTGCAGAGCCGTCGCAGGAAACGGCAGCGGCTCGGTGGCAAATGCAATTATATGAACTAATATGCCGTCTGCCGCGCCCCCGCCGCCCGCCACGCTGCACGCTACGCGCGCTTTAGGGCTGCTAATTGTAGCAGGCTTACAATCTTCAGGTCTAAACGGTAAATAAAAATGATATTAGATTACCTTGCAATAGGTAATTTAAATTCAAAACAAGATGGTGCTTTGACGTCTCTGTGTGTATAATATTCTCTTTTTGGTTAATAATTTGCTTTACGAACATTTTTGTTGCCAATATTTAATACGTCCACGGTGGAGGAGTTTATATATGTATTGTATTTATTTATTCGTTAACAAAAAATATTTTGTTCGAATGATTTTTATAAAAGTACTTATTACTACATTACTATGTTCTTTTATTAGTAATATCAATAAATTTCTAAACTTTTCAGAAGTATGGAGATAAAAAAGAAAATATACGTATATGTAGTAGACAGAAGTATTAACACCTTAAAAAGTTCAGTATTTCCAACAGCTATAAAATTCAGATTTGTCAGTTCTGAACTCAACATCCGGTAAATTTTCCGCTCCGCCCGGAAGTCCTGTTTCAAGATCTGGCAACCCTACTTCGATGGCGTCTCCACCCTTTAACTGTTTAGATCACTTTGAACTTAGTTATTGTGCCCTTGCACCTGCGTTTGATAAACAATTTTAACTCGACTACGACTCCCCAAAGTGGTGTAAGTCGGCAGCGAAGGATTGTTTATTAGAGTCTTGGTATATTTGTGTATGCATTCTATAATTTACTCTTTTTAATAAGTGATTAAAAATATTTTTTTTCCTGAAGTAAGTAGTATTTAAGTAATGACTACTAAACTAATTAGTTTAGCACTTAACGGACGAACACTTAAAGGCATCTTAACTAAACTCATTCTAAAGTCTCGTAGTATTACTGACTAGATAATCTAGTAAGACAAAGGCAGTCTGAGATTTATTATGCTTATTAGTTAAGATTATTTTGAATATTCGAGGGCGCGTCTATATAAAAACTTAAAATTAAAGACCTCTCTTTGGTCTCTACATGACGGGTAGTTGTCAACTTGGCCACTGATTTTTCTATGAATGTCTTTATTGATGGACAATTTTAGGTTATAATCGTACAAATATTGCAAATATTAATGTGTCGTGTATAGCCCAGTGATCGAAGACTAAAAATTTAGCCATATTGAATCAAAATTTCAATTTAAATAATTAAAATGAAACATCAACGTTCATTCGGTTTGCCATCATATCGAATTCCGTTACTTCGATTGGTGCAAATAAGGAAATCGAATTATTCAATGTCCGCCCCCCATTTGTTTCCGCGCCCCTCACCAGAGATGAAGAAATTCTTTCTGAGTTTTCGATTACTTGTCCAATTAATTTTATAGATTCATTTGTCTTAGACGCTTTGAGATATTTGTTTTCTGCTCGCTGCGAATTTGTCTTGATAGACTGATCAGTTTGATTTGATGCCATTGTTTTTCCTTTGTATCTTCTGGTTGTGACTTCTTTTTTTCTTGTTTACTATGAAGATATTTATGATAGAAATCTTGGATTTTTTCTATACATAGAAAAACCACATTTTGCATTTTTTTACGTACAAATTACTGACATAATTCTGAGAATAATCAAATCTGTCATGTTATCATTCGAAAATATTAACCTCTTTATCGGCTTTGTATTGGATATTCCATTGCTTATTGATTGTTTCAATCATTTATAGTCAACTCTTGCCCTCATAGCAAAATAGGACAGGATCTTGAGCTTAAGCCTTGCTTAAGCTTGAATTTATATAAAAAAACCTAATAAGTAACGATAGACATTCAATACATTTCCTGTAATTATTTGTGACTATATTTTCCAATACTGTTCGATAATCGTAAGCAAAGCGATATTACCATTGACCTAGTTACGTCCCACGTAACACCTAGTTTATGATAAACCCTACTCGGAGTGGAATGGAACAGAATCCTAAGGGTCTACTGAGAGGGAAAGTGCAGGCGCGATCACGCCTGCCCGCACAAGTGGGTGAGTGCGGTGAGTGGCTGGCCAACGCACCGGCCACTCGTGACGTCATTGGCGAAGGGCTCATCACACACAAGAATTCGCGCTTGGTGCACACGTTAGCACCTCCGCGCTGGAGCAGATAATGCTAGGTGCAGTGTTGCAGTTGAGATATTAAGGCCCTGTGCTTTGCGACCTCTGAATTTATCAAACGAATAATAATGAAATGAAATCCCAAAAGACCACTAGTTATTTACATGATGGAAGATTCATAATGAATATCTAATATATAAACCACGTAATAAGTAACGATAGACAGACATATATTACCTGTATTGGTGACTATATTATTCAATACTGTCCGATGCTCCAAATCAAAATAATAATTCAATTTCACTAACTGCACGTAACACCTAGTTTACGATAAACCCTACTCAGAGTGGAATAGGACAGTCCTAAGGGTCTACTGAGAGGGAAAGTGCAGGCGCGATCACGCCTGCCCGCACAAGTGGGTGAGTGCGGTGAGTGGCTGGCCAACGCACCGGCCACTCGTGACGTCATTGGCAAGGGGGCTCATTACACACAAGAATTCGCGCGTGGTGCACACGTTAGCACCTCCGCGCTGGAGCAGATAATGCTAGGTGCAGTGTTGCAGTTGAGATATTAAG
The DNA here is from genome assembly GCA_963082605.1 of Rhodophaea formosa. NCBI lineage: Eukaryota > Metazoa > Arthropoda > Insecta > Lepidoptera > Pyralidae > Rhodophaea > Rhodophaea formosa. Next base: position 4,250,191 of record OY720216.1, on the reverse strand, counting down.
GCCCTGTGCTTTGCGACCTCTGAATTTATCAAGCGAATAATAATGAAATGAAATCCCATAAGACCACTAGTTATTTACATGATGGAAGATTCATGTTGAAATATCTAATATATAAACCACGTAATAAGTAACGATAGACAGTTATATATTACCTGTATTGGTGACTATATTATTCAATACTGTCCGATGCTCCAAAACAAAATAATAATTTAATTTCACTAACTGCACGTAACACCTAGTTTAACGATAAACCCTACTCAGAGTGGAATAGGACAGTCCTAAGGGTCTACTGAGAGGGAAAGTGCAGGCGCGATCACGCCTGCCCGCACAAGTGGGTGAGTGCGGTGAGTGGCTGGCCAACGCACCGGCCACTCGTGACGTCATTGGCAAGGGGGCTCATTACACACAAGAATTCGCGCGTGGTGCACACGTTAGCACCTCCGCGCTGGAGCAGATAATGTGCAGTGTTGCAGTTGTAATATTGTATCCCGAGGTACTGTGACTTGGGTGGCTCATGTAATGAAATTCTGCAGTATAGCAAATCTTGTACTTATTATTAGATTTAAGAACTTTTTAGCCTGAGATAGACGAATAAATATTTTGAAGATTGAAGTAGTTTTGTAGGATACTCATACCTTCACATCAACATTTTTATCTATACAAATATTATAAAGAGGAAAGATTTGATTGGATTGCCTTCGAAACTACTGAACAGATTTTCAAAATTCTTTCTCCAATAGAAAGCTAATTTATCTGTGGTGGTGGTGTGGTGTTTACTCCGTCCACGTTAATTATAGCCTATGTCAGGCTATAATTAACGTGGACGGAGTCGTGGGAAAATTGCTGGTTTTAATGTACTTACGAATACTTTTTTAGTGATTCTCATAAAAACGAGACGATAAGTTTTTTCGTTGAAACTCTAAGATTTGATGAGAGTGGCCATCGTTAACATCCGATTTGAAAATGTTATCTTTTTTTAGTATTTTGTTTTTAAGAACATGAGTCTTTGCCTTTAGTTGATAACAATACGTAGAAGGAAAACGGTAGTTTAAAAAACTTGACCATTATTCTCAGTACTATGATGAATAATTACCAATACACGAATCACGAAACAGCCTTCAATTATTTCCAGTGGCCACACAATGATTCAATGGACTTCAGTAGCCAATCACATTTGAAATTAGCATTGACTTTACAAGGACAACGCAACGCCCGCTAAATTAGCCAACGGTGGTGCTACACTCATGGTCAAAAGTGAAAAACTTCTTGGTCCTTGTCAGTGAAACAGGTTTTCGATCACTGTTGTTCCTCTTCTTTCATCTACCAAAATATGTTGTTAAATGCTCAAGAAAAGGAGAGCTTTGGTTAGGCAGCCCCAGTCCAGCCCGAACCCATCAAAAAACAGACAAACTTATAAATTTAAACTACACATGTCGTATTTAAAACTCAATATATACCTATTTATATATTCTTAAGGGAATCAAATCATAAAGGTTACCTATTTACCGAAAGTAGACACGAAGGAAGCCATATAGCGACTTTATAAAACATTTTATACTGATTCCTCAAGCTGCGCGAGTCCGTCTCGCATTTTGCCGCTTTTAATGATATGCTGAACTACATCCAAATAATAAAAATTGAAAAAAAAAATAGTCGCAAATCATTGTCACCTCGGTAAATCTTTCATGTTCTTTTTGTATTTTTTAAAAGTTCTATTGTAATAAAATAGTATGAATTAATTTGAACACATTTGCTGTCATTTGCGATCAAATGTTTTCAAATTAATACTCGTACTAACGATACGAGTGATATTTTAACACTCGTATAATAATAGCACCATTACTGCCTACATAAAAATAGGTAAACTTTTTCATTGTAACTATGATTATAGCCATATATAATTTACAATAGTTGTATCTGAGGTAAAGGAAATACGGCTTTGTTGCTTAGGAGATGGGGATTAGAATTGTACAAACTGTTTGCTTATAGAACAACAGAAAATACCTATTATAGATTATTTATAGTCACAGAATGGACAATATTGTAAGTAAAAATATATTTGCATTTCGACTTTGTCTGATATTTTATACATAATATATATGGCTTTAAAAAGCTTTACTTTAGATGCATATGTGTTATTCAATTGTAATATTAGTTTAGGCTGCAGTAAACTGAAGCTAAAATCTATGTAAGAAAACTATCCGGAAAACCCTCGAATCGATTTTAACGAAAAATTTTCCTAAGTTAGACTATACCCAGTCCAAGTAAAAAAATATTTTATAATCCTATTTATAGTTTTTTTAGTTTAACGCGGACAAATCTACCATATATATGTACCTATAAGTATACACTTATGTAGCACTCATGCTTAGAATGATAGTATACTTAGAATAACATATATACGAAGGTCGAATTAGTGATCTCTTTTTTTTAAGTCTGTTCAATATTTGCGAAGGCTAATAAGAAAACTTACAAAGAGTGTCCATTCTACACGGGACAGGCTACTCTATGGCGAGGTGTTAGGAGAATACCTATTGTTCAAATCTGCGTGACCGCGGGGGCGACGCGGCGAGATCAAACGGATTGACATTGAGACTTTCAATAGTTACGAAGGTGTGGTCAGCGGATGATGGGTGGGATTGAGGATTAGATTCGTTTTAATGTTATTGGATAAAGCTAAGGAGGAATTCGTCGATTTTATGTTGTGTTTATAGTATGTAAATGTTAGTTTTCACTCTTTTGACAAAACCCAACGACAAATCGATGTATTTTTTATGCCTTAACATACTTGTCTTAAGTGACTATAACATACATTTTTTTTATCAAATCATTTATAAGGATTTTTGAAGGAAACCACACTAGAAATGTTGGTTATGGTAACAGAATCTAACAAATTTAGTTTTGCTAACACCTTTGTGATTTCATTGCAAAAAGCAAGGCAGGTGGTTATTCTCAAATCACGCTTATTTTATTTCATTTAAAATTGTATTATTTGTGCCAGTTGTCAAAATATTTAATAATAACCATTGCGACCGATGTAAGGATTTCTTATATGAAAAGTCTTATTTTTAAACTGCCAGTTAATCTATTATTTTTCTTTCAGCTCAAATATTTCTGCTGTCTGTACTCCTGGTTTTCTTTTCTCTTCTGTATTCTAAATTTTTTGGCTATTATATCAAGCCACAAAAAATTTATTAATATAACGAATTCAATGACCATTGAAGACCCATTGTATATTTTTGTTCGAGAATAGTCTAGACCATAGGTGTTAAGGAGAGACGGGTCCCTTTACAAACCCATTCCCATTCCGTTTCCCGAATTAATAATTTCCCACGTATACTCAAAATATTTTTGAAAAATCTTATTTTAAGAAAGTTAGTTAATCTATTGTTTTTCTTTGCGCCGATAAAATATCGTCTATCATGAATCCTGAATTCTATTTTATTTCTGTTATTGTACCAAACAGAAAGGACTTCATGACACAAATTTATTGACCATTGAAGACCCATTGTATAAGTATATTTTTGTTCGAGAATAGTCCCCGTCGCGACCATAGGTGTTAGGGAGAGACGGGTCCCTTTACAAACCCATTCCCATTCCGTTTTCCGAAGTGAAAATTGCCCACGGACGGTCAAAGGGTTAACGATTCAGTTTATTTGAATTCCGCCTTTGTTAGTTTAAAAGGCGTTAGAATGTAAACAAAGCCTTTGTCCTGATTGCCCTGTGTTTTGCACAAACATTTTCCATTAGCCATTTGAAATTGTAGCTTGTTATGTTATTCGTTGCAACATTTCTCTTGATATATCTATTCCATGCTGGTTTGGGAGAAAATAAAATAGAATATACCAGCTGCTTTTCTTCGCGCAGACCGTAGAAGCCAGTCAAGGGATTGGGCGAAAATCTAAGGAAGCACATTGATAGGTGATGCGGCTAGCAAACCATCACTACTTTGATTCCGCTTTCCACCTTTACGCCCACTACTGTGCTAAACGAGGCCTGTAGGTTTTATGACCTTGGGCCCTGTCTACCCCGCAAGGAATAAAGACGTGACAGTATGTATGTATGTATCTTTCCTTCAAATTACCGTTTACTCGTATTTGAATCATTGTTTAATTTCTACAACTAGGCTTTGTCGAGCCCGCAAAAGAAATAAACGTAATAGTAAGGATGTAAATCAATTTTTTTGAAGCAAATACTGTTCAGGTCTCCTCTGAGAACTTTAATCAAGATTGAGAATAAAATATAACTACAGGTTCGAACGAAAAAGCATATTTACTTCGTTATTTATGTACAGAATTAGAAAACGTATATTTGTATACTATTATTATATTTATCAAAGCAATCTTAATGTGAACTATTTTTATTTAATAATAACTTAATCATGACAATAAATGAGCTTTTTGATGAACCCAACAATTATAGCTATTTTAATGGCATGATTTCCTCGCGGGCAACAAAAAGCGTAATAATCAGAGCTTTGCCACGAAAGCTCTAAGATTTGTATAATTTTTACGCTTCGGTTACCACCACAGTAACATTATAAGAAACAGATAGTACTCGAGAGTTGTGAAGGTTTAATACCAGACGTTGTGTTATCTTAATGCAAGAAGCATAACGTTATCCAAACGGTAATGGATTAAAATAATTCCAATATGACAAATTAAGCAATCTTTTACTCGTGAGGTTTTTATAACCTAAGCCTTAGCCAATAATCTTTTTATTCATGCACTAGTCATTGAATTGTTTCATTTAATATCAAGAATTTAATAGGAAATTGTGGTGGGAAGTCAAGGGGTGCAGTTGGGGTCTGCCTTCGACGATTTTGCAAAATGATTTTGGTGGACTTTATAATATGTTTGTATGGTGTAGTTTGGTGTTATAAATGCTCGTGGTCATGATTAATTTGTGAAATAGTTAAAGTGGACTGTTATATGGACTCGTATAGACTTGACACCATAAGCTCCCGCACGAGGCATCAAAGAACATACGCCATCTTTGATGGTACTTGTTACAACTTTACCGTACAACACCGATACTTAGTATCTCAATTTACTGGACATTGGCAGAATCACTGAAATCTCGGTGGAAGTCATATTATAAAACAGAAGAAGAAGAATTTAATATAGAATACCTAAAAATGTCATTGTTGTGGATGAAAGTAAAAAATTACTTTTTCTATGACGAATAAATTTTGAATTAGTAATTCTTTAGTCTTGAGATGAATACACTTTGTGCCGTAAAATATATAAAAGTGAAATTAAACAGCAAAAAATTACACTATTCATAGAGCCTCATTTATGCAGTTCGAACTTACTGTATCAATATATTGATACTCTAAGAGTTCGAACAATACTTATTAGTTCTGTATCTACTAGTTCAGAAAAATAACTTATCAAGCCTAACAAGAGGTAAAAAATCGCCGATAGCCAATAGAAACCAAAAAGTAGCGCAACATTCGGTTTTGTGTTCCTTTGTGAGCACCACAGCATGGCACCAGGCCTCAATGAGCTGGCCCAGTGGGGCGCCCACGGTAGCTCGCCACTCTCCTTTTTGTGAGACCAACGTTTTATCAAACATTTTAATGGGCGGCTTTATGACGCCAACAAAAGGAGCGTGCCAACAGAGGCGTTAAATCCTTTACGATTTGATGATGATCACGCGTTTGTCATTGGATAGGTTTTGAGTACTCCCAGACTCCGACTCACCCATGCGGTCATGCGTACTCTGATTAACGACAGATGTAGAAATTGAAATCTGTGCCGCGTTTAGAAAAAAAACGTGTTATTGAAAGTTTCTACTTACCGTCGCCGTGAAGAGGTCAGAAAAATAAACAAACATGCTCATAAAACTAAACATAAACAACTACCGCATTCAATATATCTACTACACGATAATTACTCTGTAAATTTATCTGTGATTTGGTTGGGATCTCATTTTATTCAATCGCTAGGGTGTAACCTGGAACCAAAACAACGACAACTAACATTTCACCCACAATAATACAGAAAATAATCACACCACTGAACAGATGCAGACTTAAATCGTCATATTCCAATCAAGCATTGAAAGAAAATGTGATTTCAGTTAACTTTGATGGAAGATGAAATGGACATACCTTTTTGGACAGAAATGAAATTTTGGCACAAAAATAATTGAAAAAAAATCACACCAATAAGCAATTTTGTTGGAAAAACAGTACTATGGATATTATCCTGCGTTGCGGGTGTGTCGTGTGGTCTTCCAGGCTACCCCCTTAGCCTGCGAGCACCGGCTGTGCGGCCGAGCCCGCCCGAACGTTTCCGAACGCAACCGAACCCGGCCGAACGAAACCGAACGCGCGGTGCGAGCGACTAGCGACATACCTGTCTGGCGCTTTCATTGACAGGCACCTGAAATGAAGAAAAAAATCGATCCAATTCGTTGAATATTTTAAATTTGCAAAATTTTGACTACTTTTCATTGACACAGATAAATTTACATGCACTTATCATATAATTAGTTCATAAAATAAACTTGAAGTAATCATTTCGAAGTGACCTTTTTACATTTTGGTTTTCTACCAACCAGAAGCTGTGAAGAAGATATCATGGCGGAGGTGACCAGCGTTTCAAGCGATTAGTTGAGCTTAAACGTCAATATTTTTTTAGAAACAAGTACCTAGTATAAGTAATATCAAGAAAACGCTGCTCACTGGCGCCCGCGAAACCCTGTCGTATATAACCTGACCTAAAAGCTAACGGATAACAAAACAAAACCATGTACGCTGCAGGGCAAACAAAAAATGAAATACAAAAATTAAAAGTAAACATAGCAAAAAGAACAAACAATAATGTGGCAAAAACAGTTAAAAATAACATTGCAAGATGTATTAGGACAGTTGTTAAAATACGGGGCGCAGTCGCGGCTGATATTGTGTGTGCGCACGCGATCTTTCTGTTTGCTGACACAAATGCCTTTCGATTCATTATTACGATTTCGATTCGGAGAATCGATATATCTATCATTCGTATGGACTATTCTAATCATCTTCCGTTAATTCACAAGGAAAATATGCTAATGTGTATGTATGTGAAAATTAAGTTTGTACCTAGCAACATTGTTTAATAATTAATATTCATTATCAATGAAACAGCAATGAAATAAAGTGTGAATATTCCAAATCACCATATTTTAGGAAAATTAAATAACTTTAATAGATTTCGTAATTTATATGGATGTTATTTCATACATTTTTAAATTCAAATCGAATTTGGCACTAGCTTGTGTGAATCACAAATATACTAGGGATGGGATAATATTAAGGTAAATAAGAGATCAGCATACCAAATAAGTATTCGATAAATTGTTTAATTCCGTATTCATCGACTATATAAAGTTCGTGTCTAATCAATGAAATTGACCAAATGCAAGAAACATAGGAAACTGACCAATAAAACCTATTAATATTGAGTCATTATAATAAAAGAACCCTCCATTGGGACGACTTTATTAGATTATTACCGGACGAGATCACGCAAACCAAATCGTAAAATTAAAGGAAATCAATTCCATCAAATTGAATTCAATTCCCTTAACAACATTTGATAATAACAAGGGTAGTATTACACGCACAATATGCACTAAATACGTAAGGATGCTTCGACCGTTGGTTAATTATGATGGAAACGTCAAAACGCTAGGAATAATTTATTAAAGCGGAACACAAAGATAGGAAAAAAGAGCGCAATGAATAAAGTAGTTCAGCGGTTCATACAATACATTTCACTTCGCGTGTGAACAGACAGCGATGACTATCGTTTTGTGCTATTTTGACACAAATATTTCTCTTGGATATTGTAATCGACAGCGCTTTACGATCCAATGATGATTCAAGATTTAAACGTATATTCAGTATAGGTTTCTTTGAACACATAGCAATCGTTATTTTTGATTTCCCAAATGAAAATTGTTGACGTCAGTAATTTCCTTGGATATGTTTAGGTCGCTTCCAAAGCAGAGTGCAGAAGAAGCGGCAACAAACTGTACAGCGCATTTTCTTAAATCGTTGTTATCTCATAATTTTAATAACCGTAGATCTACAGGGATATGTGAATTGATTATGTATTGATATTAATATAGTGACCAAAATTAATTCCTAAAAAATATGTCATGTCATTGAAATGGTATGTGTATAGGTATAATTGTAATAGAAAAAAATACAAATTATATAAATTAAATAAAAAAAGATGTTATGTGAATACGAGATTGTGCATTAGTGAGACCGAAAAATCTTAAGATATCATCGCTTTCTTGTTAGAGTCTTGGACATAAGTGCAAACAAGACACCAGTCTGTGATATCACTTTTTTGTATGCAAACACCTACAGTTATATTGGATAAAATATACTGAGTATTTTATACTCTATTCTCTGATATTAGGCATATAAATGCCACTTATACCAGTGCTCTATTAGGATAACAAAAGAAAAGTTTGTACTATAGAAACATTCGGAATACACGCAACGAAATCAAAAGTCACCTACTCGAAAAAACCAATCTATCAATATTAGAACACAAAAAAATATGCAAGTCAGTTAATAATCCCGAATCGGCAATTGACAATGGAAATAAAGTCACAGTCACTTTTTTAATAATGGCAACTCGGTTTTTTCTTTTTATTGCCACCCTAGGTTCGTTTGACATTTGAACTGGCTGATGACTCGGCCGCCATGATTGATCGTCGCGACCCAGTAAATGAGTGCAATTTAGCATTTATTTTCCCTTCTATTCAATATTTGTTATTGTTACTACTCCAAATTACGTCCGCTTATTACTATTCTTCTAATTTTCAACAGAAATCGCATTAAAATGCATTTTAATAAAAGAAATAATGGCGATATTAACATACAAATTAACTATTGAACTGTGACTGGTAATAATTTGTCAATTCGTTGTGTCATTCGAAATCCCACTGAAATGATTTATTTTCTGGAAATGCTAATAAAAGTTCTATCTCTACTGCAATATAGTCCAATTTTGAATATCTCATAAGATGATACTCAAAATTCCTCATCAGCCCTTCAATCATAATTTTCAGCTCTATTTAAATCGTGTTACGTCCCAAAATTCCTTAGCTTTGTTTTCACAAGATGAAGAAAATGAATGACTGCGTACAATTTATCATCGAGCAAGTATCCGCCCAGGCCGAAACGAATCACTAGTAAATAAATTGACCACAAACATTCGGACCATTTCTTTTGATGTGGCGTCTGGAGCAACATCGATATTCATTTATTTACACCACAATCTGTCAGCTTGAAGCTCTGTTGATATAATTTGTTTTTTGTTAGTGTTAACTACGTTTGTTTTTACGAATACAATTAAATAGATAAATGTTCGTTGATTATTTGAAGCTCGAATCACTTCACTCCTTTCTTAATAAGCCCAATACTAATGGAAATTGAAATGTTTTTTACTCCGATCCTCTAAAGGTAAAGAGGAACCCATAGAGGATAACTTGTTTGGCAATCTGTGGACTTTTTTACAACGCATGGACGTCTCAAGTCGAAATTAATACCACATAATTGATCTGCAGTGTCTCGAATCTGTATTTTTGTACGAAAATCTCGCTCACTTGGCCGGTTTATTTTTACTACTACTAATATTACTTAAGCTAAATAGTATTTTCAAACGCAGCCTAGTCCGCTAATTTTAAAAATAAAGTAGGTATCTATCGAAAATTTTTTTTTTTTATTTACGTTCTGCCATATGTAGAGCATCTCATAAATTATGTTTGACAGGTCGTGGATGAGAGCGATGTGTGATGTGTCTAGGCTAAATTCAATTGGCAATGACGCCGGGATGTGGGGGGCTAGCGGCCCATTTGCGGCTGGTACCTACAGGACATACTAAAATCTTTTTTTAATATACTTAACGTGCCGGGATCCGTACTCATATTCTTTTAATTAAATCAAATCAAGATGTTTATTTGGTATAGGTTTCTTTGAACAATTATTAATTGTCATATTTCATTTAACAATTTCTACAACAATAAAATTGTTGACGTTAATAATTATTTATGATACGACAACTTTGCAACATGGACTAATGAATGTAATGTGTTTCATCTTTTGACTCCAAAAGTTGACCATGAGCTACTCTCTCTGGATCATCAAATAGGATTTACTTAGTTTCCATTTAATTTAAAATTGTTATATAATAATTATTAGATCTTGATCCTCTGACTACTCTGGCATAATATATGGTTCTGGTAGTACAGAAAGGATATACGTGCTCCTGCAGTAGAGACTCAAAAAGACCTGATGATGATGATGATAAGATCTTAGAATGCTAAGAACAAAACACAGAATCAGCATGTTGCAAGGAACCGAAAATCTAAAAGAATGTAAATAATTGTGATATCATTCCTCAAATACATCGAAAAGAACGCTCACTCTACAAACAAATGGACATTGTTGACTTTTAAACATTTCCATGACCAAACTCTGAGACGGTAAATACAATATTATCTTATGTTCGCACGCTCAAATACTCACCTAGTTCTTAAATTTAAAAATCATTATAATTTTGAAGAAATGATAATAACAACTATAAATTAATAACGCACTTTGATAAGACTATGGAGAAAAATACAAAAATTACGCCTTACAATTCAAAATATTTTTTATAACGAAGCAACAATGGGTAAGTCATACTTACATACATACATTTTACATAGATGTTTATCTATATATATATTTGTTATGAAATATAGTATCGTTGAGTAAGTATCCCATAACACAAGTCTTACTAAAGAACTTACTTTGGGGCTAGCTCAATGAAAATGAAAATGAAATTATATTTATTTCCCAAAAAAATTAGGATCTGTGTGATTTGTCCGTATATATTTATAAAAAAAGATACGCCCAAAACATTACCCTCCTTGTGGGTGGGTCAATCGGGTAATTAGTATGATTCCAAACATTTGCTTAATAATCCCTCCAAAACGTAAACAAAAACAAACCGAAATAGCCCGATACTTCCACTCGACAAATGATCTGCTCAAGTGTCTAGAAACTTTATAGCTCTCAATTAAAACGTAGAAATTACTCAAACATCCTCCCCACTTGTAAATCAAATTAATATCGAAATACGACTGCTGCTCCCCACCTCGATTTTAAGAAGTAATCAGAGAATTATTACTTAAAAGACATCAAAGCATGTATAATGACATTAAAATTAAAATATCTCATTTTTTTATAAAAATAATAAAAAATTCAATGTTACCATGTGTACATTGTGCAATACATACGTGAATTGAATGGTTAAAATAAAAAATAAACTGGTCAAATGCGGGACTGATATGTAATAAAGGTAAAGGCAAAAATAAGGTAAAAATGTATTTTATTTCTCCATAAGAGTACATGGTTTAACATTAATAGAAATTACGATTTGACATACGCCAAGACTGTAAGGAGTAGGTATTAGTAATGCTAAGTCCTATATTTCATTATTATTATTTTATATTATACTTATAAAAGTAGTTTATAAAATGTGTGTTAACTGTAATATTATGCAATGAAATTTATATCAGCGCTGACACATAAAACATTATAAATTTCACCTATCCGTTACATTTGTATAGGGTAAGATAAAATATTATTATAACTATATACATGAAGTCATCTGTGTGTACATATATCTTAACTAGCTTTTGCCCGCGGCTTCGCTCGCGTTAAGAAGTAGAATTGTTCAAAATCCTTTCTTAGCGGATGCCTACATCATAAGATCTACCTGCATGCCAAATTTCAGCCCGATCCGTCCAGTGGTTTGGGCTGTGCGTAGTGTGCGTTGATAGATCACTATGTCAGTCAGTCAGTCACCTTTGAGTTATATATATTTAGATTAGTTCTTACCTGGTTGAGTAACCAAGTGAGAATTAATTAGATGTGTATGACTGAGTAAAAAGTCTTGTAAATGACATAAGTCACTTAATTGTTTTAGAAAAATAATTGAAATGCTATCCTCCTGAGGCAATAATTTCCTTCACCCGCGATTCCAAAAACAGACTAATTAGTACATCTTACTTCCTTCCGTTCTAAGATTTCGCTACACTTAAAGCTAAAGATAGCGCGATGAATTATATTTTAAAATCTTGAGATTTTCACACTTCATTTAATGGATTTATAACTTCTTATAAATCCATTAAATGAAGTTTATTATTTAGTGCGCTTGAATTAGCTAAGTATATTTGTAGAATACTGATCGCAAAAGATGATAAACGAATAACTTTCAAAATTTACTACTATTAAAAAGACATAATTCGATATTAGTAGGTACATTTACCTATGAATATTTTGGACTAAAACATTGATAAACAACAGGATTTACTTAAAATCCCAAAATCTGAAAACTAATATCGCTGCCAATTTTGAACTTACAGCATAACGTATCATATAAACTGAGAATGAGGAACCCAACGTCGCATTTTATAGCATTAGAATTATAGCACACAGTATAACACAGACCTACAATCTTCCCCTTTTGTAGCTACCGTAGAACACCTTTATTTTTCTTATTTATAACACTCGGAAGAATTATTACCTCGAATCGTTTAAGTCCTTGCGCACTGCTGTAATCCCAGCCAGATTAAAACCTCCTTCCAATGCTAATTAAAAGGGTTACTTTTTTCCTTAAATGATTAATCGAAACAGTTGCGTACTTACTGCATTAATTTGAGTTTTTGCTTGTTATTTATTCAGTGATTCCCTTGATATATCTCTTTGGCGGAATTTATTCGTAGTACCTTCTTTTGAATTTAATTTAATTTATATTTTCACCACGGAAGAGTCATGTTCGGACTGAATAGCTGAATGAAAGCTGTGTCCATGTAGTACATAATTATTGCTTCTGACCTCTGCCCCCTTATAAAGCCAATTTCTTAGATCGCTCGGTAGAGAACCTTTGTTTTTTTTAAAGACCTTCAGTTATTTTTTTTTCAGAGGTATGATTTTACATTTCACTATTGTCTGTCAATTAAAAATATAGCTCAGAATGCTCTATAATCGACATATGGTCTATAAATTATAGGACACAGGCACTAATGGAAACCTAACTATGAAACGACCATAAAATTACAAACTTTGTTGATATTTCCATTTATAACGTGAGACATTACAATAAAGAAACAATTTCCTAGTGTCATCGTGAATTCTAGGGCGAAATATGGAGAGAGTAGAAGTACAACCTGTATGCTTTATTATTCTGAGGGCCCGCCCTACATACAGCTTTAGAAGTCACTGTATATATTTTATGCTTCTTTACCTAATGTTAATGTATATTGCTGCATGTGGAGAGACCATAAACGATCTTATTATTTTATTAATACTGTATGACAATATGAAATTTAGTCCCAGCTATCTAGGTAACTTGTCTATTACGGCATCTGTAGCGAATTTGTAAATATCTGCCAAACCTATCGCCATATTTTTCGGTGTTTATGGATGTGTTTTGTACTTTCCGATACGAGTTTCATGCAAAGTGTAGCTAAGTCTTTGAGTCTTAGAAAAGTGGAGACATTTATAATTCAGAGGACGATGGTCAATCACATGCGTCATATAGATCCGCCAGCGCATATACGACTTGTCGCAAATATCTATCCATATGTGAATCAGTAGAGCAAACATTCTATTATAAAGTTTCGCTTCTGCACACTATTTATTTCGAAACGCTAGTCCATTTTGCATTTAATGGGATCATTTAAGTTAATCCACATTGATATTTCTGTATGGACTGGTTCTCACCCTGACCTTAACACACCTGCCCCTTGAGGGTTGGCGACACTAGGACTTACTGACTTGAACCAATTTACACTCCGAAGATACCGCGACACTTCTAAGAAGTTATTTTATTATATCAATTGATCAGACTATCTTATCTTTTGTACAATTATTAGTTACTTCTACCTTTTTTCGCCGCGACTTCGTCCGCGTCATTATAATATGTGAGCTTTTCTGATGTGCAACTATAAATATGAAATAATAATAAATATATACGGACAAATCACACAGATTGAGCTAGTCCCAATGTAAGTTCGAGACTTGTGTTATGGGATACTAACTCAACGATAACCATATTTTATAATAGATACTTATATTGATAAACATCCAAGACCCAGGCCAATCTGAAAAAGATCATTTTCTATCTTGACCTGACCGGGGATCGAACCCGGGATCATCCGTGTCGCAGGCAGGCGTGTTGACCGCCACGTAGCATTGTGAAATTTCACCAAAATCCATGTAGTAGGTTTTGCATTAAGTAAAACCAACAGCTTTACATCTGTACACACTATTCATTTCAAATTCAAGTGGAGTTTGTCCAACAATAATGGGTATTATTAATATTTATTAGTAACAATTTTTTAAGTCTTTACTAATTTGAATTTATTTTGCACCTACACGAGTTTTGTGCTCTGTCTACCATTTAATAATATAGACGGGATAATATAATTTACGTTATAAAAAATACATAAAATGAAACATAGAACCTTTTCCTTATTTGAGTCGGTTAAAAATATAAGGACTACCTATTATTTAAAATTAATTTCTACAATGAAATGAAACATGATACACATGTGAATTAATCAAATAGCCACAACGGAGCTCTATAATTTTACATGATTTCATTAAATTAATCAAGGAGATAAAACATTTAGTATTAGTAAACAAACAGTCTCGAATGCCAAGAAACTTATGGCAGAACAAAAGGCAACGGGAGCGATTAGCTCCGGGCACCCAGTGCGTGGTCACGATTTATTATGCCTCCAACAGTCATAACTATACAGTTACCAGCAACAATTAATCAAAAATCAATCCAATTCCTAATACTAAGGGTTCAAATTCAGTTAGCAGTAGCTTCAGCACGAACGCTCAAGTTGGAAAGTCAGCGTATCGTCAGAACTGTTTAAGGAAGATGCTTGTCTAGCCAAGAACCAGTTACATCCTCAGACCTAGGGAAGTTTAGACGGAGTGCGGTAACTTCATATTAGAACCAGAGAAGTTATCCTGACCTAGTATTATTATAATAACTATGATCCTGACACTTCATTTATGAGCGTTGCACACTGTTTTAAAGCACTCTTAAGTCGAAATACAATAAAACGCAGAAATGTACTCATAATTGCAACAAAAATTGGACGGGTCACTATGACAGATTTCGACTTTTGGAGAAAAAAGAACTAAAATTATAATTTAAATGAAAAAAAAGCTTTAATTGAAGGAGGAGATATTTTAATATATATAAATGACTTTATGTAAGAGTCCCTAATAATTATGTAGATGAGTCAAATAAAATTAAATACTTGAACAAATTTTAAATAGGACCAATTGTTAAGAAGGTATGCTCTTATAAATAAGAATTTTATTTTTCAAATCGATTAAAATTAAAGGGGTATTTGGGGTGACGAACAAAGATTATTTTTTATAAAATAAATTTTTTGGCTTTCGTTATTTGTACTCAAGACAACTAATAACCAATTTCAAAAGTGATGTTGCTTATGATTTTTTGTTGGTTTTTGACGAAGCTTGTGGCGGATGACCGTATGTAGCAAATTTCAATAGCCAAATAAAATATATAGCAATATTAAAAATAATTCAAAGTGATGTTAATTATTTAATTACCAATATAAAAAAAAAACAAAAATACAATGCACATTGGATTTTGCATGGCGTCTTTCTTTTTGCTGAGGTACATCGGAAATCATAGGAAACTAGCCTGCCGGCGTTCTCAATGGATGCCGTATGAAATTGTTTGTGAACGTTTTATTGTTCTATGAGCGGTGAGGCTAATTGATAAGTTTATTGCTGGAAGCTGGGGCACAATATATGTTTATGTCAGCAGGTAATCTTTATTGGGCAACCAGTAGGTTCAATATGCATACTTATACTATTGATGTAATGTTAGGATATTTGTTATTTTTCACGAAAAATCTTTATAAATGTGAAAGCTAATATACCTGGAACATAGGCTAAATTTACGCAGACGAAGTAACTAAAAAGAGCAAGAACAAGATATTTCTAAATAACAAACTGTAGGCCATCGTAAGATTTATATTACGGTCAGTCTAAAAATATAATTAAAAATAACTTTGTACTTATATATGCAACGTTTTTCGTTATAAGTAATATTTTCTGACTTTCAAAATAAGATATATTTTTGCTCTTCTTTCTATCAGTCGGTATGTTTAATCATCCATTTTGCATTTCTCAAGAAAATTTCCATTTTAAGTTAAATTATTTATCGGAAATATTTGTTAATATTCACGCGACAATTGCAACAATTTTAGTGATTTAACTCTTTAAATTCAGAATTATAGGTCATTTCATTATTTTATATTCAATTATTTTAGTTAAGAGCTAAAATACGTAAACATCATAACTACTAACCAAAAGAGTACTTTTTTTACTATTTTGATTTATATTTTCTATCTTTTAAAGAACCTAATTAACTTGCCTTTATAGCGAACAATGTATGAAAATGATACAAACAAGACAAGGTATATTCGAGCCGTCACACACGAACTGATAATGTCTAAACGGCCACCATAAAGCAGAATTACGCTGCTGTTACAACTGGCAACAATTTTTATTCAGACTAAGTTAGTGCTATCACGCGAGCATCAAATAAAGAAAGTACAGAAGGTACTGAAAAAAAAATTGTTGGGGATAGCGGCGATTATTCCGGGTCCTATGTTCATAAAGTACAGTATGAAATGACGGATTTGTCATATAATTTCAAACCCTTACTAAAGACATTAATATGCCGACATTTATCACGTTTATCAGTCGTCAAGAAAAAAGATGTACTTTATTAACTTATTCAAATTCTCAACTGCTGCTACTGCAGTTACTAATCTGTAGCTATTGGTACAAAAGAAAAAAATAGCATTTTATCAATTAATATCAAAGGAAAAGTATGCAAAGAATGATTCTTCCAGACCCTTTTTATTTCCAACGAGCCAAGCCAGGGATCACAACTGCAGTGCAATTATGTCAATATATGAAAACACATGAGTATCTGTACCCCAAACAATGTTGTACTAAATACTTTATTTTGAAGAAAATGGGGCTATACATTAACAAGCTGCAAATGTCTAATTATATAGTACAAGCTGTTACCCGCGGCTTCGCTCGCGTGATATATAACCTATGTCCTTATTAGTACCCTAACCTAACCTAAACAAACAAATAAACAAACAAACTCACTTTCGCATTTTTAATATTAGTTGGGATATATTCTATGATATTAATAGTGCAATAGACAATGAACTTATAGAGATGACAAAAAATGCTGTAAAATGAGTAAAAAAAATAGAAATAGACTCAGAAAATATGAACGTCTAAAATATTCAGAAGGATCAATATTCACTTTGTCAACTTATCATCATCAGATTTTGTTTATTAAGTCTCCACTGCAGGATCGCCCTGTCTGTACTACCAGAGCCATATATTTATTTAAATTTTGTTTATTAATAAAACTTGATAATCATTAAAGACCAAACTTTTTTATATAATTCTTTCATTTTCATATAAAAAAGCCTTCAAGTATTCATATACGTAGTTGTTCAACTTCTTGTCATTATGATAAATGTCAGTTACTTGTGTTTCAGTTGTTATGTTTTAACAGAGCTATTAACATTTAAAAATCCAGCCAAGGGTACCCACTACAATGTAGACTACAAAATTCAAATTGTTACTATACCGTCGGACAATAAGTTAAAAGATAAAGTAAATATAACAATGTAAGAAAATGAAGAAATACATTGTCTGGATGAATTATACTGTTTGCTTGCCGTCCACGTTTCCGCTGTTCATACATCACGCCGTCATTAAGACATCGCGAGGGTAGCGCGCCTCATTTTGTACAATTTGGAAAACCACCTCTATGATTGCCTTAAAAGCTTTGTTATTTGTTATCGTGCTATAGTTTTGACAGTGCAGTTCAACCAAACGTTATGATATTTATTTTTTAGCTGCTTGTTTGTAAATTGGAATGTTAAAGTGCAGATTTATTCATTTTTATTTAGCATTTTGTTATGTTTTGATTATCTGCTATTTTATTATCTACTACCAACTATACCGTGTCTTCTTCAAATTATAGCCTATGTCACCCGCAGATAAATAAGGATCCTATAGTTGAAATATTTTTTAAAATCAGTCCTATAGTTTTGGAGCATATTCAATTCAAACACACGATCAAATCTTTCCTTATAATATTAGTATAAATGATAACATTTGAAACTTTTATATCGGAGAATTTATAAATTTGTAATTCCGTCAATATATTTTCTATACTAGAACCCTTAAAAACTAAATGTAATCAAAACAAAGTGTTGCACATTAGCAGTATTGTAAAATGGATTATTTTACAATACTGCTAATGTGCTACATCGTAGAGTTCGTGGAAATCAGCGGAATTTCCATTTCTACAGAAACAACAAGTAAGAATGCAGTACACAATCGACGACTCAATCGCTGGAAATCACTAATTAAAGAATATGCGAAAAATATTCATTCCATTCCGACTGCAGCGAAGCAGCGCCGAGCAAAAAATGGAACGACGTAACTGCTCACACACTGGCGCCACGCTAGCTTATATTTGGAGTAGGACATAAGTGAAGATTTGTAGCTAATCTTTTGGTGTATCCCGACTTTTACTTTTGAATTTAAACATAACGTTTCAATTGCAGGAAATTACCAATTAAAGAATTTGCGAAAAATATTCATTCCATTCCGACTGCAGCGATGCAGTGCCGAGTTGGAGTTGGTTATTATATGAGTGAAGATTTTTAGCAAATCTTTTGGTGTATCGTTATGCTTTTGATTTTTTAATATAAAAATACAATCATAGGAAAACACTTATTGGAGAATATGCGAAAAATATTCATTCCATTCCGACTGCAGCATGCAGTACCGAGCAAAAAACGGAGCAACGTAACTGCTCGCACACTGGCGCTACGCCAACTTGTACATATTTGGAATTGGTCATCAGTGAAGACTTGTAGCGAAGCTTTGCTTTTGATTTTTGTCAAAACTCTTATCGAATCTTATTTTAAAAAAATTGACTGAATTTCTGTTTTAATACCATCATAAAAATAATATTACCTAAATAGTAATATGACAATAGCGATTTACTACAAAAAGAAACAGTCATTTCTTGAGCTCAACTTACCGCTAATTAGTGCACTATCAACCTCAATTAATATCGACTATATGCACTTTGCTTAAAGCTCATTCACAAATCATTCTTCCCGTCCGTGTGTAACCATCATTATACTACAGTTGAATTGACACGAAAAGCAGGCGGCTAGTTACGAAACTACACAATAATTAAAACTAGAGACCGATGTTGGTTTGGTTTCGGTTTTGGCAAGAAAAAATCGGCGACAATTGCGGTTTCGCCTTAAAATTGGCCGAACTTCGGACTCGTCAACGTCACGTGACCGGTTGAATGAGCATCTTTGCAAAATTAACTTTTTACAAAAGCTGGCCATTGGTCTCGTGACACGCCCAATAATATTTAGCCAAGTCCAGAAGCGGGTTTATAGTCTATACTGATGGTGTTGACTTTGTTTTAGAAACAGTTTTTGCCGATTTTATGATATATATGACGGCAAACAAGATAAAGTCTCTTTATTTTACACATTTAATAATATTGGCAATTATATTCTTATTAACACATTCAAATAAGTTCCGGTTTCGGCCGAAAGAAACTGAGACCCAAACCGAAGCTTCGTTTTCGGTTTTGGTTTCAAAATATCCTGTTTCGGTCAAACTCTAATTAAAACTGCTAACGAATGAAAAAAATAGCTGAGAATTCAGATTGTCGGATAAGAGGCGATTGTCTTGGATTGCATATTGAAAAAACATGCAACCGAGATAAGGCGTTACGCGGCTGAGTGACTCCGAGGCATCGCAGTGCTGCGGTAATTGCATTTCCTACTACATTGGTGCATAACGAGTGCACTATTGCTTTATTTCAAGCACTTAGTTTTATTTATATAAGTTGCTATATAAGTTTACATTTATAAAGTATTATTATTTATATAAGTTTACATTTATTACTTAAAAAAATAGTGTAGTGTCTATTACCGTGGTATGAGTGTTAATTAATGTAGTTTGAATTATCTATGTGAATCTTACTTGAAAAACATGTACTGTGATTGTTTTGGAAAGTAATATAGTCAACTGTCGGGTAAAAATACAAATGCTTCGGCAAACCAATTATAGCCTATATAATTGACTAGCAATTATCCCGCGAGATCGTCCGCGTAAATTATAGCAAATGCCACCTTAACCTTATCAATGCAAACAAACAAACAAATCTTTCCTTTTATGAATAACTAGCTGTTACCCGCGTAATATACCTATAGCCTATGTCCTTCTTGGTACCCTAACCTATGTGTATGCAAAATTTCATGATGATCGGTCTAGTAGATACGGCGTGAAAGCGTAACAAACGTAGTTTGGATGGGATAGTATAGATATACAATACATTAATACACCCTTATCCAATGTTTAGAGGGGCAGTATTAACAAATTTTCGTATGAGACTAATGCTGGAAATTCAGATTGATATATTGTATAAGCAGCAATAGATGTCAATAGTGTGTATGTATATTAATGAAAGCAATGAAAACCCATTAGCACATATGTGTACAAATTATGTGAAGATTACTATTTTCACGTGATTTGGCCTGAATTGAGAGAAAGAGGATTTACAGAAAGCTTATTATGTATCTATTAACATTATCGATATCGTCTTGAGCTTTCAAGCTTTCCATAAACTTTCCATAGATTAGCCATAGTTCATATCATGACCATCAATTCGTAGCGCGTTTTAGCGAGACTGAATCAATTTTTTTATATTGTTTTTGTCAAAATGCGTTATAATGGTGAACACTTTCAACAAACAAGATGGGTTTCGCTTTGCATAATTGTTTAACAAGTTGTTTTCTAATAAAAAACACGACTGCCCTGTCCAAAAACGTATCCAATAATAATAAATATATATATTATATTTATATTTCGAGCCATCACGTGTCCCACTGCTGGGCAAAGGCTCCACTTCTTCCATTCAGTCCGGTCTTGCGTTATCTCCTTCCACTCTTTGTTAAATTTGTCCAGTAATAATTATAAATAATAAACTAAAATAAATAATCAGATAAAAAAAAAATTTTTTTTTGGCAGTTGTGTAAAAAATGGACTGGGTTAAGCAAGAAAATTGCAGGTTACTAGGTTAGTTTCGTGTTTAGTTGGTATTAAAAACCAAACCCAATTGAGATCAAAGTACCAAAGAGTACAACAACGAAAGTTGAGATGAATTCACCTGTTGAGGTTACAACAACTTAAAATGATACAAATATCAACTTACTCTTCACATTTTTCTTGCATTAAATAAACGTAAAAACTAAAGAAATTTTGGAAATGACTTTTGCCGCAGTAGTGATAAATATGACTCCATTGGCGCTATAATTACATAATTTTCTTGTAATGTCGTTTTTTGTTACCGTTCAAGTCAAACGAAGTGATATTATATATAAATATATATATGGACACTGATCACACAGATTGAGCTAGCCCCAAAGTAAGTTCGAGACTTGTGTTATGGGATACAAACTCAACGATACTATATTTTATAATAGATACTTATATAGATAAACATCCAAGACCCAGGTCAATCTGAAAAAGATCATTTTCCATCTTGACCTGACCGGGGATCGAACCCGGGACCATCCGTGTCGCAGGCAGGCGTGTTGACCGCTACGCCACGGAGCTCGTCTATATATTGTTAAGTAAGTAATAATAATAACACGTAATTTGTTTTGCACGTACAGATAATTACAATTACACAATATACAATTAAAAAGATATAATTGTTTGAAACAATCATATTTATTTTTTGGAATTGCGTTTAAATTTATTTATTATTCTTAATTGCTCATTGCTTCATGTAGAAAATCAAACTTTTTATAATCACCAGGTTTTTTTTTAAGAAATATAATTAAATTTTCACAGTGAAAAAGTAACCAAGGTCTTTTTGTCGTTGAAGAAGGTAAATAGGATAAAGCGTGTGTCTTCGAGGTAGTCAGAGTCAAGGATGAAGCATACTAAAGAGCACCGTTAATTATTATTCTCATCATTATAAAGTAAATAGCTCATTTTGTTCTTGACCATAGAGTTGCGTTGCGTGTATATTTATTTATATATCAATTCTCATTGTTCATGAAATTGCCACCGAATTTACTTTTCTTTTCCTTATCAACGTTTATTTTAATTTCTAGATATCATTGAGTGAACACGACCCAGTATAAGAAAAGCAGTATCTGTAATCCATACTTCCATACTAATATAATAAATGTATGAAAGTAACTGTCTGACTGTCTCGTTTTTTTAAATGATATTTGGTACCAGGATTTTCTAGAGCCTGAGAAAGGACATAGGCTTTTTAAAACGAAAAAAAGCTACCCGAACAGCAACTAGCAACCGAGACCGGAATCAAAACAGTGATGCTATTATGATTTCGTTTTCACCTACAAGCCCACCAACATGCTAAACGTGACCTTAAGGTTTTACAGACCTGGGCTCTGTCTACCCGCAAGGGAAAAAGACGTGATGTATGTAAACTCATTATTCTACAAGGACAAAGTCGCGGGCACAACTAGTATACTCATAGCTGGGCTGTACTCGACAGCGCGTAGACGACTTGACTCCGTCCTAGCCCGCTATCTGCGGAAGTTGCATTACCCTATCAAAATATTTCTTAAGCAAACACGTGTAGCCATGTCGTGCATTCATTCGAATAGTTGAATGTTAATATTTAGTTACTATGTGGAAGTGTAGGCCAAATCCTCTGGGTGCTCCGGCTGATATTTGGCCCTGGTAGTACAGAGAGGGTCGTGCTCCTGCAGTGGAGACTAAAAAAGACCTGATGATGATGATGTGGAAGTGGCAACTGAAGTTTTTCTGAAGACTTTTTCTGATACAATTAAGTCCACTGACTTAAGCGTATATATCACTATATAAGAGTTTGTACTTTGCATACAACAAGCGCAGTGACAACTCTAACACATATTACAAAATTAGCTACAGTAGTAGCAAAAATAGGACATTTTAAGATTAAGTTATACCATTACATTACATTTTAAAAAATCGAAAATGCTTATAAAAAAATCCTAAGGCCTCTTATTTCTTTTTTTAATTAGCTTTTGAGTATAAAGCAATTTTACAGCGTCGTGTAATAACGTATAAACACATCCTCCGTTTCCCCTTAAAAACGATTACTACAAAATCAGATATAATAGAAGTTGCAAAAATGGGACATTTTAAGAGTTAGTAACTTTTTGTTAATTAGTTATTTAGACTTCACGATATTTAACAGTGTCAAGCTCAAGTAATTTGACGAGTCCAATGCATACTAAGCACAGACCTGCAGCGTTGAATTACAAAAATCGTGATGTCACCCACCATAAAGAAAAGCCAGTGATAAAGAGTACTTCACGTACAAGAGCAGTAATAATGTATAAACACATCCTCTGTTTCTCCTCAAACAAGATTACTACATCCTGCGCTGCCGGTGGGCTAATCCGAGCCTTATCATTTATAGGGTGGAAATTTATGAATAGCTGCTTTGTACTAATCGCTGTTTGTATGAAACAAAGGCGCCGCGACGCACTTAGTACTTGTAAGTTATTGCTGTCAAATAGATTTTGTACTAGAAAATTTAAATGTCATATTGTACGCTGTAGGACTTAAAACTAAAGACAAGTTTCAAATTTTTAACTATTAAAAGTTGATTTTTTTTTTATATACGGACAAATCACACTGATTGAGCTAGCCCCAAAGTAAGTTCTTATGAAAGACTTGTATTATGGGATACTAACTCAACGATACTATATTTTATAACAAATACATATATAGATAAACATCCAAGACCCAGGTCAATCTGAAAAAGATCATTTTCCATGTTGACCTGACCGGGGATCGAACCCGGGACCATCCGTGTCGCAGGCAGGCGTGATGACCGCTGCGCCACGGAGCTCGTCATCCTGTAATTAAGTTACGGCAACGACAGCAGCTCTGTGCAGTTATATTTCGATGCTGGATAGTACTTTAATCGTATTTTTTCTTGATATAATGAAGTTAGAAATATTGAGCCATATACTTCATATAATATATTGAGCATTCACACGATGTAATGTATCTGTCACAATGGACAGACTGATGCATAAAAAATAAAAGCAATAAAAAACTACACAACATACGTAATGTTGTATAAGGTTTTTTTTATATACAATTCTATACAATAGTAGTTGTTCACATACTTATTACTTAGAATACATGTGTTATTGCTGATCCGCGAGATACCACAAACAATACCGTTCTCAACATTCTCCGCTAGAAATGACAGCAAGCAATAATTAATAGAAAATTCTTTATCCAATTACTTCGTTATGTATGTAAATCGGCGGTCATAAAGCATGCATATCAGTAAAATCGAGCAGTATAGACACTATTCAAAATCATAACAAGGCAGCATTGCTTCTCATATTTCCAATTAAAATTCCTGTACATATGCATTGTTGCGAATCAGTTGACGCCATTGTCCACTAGTTTTGTATATCGTCTGTCCATTACTGCACTCTATTATGTGATTCTAGTAATCGAGTAACTAGCAGTCGTCAACATACCATGTTGGATGTTGATATTTGACCTATCCGCGAAATGACATAAGGTAGTGCAAGGAACGGAATTGTAAAATGACATGAACTAAAAACTACTTTTACAATCGCAATCCCAAAATTGGCGTGATAATTTGATTTTTAACTTAAACCCGACGTTAAAAATCAAGTGAACCATTTTAAATCATTCTTTATAATCATTATCAGGTCTTCTAGTCTCCACTGCAGAAGCACGAACCTCTCTGTACTACGAAAGCCATATATTATATTACCCAGAGCAGTCAGAGGTTTTGGCCTACACTCTCTACGCTGGCCAGACGGATTGCAGAGGTATTTTTGATGTTTATAATGTTTAGCTTGTATTTCCTAAGTCGCCTTCTAGCCGACATACACGGGAAGAGTTGGAGTGGTCCAATGGTGGTGACAAGTCACTGCATTCTACTCTCCCTGGAACCACATGGTATAATGGTACATTAAATAATCAACAGCTTGATCATTTTAATTTTGTTAAACTAAGTTCATAGAACTGAGAACGTTTAAATCAATATCAATTACAAACTCGAGTGACACCTTAATTAATTTCTTTGCAAAAAACTTCCCTGCTCAATTTAAAAATAAAATTATCAGCCAGTCAATTACACCCCAGAACAAAATGAGGTATGTCTGATTCAAAAAATAAGAACCAAGGGTTGGCGAATTTCTTTCCGGGTCCGTACATTTATTAAATTAATTACATTCTTATGATTGGGGTTCCGTCCGATCCGAATGTCCGAATATTACAAGTTCTTTTTGTATTACCATTGGATGTTTTGAATTGTTGTCTGGATAAAATCTCTTTCTCTTCAATTTTTTCGAGTATATTGGTGGAAACACTGGTATTAGATTTTTAAAAACCTTTCCGTCACTACAAATTATGTAAAAAGTTTAACGAAAATCCATACGATAGATTGTCCCCACCCAATTTATAGTGTACCTAATCATTCTATGAAACAATGAAAGTAACATATAGGTACATACATACTTAAATCAAGCTAAAAACATTATAAAACTCCTGTTTTGTAAACTCGTGAATACTTATAGTAATAAATATGATATAGCTAAGATTAACGAAGTCAGAAACATTTTCAAAACTGAGTACTTTATGTTCATAATTATATTTCTGTAGCAAAATGAATAGTTTTGATTTCAAAGTTGGTAAGTGGCACAGACATACACATAGTTATTGGTAAATTAGAAAGCGTGTTTTGGAAGGGGTCGTATTACGAGTCACTTCGCAACAATCTCGCTTGTAATTATGTTAGTCTGACAAAAATAGGGGCGCTTTATGCGCTTAAGGAAGTGGCAGACACGGCAAACAATATATAATTTTTGTTATGAATAATATCTTATTGTGATAAGAGATTAGTTAACGGTGCGAGTCAATAAAACAAAAGATAAAAATTTATTTCTCGAACATATGTTCATATATGTATATATAATATTATAACATACCTACTTACTCACAGATTTTAGATACCAAAACCGTGCACTTATTGCTTATCATTGTAGATAGGTTAGGTATGCAAAAATATAAAATAAAATCGTAGAAAAATTAAAATTTTACGTTAGTATATCAAAGAACTATTTTCTATACTCTAACTAATCGATGTTGGATGTAATCACGTTTCCGTTAGTTAACAAAAATATTAATCTTGACAAAAAATGTACAAACTCTACAAAAAATCAAAATACCACTGCCCCGACCATTTCTTTTGTAGCTCTATAGCTGAGTGTTAAAAACGCGCTCAAACACAAAAATAAAAAACTGCAAAATCATATCGCTGTTACATCTCGAATGGTTCTTTTTTATTTCAATTTCGAGGGTTCGCTAAACGTTTGAAGTGAACTCTATTATTCGGTTCCCGTTCCATGTGACGTCAGCAGATTCGACAGCAGCCATTTATTATTAAATGTAATAATATATATCATAACGTATTCATATCTAGGATCTCAATGGATATGCCAATTCCATTTTTTACCATCAACATATTAATACAGTGCATTTTATTTGTAGGCCCATCTGGCGCATGGAGGGTAAACATGAACACCGAACCGGAAGGTCATGTTTATTAACTGACTTCAAAAAGGTAGTGTAATGTATTTGACCCCATGATATTTTAAAGCGGCTTTCAATGTACTGCTTTACTTTTTACTCCTTTATTAGGTATTTTATTATGAATTTTTTTTTCAATAAGTAAATTTGAAGAATATCACACAAAAATACATTTTACTAAGCGAAAACAGTTTTGAAGAAATATATAAAAATTATATAACAAAGGCATATAAAATAGATACGAAAGGTCCAATTACTTTCCAATAGGAAGCCTATATATTATCTATGGGTAGCTATATGTATCAAACGGCACAAATAAAACCCGTTCAGTCACGCACAGCGGTTAATAATCTAATAAAGGCACAAACAGAAACGATTTATTATTCCTTCTTAACATCGCATTACGTCAGTTTCTATTTACCTCAAAATGTTTCATTTGCATAATAGCTTTTTTTCCGCCATTACTAATAATATTCTGATTCGTTCGGGGGTCGCACGCACAGAAAACATAAAGACAATCTGTGTGTGCTGGCCATTTATGTAAATAAATCCACGATACTGTGCTATTATGAAAATTGTACGGAACGGGTGTGGCGCGTATTTACATTTTTGTTTAGGCGTGGTTTAATCCACGAATAAAATAATTCACCGTGTGCGGTGGGAATTATCGTCATTACTTTGTCACTGCACTTTGAATGCAATATCTCAATTAACAACATGGTTGCCATTTTGTAGCACGCTTTTTTGCATGTTTTAATTAAAATTATAATTTGCAGCGGCTCAAAACAATACAAATAGAATGCGAGGGAGTTAATAACAATTTGAGTTCGTTTAATCAACAAAGCTTCAGAAAGCGATAAGCTCTATTAAGAGTCCGATAGAATTTCTCATTTCATTCGTCTTAAGTCGTCAGAAACAAAGTGCGGCCGTCGTCGGCGGTATTATTAACGCGTCTAAATAATTACAGGGCACATCAATCAGGAGGCATATGCAGATAGAGCGTTTTGTGCGAGTCAGCGCTCACCGGCCCACTGTGCAACCCTTTCTTTGATATCTATAATGATATTTCGAATGGAATTATTAAAATGCGTTCCTAAATTCGGTTAGGGATACGTTGATGCTTTGTTATTTTCTGAATTAAAACTGTTAAGAGGATATTATATGAAAGCGTAGCGTTCACATCGAAAATCTAAGTAAATAAAAAAAATGTTTTGGTGAAATAATTCAACGCGAGCAGGACTCGAATCTTCGTCCAGGTATCTACGTACTTAAGGTATGTAATCGTAATTGCTAGCTGACCAAACTGCTTTAAGTCTAATTATTGTAATAGCAAGCCTAATGGTGGTCGCAAACTAACACTTTATGCAATTCAAATTTTTTACGCTAAACGTGGCCTTCGGGTTCTATGACCTCGGGCTCTGTCTACCCCGCAAGGGATAAAGACGTTATAATATGTATGTACTGTACATTTTTTTGTTCGGAACGTAAAAAATATCAGAGTGACTAAATATCAATGATACAAGTCCCTTAGGGCTAGTAAACTCGTGGTAACGCCCGACAATGATTGGCATATTTCGTCTAGAACGCCACAAATTGACCGCAATTAAAAGAACAATGACTAGTTTCAATTCCCCAAACTTAATTTCCTTCGATTCAAACGTGTAACTAACCGAAATATAACGCTTTATAAATAAATTAGCCTACCGATGTTTGGCATTTTTTGTCATTAGGTACATGAGTTCGTGAGGGTTAGGTTAATGTACAAATAAAAAGTATTTACTTAATTAGTCATCGGTTTTGGCATTTCACAATACATAAGTAACAGTCTAAAGAAGGAGGGGAGGATTCCATACTTATATCGTGAGTAGATATCCATACAAAACTAGAAACAAACACAAATGTTTTTGGTAAAAAACATTAACCTACCTCTACTTATCTTGAGTTATAGATGTAGTAGTATGAGTATACATACATATAATGTATGTATACTCATCTACGCTAATATTGAACTGACACAAAAATATTTAAAGGTCACATGTTATGAAAATATACCTAAGATGCAAAATAAATTAAGATGTCTCTATAAGGCACTGTCAAAACGTTTCAAGACACAAATTTAATAAAAACAAAATAGTTTCTAGAGATATGCATGTTTAATGTCATGTGGATATTGAGAGGAAGTTACGAAATTACCAATGGACATGTTGCTTCAATGAAAATAATAATTAGTTGGCCCTCCTGCCCGACATGACAGTGTGGACAGAGCGCCAGCGCCATTGGGCACGCGTCAATATATGACTGACATCTTTACCCATCATCATCGCATTATATCACAACAAACTGAGCCGCGATTATCTAACCACATCTATTGCATTCTGAACCTAACACCTATACACATAAATATCATTTTAGAACAGCTCGTTATTGAGAAAATGCATTATTGTTGGTTATTGATGTTACTCTGTCTTTTAAGCAGTCTAATTAAGTTTTTTGTACAACTGAAATTTATTGTTGATTGACAGATGGCGCCGGCGGGCACGTGAGATGGACACGTTGCTTGGAATTATGAAAGGTTATTGATTATTTGGGATGTGAAATATTTATTTATTGCCTTATAATTTTTGAGCTTACAATTGACTCAATAGAAACGAAAACTTATTAGAATTGATTTTCGGGGAATTTTATTTCCTTGTCGGTTTCGTGTGTTGTTAAGTCTATGTTCTTTAATTACCTACTTATTTGTTATCAAAAACATTTTGCTTGAAAATAAAGACGGTTATGACTTAGGTATGTATGACTGACAGTAATGAATGCATAAATTAATTTATTGCAAATGAGTAAAAAAGTAACCCCGCGCTGATAATCAGGGTAAGCGATCGCCGGGCACGACCCACCGTGAGAGCAATAGGCAGAATCATAAAGAATCCATCATCAGCCCGCGATCACGAAATCCGC
Organism: Rhodophaea formosa; assembly: GCA_963082605.1. Lineage (NCBI taxonomy): Eukaryota > Metazoa > Arthropoda > Insecta > Lepidoptera > Pyralidae > Rhodophaea > Rhodophaea formosa. The sequence continues at coordinate 4,220,430 of OY720216.1, read as the reverse complement.
CATCAATCATAAACATCAGAAAGGATTAAAATCTACGTTGCACCTTCCGAAGCTCGAGTACCCTTGTTTTTCTCTAACCCGTAAATACTGAGGGGCGTAAGTATAGCCGGGGGGCGGTAAATATTATCAAGGGGGGTAAGCCCCCGCCCCTGGAGGGGGCACTATCCCTTATCGCGAGCGTTACCCTCGCTCGGCGGCCGCTAGACCGCCGAAATGTGGGCCAAATCGATTCCTCTGCCCTATTTTTGTGCATCTGGACCGGTATCGATTTGTCCTCGCGTTCGCGGGATCGATACTGCACGCGTGTACTGGCTGGAAAGATGCAACGTGATTTTTTTCTTTTATACCTGTGCAGTACTGTCCACTAAAGTCTGATTTTACAAGTTTTTGAAGAGGTTTTGAAAGGAGTTTGTTATATAAATTATTTGTTTTTTTTTTATGAAATAGGACGGGGAAATAGCGAGCTGGTCACAGGATGGTAAGCGTTCACCGCCGCCCATAGACAACTGCAATACTACTAGGGGTGTAACAAGAGCGTTTTCATCCTTTTAAGAAAACAAGACTCTTTATTTGAAATATTTTACGGTTTTGTGACTTAATCAGGCATACTGACAAGGATTTTGATAAATAAGTTGTAAAGTTCTGTTTCCCTGGCGCGAGCACAGCTAGTCAAGTTTTTCCGGAAACATATAAAAAATATTTTTTGGCTCTTCATTTGCAAAAGGTACATTATTTAGTGTTACATTACGTTTATACACTAAGTAAGTTGACTAAATCACTTATGTTTCAACCTATTAAGTACTTCGCCAGGTCCTACTAAAATTAAAAAAAATTAATTTTATTTTTTCAAAATAGCATACTTTTACTTAAATAAACTACTCCCATTTTATATTCCAATTTTTACACACGAAATAAACTAAGTGCATTAAAGTAATAAGGCCAGCTATTTTAAGTACTATAATCGTTCTTATTTTATTTTTAATCAGTATTTATTTATGATGCAGTAAAGTTTTACTTACAAAAGATGTGTAAGTCAGCTTTACTTGATAGTCCTAAAAACTATAAAATTGCATACAATGTTACTTAATCGCGTCGGTAATAATTATTTAAATGTGTCCGTTGTCGAAATGAAATAGTTTTATAAGGGTCGTAAATTAAGGCTAATCGGAGAGACGTCGTACGATGGCACCGGTGACCTTAGGCATTTTAATACGCTCTACAGCTACTATGTAGCTGTTATGACTAAGAGCAAATACTTGAAGCGTTAATACATATCTGACTTGAATAAGTGCCACAAAGTACAAGCACAGATTACACCTCAATGTTACAGCATCATCAAAATCTTCTAGTACATAATTCTAAGACTAAATATCGTATTAGTATGTCATGTATTAATCACCGTGAGCTTTGTAAGAGGTTACGCATGCTAAGCAACCCCAAACGTGATATTCACTAGGATGGATAACCACAAGTGGCATACATATATCTCCTTCGTGCTTCGGAATGCACGTTAGGCTGTTGTTAGTTGGTCCAAGCTGTCATCATTGATAGCACTCGTTAAACTATGTCAGATGCCTTTAGGCAGCTTAAGAAATCTGACATCAGTGTTGGCTACTTACACACGTAAAACAATAACAAATCATCAGATTATTCTTCAAACTTCCTAACGGTATAGGTCTGGCTCAGCTAAACTATCATCTAGAGTTAACAAACACCCGGTTTAATATTAAGAGGGTATACTAGCAGTGCGTTTACCATACAAGTGTATTTCTCTATTTTCTCGCTGAAAACTGCTTATAGAGGCACAATTCTTTTTACATACAATCTATTACTAAAATAGGTATATGTCCCTATGTTTTATTTTTTTTCTAAAAACCTGTTTAAACGAAAAAAAGATTGTACAAAATCAGTTTTTTTGGAAAAAAATAAAAAATAGGGGCATTCCTATTTTAGTACTGGATTTTATGAAAAAAGAATTGTGGCTCTAGAATCAGTTTTCAGCGAGAAAATAGAGAAATACATTTGTATGGAAATCATATTGAACAAATACTGCTAGTATACGCTCTTAAGAAGCTCAAGATACAATGCAGCCCCACAATAAAAAAAACTTTGCCACCATAAATTATTAGGTCTTTTTTAGTCTCCACTGAAGGAGCAAGTCCCTTTCTGTACTACCAGAGCAGTCAAAGGATTTGGTCTATACACTGTCCACGCTGGCCTGGAGAGGTCTTTTTGATGTTTAGAAACATTGGGTTAGCTTGTGTAACCTAAGCCGCCTACTGCCTGCAACATCTTCGGGAAGACTTGGAGTGGTCCTATAATACTCCACCGGGAACCACACGGCTAGTTGTTGCCACTTAAACAATGTCTAATTTATATCATCTAAGTCTTATAGTAAAACTAGCTGTTACCCGCGGCTTCGCCCACGTAATTTATAGCCTATGTCCTTCTCAGTTCCCTAACCTATGTGTATGCAAAATTTCATGATGATCGGTTCAGTAGATACGGCGTGAAAGCGTCACAAACAAACAAATAAACAAACTCACATTCGCATTTATAATATTAGTTGGGATTGGGATTGGGATGGGATGGGATTGGGATTAGTAATGAAACAAATTACTAGCTAGGTTATATAAACATTGGTCTGAGTACCACTAGAGTAATGGCAATATAGCATTAGGAACAGAGTAACAAGCCTGCGAGACATCCACCATACAAGCCTACTAACAATGTAACATGAGATTCCAGATAATTTAATTAAAAATAAAGCAAATAACACGGGCTGTAAAATGCAATTTACTATCTTTTAACTCCCAACCTCATGCACATTTGATACTGGCATGAAATAACGATATTACAGAATCGGGACTTTTGGTAATACATGTACAAAACCACTAGGCGTTTAGGAAATGCTGAACTAAACTGTGAAAATCCCGGATTACAGAATAATTCATCACCTTTTACTTTTTTAAGGAATTACTGGAAAACCCCTAAATATTTTAACGGTGAAGTACAATGTTATAAGCCAATCCAAATAAAAATACATCCAATCCTTGCTGTGCCAATCCAATCTATGCTACAATTATCATCGGTTGTCAATGTCATTCCAGAATTATGTTTCTCTATTGAGTTAAATATTAATAATGCATCATATGAGCCTTCATCTTTGTAACCATGATATCAATATCAAAGTTGTCTTATGAAATCAAAGCACATAAGATAAACAAGGCACTCTTCTTTATGTTCTTCGTAGACCATTTACATGACAGTTTATACAAGTTCCAAGTCCTGAGACGTTTTGAACAGAAAACACTTACATCTGCTACCTGCTCATAATAACTTATTTTATATGGCATAGGACGGCAAACGAGCAAACGGGTCACTTCATGGTAAGTGGTTACCGCTGCCCATGGACTAATGCACCAGGGGATTGACAAGAGCGTTGCCAGCCTTTTATTTTTCCCTCCCCAGAGGAGACGAGACGGGCCTCCGGCTCTCTCACTCACCAAACCCAGCGTAGAACGACACCTACTAAAAACGTGCGTAAATATATCCTTCTATGATCTCCTTATTGTACACTGGCCACTCGCCTAAGGATTTTATTGATTCCCTTTTAAATTGTTGCCAATGTTTTATTGCCTTTTATTATAAACCGTATATCAGAGTTTAACGAGGGCTCGGAAGGCTTAAGTAGCCCTTATCTCATTTTGTTGCTTTGTTATAAACATTTCGATTTGTTTGCACGTTGGTGTTAACTTCAATAAACTTTGCAGCGTCGTTATTTTTGTATGTCTGTCTAGACGCTTAGTTCTTCTAACTACACGATTGTTGCAGATACTTGCATATCCAACATGTTTTAAAGTAAGCATCGAGAGAATAAATCAAAATGTTTTGTCTTCTTTCACCAATGATCTGTACTTCCTACGCAGGTCCGTCTTTGACATATCTTTATTATCACATATTATTGTCTTTGATAATATATATAGGTAGATATAAATAATAAACCATTTTCGGGTCTCAAATAAAAAATCATTAGTTTATAATGATGTTCATTCAGTGAATGTTATATTTAATTTATTGTAGGAGAATAATAAAACGTTTCCGACTATATTTTCTATGAAAATTAGGTTAGTTTGATTTGAACTACTACTCTAAATTTAAAAACATTTAGGCCTTCTATTTTAATCAATTCTATTATTTGTAGGCTTTGAGCACTAAAACAGTGGTCCTAAAACCACTTACAACTGAAAAAACCTCACTCAAGCCTAAAAATAGAGAGTCTATGTATAATTGAATTTTCCAGTATGATCTGGTCTTTGTTTAATACTATTATGAGTCAGACTTGTTTGAGCTGCTGCTCCTAAATCACTGTCCGACCTAGATTTTTGAAGAAAATACAATTTTCTGTCTTCACAACATAAGTTTATAATGATGTAGCCTCTAGTGTCGGAAGTATTTGATGGACTTTAATTGTTGGGGTTCCAGGCCCAAATAGTAAAAACAGGACTCTTTTGCACAGTATAAATAACTGTAGTTTACCCTACAATATCAACTTAGTTAAACTTTTTGTCGGTGGAGTATTTTTCTATGTCTTGTCTACCCATATTCTGCCCTACACCTCAACCATTCGTTGACATTTTACGAGGCGCTATAGAGCCCAAAACTAATTTTTAAATTCAATGTAATTTTTTTCTTGCTTACAAGAGAGATAATAAAACTTGACCTAAACAGGAATTCGGCTTAGTAAATTCACAACAAAAATGGAATTTGGTTAAATAAATGTAAATTAGTGACGTAAAACAAAACTTAAATTTGAATAAGAGGTTGTACCACAAGGTATCGTTACATAAGAAGTTGTTCCACGAAACATACGGCGCCACACTTAGAACTTCCATTTTAAGTCAGTGCATTGATATTGTTGTCATGGGAAACGCGGGAAAAACCGGGTGCTATCACTATATAAATTAACTAATTGTGTGAGTAAGTTCTTGGCTAGTTCATAGTAGGCGAGTAAAATCGCGAGTGCGGAAATCATGGAAACATCCTTGCGTTGCAACGGCCATTGTTAAGGCAAATTACGCTCTGCATTGAATTTGAAATTAAGATTTAACAATTCTAGTCCCATATAAATTTACATAACTACTTGTGATATATTCAGAAAATCTTGTCTCAATTCCCTGAATCATTCATTTCAATTTTATTTTTTTGATGGATCAAACGCAAAAGCAGTATAATCGATTAAGATAATATTTTCAATCACCTTTACTTATAACTGTGAGCAAGAGTGTAGGTTAACACCCTGAATCCAGAATCCAGATTAAGAACTATGTTGTTGACCGAGTATAGGTATTCGTTCGACTTGCCCATCAATCCATCCAATTATACTGATACGATGACACGTAAAAAACTGTGTGGTTTCAACATATATAAGAATTACGATTTCTATATTAATGAACCATATTAATCTTAATATTCGGGGATGCTTTTGACCAACTCGCCACTTGACTTGCCCTATAACTCACCCAATGGCTTTAATTCGATGGGAAACGCATGAAAAACTGCGTGGGGCGCTATCAGTCCATATATTAGCTAATTGTGAAGTTCTTGCTCCGCACCGTCGCCGAGGTTATAATCGCTTCATTTAGTTTTTATTGTTGTACGGTTGATTGATTGGGGAATGCGCAGTGCGCACCCTGCGAGCTGCGCTTTTTGTTAGCACCGTTATCGATCGTGGATTAGCGGTTGTATCCAAATGTGAACATAGAAATTAATTTGTGTTAAAATATTGGCTGAAATCAAATGCCGCCAATGCGCTGACAGTAACATAGGATCCTTATTATATTTCTCTGACTCGTTCTCATTTTTAAAATCGAATCTCATAACTACTATTTTCATTATTCTCCGTAACCGCATATCATAGACTCAAAAAGAGATGTATAAGACGTCCTTCGTATGGTCTATTTTACC